>BGPR01000397.1:0-145703 GCA_013235015.1 Araneus ventricosus | reverse complement strand
AAATAGCAAATAGATTTAATTAATAAATTTTAATTACATAATGAATTATTTTAATTAATAAATTTTAATTAAAAATAATGCTCCAATTTAATTTTTAACTCATTTTTCCTGCAATCCTTTCGCTCAATTATATCGCTTTACATACTTTTGTTGGAAAAATTCGTGCATTTCTTAACCAGAAATAATGATGGAAACCCAATAGTAAGTTCTGGACTACATGGTTTTTATGCCGGAAAATTATAAAAAAATCCTCAGTAGAGACCTTACTTCTTCATGTAGATACCTTAACCGCTTGAGGACAGTTATTTTGTAACCTACGATATTTAGGACGAGTTAACTCGGGATAAGTCCTTAAGCGGTTAATGTGTAAAAGGTTGCATCAGAGACACTAACGAGAGAGTTTTTGAGAATGAAGATGATCAAAGGTTTTCATTCCTGTTAAATATTGGAACACAAATTGCTTTTATTATATTATGCAGCCGAATCTCCATTAACAGAATCTTCGCATCTTACAAGGTGTCCAACAAAGGACTCCCTGTTCTTAAAATTAAATAACTCGGCAACGGTAATCGATAGAAGAATGAAACCAATGGTATATATTTTCTGAAAGCTGTAAAAATCTGATAGAGAAGTTGCAGGACTATGTATAGAGTCTGAGAAAGAGGCTATAAACAGTCCATCGTTGCAATCATATCACAATCGATTCAAAATGTGGAACTTTTTTTCAGCAGGTTCATGGTGTATACCAAGAATGAAATTTTTAATCAACCCCCGTATTGTGTCAACTGAAATGGGGCACTAAATGGCAACTAAACCTGAAACCTCCAGAGTCATTGCTTTGAACTATCCAGATTTACTGGAACAAGTCTAGATGGCCTCCATACTCACCCGATCTCATCCCCTGCGACTAGTATTGTGGGGCACTTGGAAGTACACTGGTTTCTGAAACAATCCTGCAACACTCCATGAGCTTGAAAAGTTGATCTGTGAGGGGTGTGCCTGCTTTTTCGTTGACATACTATAGAGGACGACTGAAAATTTCATTCTTGGTGTGCCTCATCTCTGTGCTGCGATAAGTGCATATTTTGAATCGATTGTGATATGATTGCAACGATTGCTTGCAAAAGACTGTTTATAGCCTCTTTCCCAGATTCTGTACTATGATTATAGCGTTTTTTTATCACCTGACGGCAACATTTGTAAATAATTCTGAAATTTCTCTATCAGATTTTTACAGCTTTCAGAATATATATACCATTGGTTTCATTCTTCCTTCGATCACCGTTGCCGATTTATTTAATTTTAAACTCAAGGAGTTCTTTGTTGGGCACCCTGTAAGAAACCAGTATCCCATCTTATTCATGTTTGGTTACGCCAAGTTGCTGGTAATCAACAGTCAAGAGATAAAATGTTCAATATTATTAGGTTTATTCTTGCCAACAGTCAGCTCTTCAGTCCAGATCCTTAAAAATCAGATCTGTCAACTGCTCTTTCCTGCTTCATACTTTCATCGATTACGGTTCAGTAATCAACATCAGCATCCAAGTTTGAATATGTAATTATAATATAAGCATCAAAAACCATTATGGCCAAACAATAGACTCTATAAAAAATATTCCTCAAGACAGAAAATCTTTCTAGCGATACCATGGACTCTTCTGTTATTATTTAAGTTTTCATGTTTTAGTTATATATTTTATTTCAAAAATTTTCTTTTGGTTGCTAAGTTGCTTTTTAAAATTTTTTCCGGTATGCTTCCACTTCATGTCCACCTAAAAATATTACAAAAAATCATAATGATTCTAAAGACGGAGACGTGAAGTGGTGTTATATATATTATAACATGCAGTGATGACTACAGATCAGTGATGATGTATTGGCTTATTCATGGGAATAACTGGATGGGGATCTGAGTCAATTCATAATTCCCAAGTCATGAGTCTCGAATACCCCATTTCTTTATAATTAATCCTTACAGTATCATTCTACCAGAAGGTCTGGGAATCAATACGTGAAGAAATGGGGGAACCGGGCTTAAATTTTGAGCTTCTCTGGTTACTAAAACAATTCTGCCACACTTTTTTCTGTATTTAACACTATGCCTAACATTAACTTTAAATTTCTTTAACACTGACATGGATTCAATAAAGTTTAATAAGCTTGTTTTTAAATTTTTGTAAACTTATATGTAAGTTTGTAAACTGCCGAAAAATAAAGAGCTCATATTAGTTAAGTAACGACACTCTGAGTTGAAGGAAAGGGTCATTGGTGCAAATCTAGTCACATTCTTTATACATTATAAGCCAATATGGTAAAATTATGTTTTTCTCAGATTGACGTTATTTCACCTATGTGATTCATCTATATTTACGTGTATTACGAAGATTAAAATTACGTTTTTTATTTATTGATGGAATCAATCTCTGGTAATATCTACAAAAACAAAATCTGTAAGAAAATGAATAATTTTGTTCTTATAATGTTTGAAAACATTTTCATATTATTTTTATTTTTAAATATTGATAATCAAACATTCCTACGCTATCATGTATCAAGTATCGTCTCATTCAACACATTTAATCAAAAGTGTTTTCATATAACATAAATTTGTTGTATTCTCTGATAAAATTAAATTTCGACAGTAGCGAGTGATTTTTTTGTACCCAGCAGCACCGACTCATAATTTATTAACTAAAGATAAATCTTACAAGCAAGATATCATTAATATTTGCTTGAATAGAATTCTATGCTAAACGAATAAAATAAATATAAATTTTATTTCAAAAATATTTTCTTTCAGTATTTTCAGCAGAATGAAATTTACACGCAAAGAGAAATTTATATTTCTAAGTACTCTTTGTACTCCCGAATTTTACATTAATTGCAATTTATAAGAAACTCAAGTTTATAAAAGTTTGAAGTGAACCATCCATTAAAGCTGAAACTCCTGTGTTAGAATAAAATTAGATAAAGAAAAAAAAATACAGAAAGTGAACGAAAGGGGTTAGTTGCTATTTGCTCCAAGCAAATACATCAATGTCAAATATTAAACATCTGTACCCAGAGTTTTAAAAATGTAATAAAACTGGGGTTTACGTTTACCATTTCTTTTTGAGGAAAACTCTCGACTCTTGGATACTCAGAGGGCTTGAAAATCCAACGATTTGCTTGAAGCGTTCAAAACTGCGCAAGGAGTTCCGGTTCTCGGTTCACAGTTCAAAAGAGTAGTCTGCAAGGAATATTACGATTACTTTTCTAGTAGTTCAAGAGTACAGGTGAACCACGCTGCCAAACAGTGCTTGCTTCTTTGCTACACTTTTTGGTTTAAAAATGTTTACGAAGAAAGGATGAAATACTGCTGGAAGGAATAGAGAGAAAGAGAAAAAAAATCATGTTTCCGAAAAGAGTTAGAGTAGAAGCCATATTTTTCCAAGAAGAAATTCCAACTTTCTGGCACGCAGCAGCAGTTTCTCTTTTTGCATGCGAGGAATTTGCAATGCTTCTTAAATTGATTTGCTGCAGAAAAGCTCGGAAATTCTGTCTAATAAGAATTTCTCCGGACGAAGGCTTGGTTATAAAATAGCGCTAAATTACTACGCGTTACCGTAACGCTGAAGAATTTTTCTCCTCTCTTAAAAATATTCTTTTGCCGAAGAAAGTTTCGAGTTCTTCTAGAAAAACCCTTTTATTCCCCATAGAAAAGATTTTCGGGTTATTTTTTTATTCCAGATTTTTTTCTCAGAATGTTATAAGGTAAACTTATCCACCGTTAAATTGTTCGTTACTTTTATATTTGCGCTTTAAAACTGTATAGACTGGTACTTTTTTGGTAGTTTTGGTTTAAACCGCCCTGGAGAAAAATTTTGTTCGATAGTCTGTTTGGAATTTAAACACGTTCGGCTTCAAATATGTGCTTTAATTAGCTTCTGTTAAGAAATACTGTGTGTGACTTCATGGATACTGTATTGTTCATGAGCTGTAAACTGTACTTGGGATACTGCCAGGAAAACTTGATCAAAAACTAGTAGAATAATACAAATTATTACATATTTTACAAGTAGGATAATTTATTACAAAAAAATAATAAAACGTTCAGAAAGCTAATATTAGTTATATAGAGAATAAAAAATACTATGATTGTGAAACTCAAACAAATAAACAACAAATATATTAAGCTCTCTCATAAGGAAAATAGCTATCAAAATCAAATGCTAGCACTAATAAACAGCATCAAACAGCGCTAAAAATAGGCGAATCTAAATGTTTCCAATGAATTTTGATCGTTTATGAACTTGGGAAATATCTTAGTAAACAGTTTTTAAAATATATGAAGGCTATGATTTTGGATTGAAGAAAAATTAATAAATTTTTTATTTAGTGTCTGACTACTTTCGAAAATCGATGCTGTTTTGACTTCTAAAATTTCTGCAAATAATTTGTTTTAATATAGGGTAAGGTTGTTCAAGTCGTACCACAGCCTAAATCATACCTACTCCATTCTGACTTTGTTTTCGACACATCAGCAAAGCTGACTGCGGTGCGATGACTACCAGCATTGGCGATATTAATTCCATTATTTAGAGAACGGAGCTTCGATGCAAACCTTACCTCGAAGAAGAATAGGTATTATGTAGTTTTCTTATAGTTTTCGTGCATATTTCGTAAAGCGTAGAACAATCTATATATTTAAAACAATTTTGTAAAACCTTGAGACAGTTATCCAGCCCCAACCACTCTACGGATTTTGACAATTTGTATGTCATATGAAAGCTTATGACATCTCAATATGTCACCAAGGGTCGCCTGCCCCCCAACACCCCGATTTTTGAATGAAATCGAAAAACTTTACTCCACCACACATTCTCTATGGAGAAAAACCTTCAGACAATTCGCCAGCCACAACCACCCGACGGATTTCGACAATTTTTATTTCATATGAAAGCTTATGACGTCTAGATATGTCATCAAGGGTTGTCTGCCGCCCAGCGCACTTAATTTTCAAAAGATATTGCAAAATAAACGGATCATATTAAAGGAAATACCGGAGATTTATTTGCAAAATAGTACCTTGTTCCTGGGCCTTAAAAACTGGACTGATTTCGCCAATTTACTACGTCATTTTTTTCAAATAACTAACGAATCAGAATGTTCCGCTTTATTTTCGTAAGTTTAAAATAGTATTTTTCATTTGTATGTAGTTCTGTTGCATTTCATTCCAATTTCATCTAACTTGAATAGCAGACGATTTTGTTAAGACATCTCTATAATTTGGTTTTAATAGCAGAGGATTTTGTTAAGACATATCTATAAATATTATTATCTTTGTTTTGGTTAATGTTTAATTTAAAATGTATACCAAACGATTTGTTTCCTTTATTTTATAATAAATTTATTTTTTATTAGATTGGCAACAAGAAAATTAGTTGTTTTTAAAAAAAAAACTTTTACGGAATGCAGCGTTGTGAAATGAGAGAATGAAATTGTTTCTGGAATAAACATTTTAATTTTTAAACATTTTAATAAAAATATAATTTAAAGTTTTCAAAAAATAAAAAATAAGTAAAATATATAAATTTTAAAATATATAAAAAATATAAATAATAAAAATATATAAGGAATATTTAAAAATTTTTCATACTATATCGTTCAAAATTACTACATGTAAAACTACCTCAAAAGAGAATTCCGCTCTTTCGAATGGAATCCCCCATTTATCATTTTTAAACAATGCTCACATTGTGCCTCTGTGACCTGGTGGCAGGGGCTTCGGGCTTGAGGGTAAAGTTTTCGAGGTTCGTCACATATAAGACAATAGACAGCTTTTCAAAAATGATGAAAAAGCCAACCAATTCACCATCTTTTCAGCTTTTTAAAAGCCATTTTTATTCTGTTTACACATAATTCTTTCATTAAATGTTTTTTACATTTTATTTACATTTTAGTATGTCATATATTCTTTTTGTGTAGTTTTTGATATTCTTTTGTGCATATGCTCTTGTTCAGTTGTTTTTGGTATTGTGTAATGTTTTGTGTATGGAGTCTTCTTGTGTTGTTTTTTATGAACTTTTCGGGTTTTATTTTAGCTTTTGTTTTATATTCTCGTTTGCATTTTCTATTTTCTACACCTATCTTTTAGTTCGTATCCATCTGTGTTTCCCTTGCTTCTTCCACCATATTCAATTCATATGGGATCTAATAATTCTTTGCGCAGGGGATGTTGAGTGCTGTTCTGTAGCATCAATACAGGACGTTAATGTAGCTAAATATAGAAGAATTATCTTTCCTTCCTCATTGAGCATACAGCGAAGAAATAATACCGTTTTAGTTTATTTAAAGGTAACATAAATTTTTATTAAATATAAAAATTATTATTCTTTTCATTTTCTTCTTCTGCATCACCTTCTTTATCTAAATGCACGTACTCTGACTATTAGAATAATGCATTTTATGCTTGAACATGAAATGATTAAAGTTTAGTTATATTGACGTCCTGTTTTGAAGCAACACGAGGGCTAATTTAGTGCGGATCTCTTCATTCTGAACCGGAGTCAGATGACGAGAATGACACCTGAGCTGGCACCCGCTCTCCAAACTTCCGCACCACACCAGCGGGGTGAATTGATTAAAAAGAAAGAAATTATCAAAAGAGCATCCACACACACATACAATTTCATTTATTAAAATTATCTAAAGTCGTATGAGTAACCTATCATATGCTTTATTTTTAAACTTACTAGATAATTTTAGCAAATTCTTATCTGTATAAAATTTCAATAATTCAAATTAATCAAAATCGTGCGATGCTGTATGTTGCACTGAAACGAACTTAAAATCCTAATTGATTGATTTTAAATCCTAAAAAAAGCAACCGAAATGGAAATCCCTCTCCAGTTCATTTAAAATTATCGAAGCAAAATTTGTATGATATATGCGTAACTATAATTAAAATGACGGTATCTTAACTAATTTTTAATTTATTGAAACACTTTACCACATTTTCTGTGTTAGCAGAATTTGAAATTTTTGTCCTTATTATTTACTATCATTTTCGTATTAGCAAGTGACGCAACTAAAGACTTCTATCACTTTAAAAATAACTTTGACAACTCAAATAATTTAAATAATGAATTTTATTAATCAGCCTTTCTCAATGAAGTGGCTAACCCTTCGGTGTCAGGTATTTTATATCTTCATTTCTCTAACCGCTTTCAAATGTGTTCAATACCAAATGCAACAGTGAGAATGGCTATTTATATGCAATGCTATAATAGTATATTAAACACAATGCACCCCTATAACAGTATAATATACACAATGCAATCCTCTAATAGTATAATATACACAATGCAATCCTCTAATATTATAAGATACACAATGTAAGCCATATAACAATATAATATACTCAATGCAACCCAATAATAGTACAATATAATTCATTTAAATCAGTCTATAATGTCATAGCCACTAAAAGAGTATGGGATAAATAAGATGGCATTTCTGCGTTAGCCGACGCAAAGAGGGTTAAAAGCATATTCTTGTAACCAGTCAGATTTCTATGTAAAATTTCTTTCACAATAGAAACATAAAAATAATTTCGATCTATGGGAATACGTTTGCTTTATTGTTTTTCAAATAATATTTTGGCCTACATGTCCTGCTTCTTTTAATTATTGGTAAATTCCAAGTGGAAGGTGCATTTTTCCCTTAAGGAATTCGATAAATATGACAAATTTAGACTCTCGTTCCTGCTTTGTTGTATCAGACGAACGTTCAATATTGCGCACGAAATTATTGCATGAAAAAAATTATTAGCATTTTATTATTTTCGCATCTCAAAACAGTTTCAACTGAACAATATCCTTAAAGATAAGCTGAAAACAGGGTGCTTTAACAACGGATTTTTTTAACCGACTTTAAAATCCCTTCATAATATCCTACAGATACAAGCATACACTTGATAAAGATTATGCACGCCTGTAAGAAGCCTCGTTGCTGCAGCTCTGGTCGATGAACTTCACCATAAACCAAGGAGTGTCTCTATTATTATTTAAATTAGCTTCACTTGAAGGTCAAAAGGCAGAATTAGTTACGAGTCTTCCACCACCAAGCAAACTGGAAAAAGAGCTATATGGAAAAATGATAAAAATAAATACTGACTCTCGATTTTTCCGTTGCCATGCAGTCAGTCAGTCAGTATCTTTTATTATACCCAACCGGGTAAAAGAAAGTAGACGATGTGTTTTAGCGCTAACCCAACTGTATTTTATCAATTATACCGAGTACTTGTGATGAATGATGATTCGTCTTCATTGTAACGCAATGGGTTTTCGTAAAGGGGGGACTCCCCACTGCGAAGGCCGGCGCCAAGAAACATTGAATGAGGCTGGAGCCAAGAGCGGAATGACAGATCTTTTGGAACGGGGGGATGGATGAAATCGTTGTTGGAAGAAGGGGGGGATGTTGTTTGGAGTACAAAGATGTCGCTCGGTGGGCGGAATATGAAATCCACTAAAAGCTGTTTTCATATCCTCTCTCGGATAGATTTGGTATTGTTCGAGAGTAATGCGCTCCAAATCAAAATTAATCATGGAGTAAAGGGATGGGTATCTATGGCGGGTGATCTCCGCCGTAGATACCCATTCTCCGGTAATCCCGAATCCACAAGAATGAGGCGCCAACTCGGATCAGGGATGGAGGGAGTCGCTCCGAATCATTTTCACAGCGAATCAGTTTTACTTTCCACGGTGGTGTTATGGCGAGAGAAGCAGATTGCTGATGAAGTCCCTAGAGGGTGGTGAATTCCACATCTCCCCCTTCTACTTTTTTAAAGATTTTTTCCAATTAGAGCGGTGACGTAGGGTAGGAAGTGATACAAAAATCATAGTTTTTTTTCATTTGTTGAGGTATTAGAAGAGATAATGATTTGGGGTAAGGATCTGTCTTGTTTAAGGAGCAGATTTTAATAGCGTGGGTTGGGAAGTATTTAGTACGCAACATGTAATTACGAACAGAATGAGAATGACGGTATTGGGGCTTGCATATTATTATAGAAGTGTAACATTCAATATCTTTAAAAAATAGTTCGACCGTTAGAAAATGTTATAACGAGATCGCGTACATTCCTACATTCAACTCAGTCACATAATGGTTTTTACCTTATTGCAAAGCTAGTACAATTGTAACACACATAAAAAAGGCACTGTCGAAAAAAAAGCTACTTGCAGAAATTTTAAAACATTTTACCTTTCTTTGATGTCAGCTATTGTAATCATAGATAGAAATTCCTTCTTTTTAAATCATCATTTGAATTCCAGGTAAGCAAAAAATGATTTCTTTATAAAACACATGAGAATTAGTTTAAATACTCTCTTCTTAGCTATTTGAACTAGTGTGATTGCTCGAGTGTTGATAATGTTTTACTTTTCTTAATGTAAATTGTTAAATATTAAAATATATCAATTAGAGATAAAATTAGCGAAATTACTCCTCTGGAAAACAGTGACATCATAAATGAGTCACAGAACCCATAATATAATTTTATTTAAAAAATACATTTTCTGGGCCCTTGCATTTAATCTCATCTTTCAAAGTGCTGAATTTTTTACAAGGTAAATATTCATTTGCACGTTGCATATTATTTAGCTATATATAATTTAATAAATGTTTTGCGTTACTTTACACAAGAGCTATTTTAAGACGGAACTGGTAACTTCTGACCGTCTTCAAATGGCGAAGAAAATATCTGAGCCTCCTTACTCTTTAGATTTCAACATTGCATCAATGTGCTGATATTTTACTTAAGATTGCAACTTTAATGAGCGTCTAGAACACGTACACAGGAATCCTGGGAGGAATTGGGTTTTGAACCCGCGATGTTCCTATCTAAAAGCCAAGACCTTACCTAAAGGCAATCTCTTCCCTTGAAGGTTACTTAGTAACATCATATTAATCATCAGTGAGGCAGCAGAATTAAAGCTTTAGTAGTAAAGCCAATTTTTCTGTATTTCAGAAATTTATTTTTTTGTATGGCAGGACATTTGAAACGATTAGGAGATTTCAAACTCCTCGACGAGACTCAGGTTATTCAATATTTAAAAGAGTTTTAGCGACCAGATTTTATGTAAAGAGTTTTTAAGTCCTCTTACGATTTTCTGAATGCCCCATTTCAGCATTTCAACTAAAAGGCAAATAATTATTTTTGTGAAAGTGCATAAAATGTTTTTAAATAGTACTTCAAAAATGAAAGCTGAAGAAAAAAAAGATATTCCTCTGTGTTTCATTTAAAAAAACCCCTTTAACATAGCAGATTGCAGCTAGTTATCTAGACAGTCACTCTCTTTCATGCAATAATATATTTGCGGGATGTTATCTGTCAAACTTCGGCAAAATAAGAGAATTTATTTTTCTTCATCTAGTTGTATGTGAAATGTGGGTTAATCGTTTTTCTTCGATATGTTTCAAAATGGGACTATACTTAGTTTTCAAAGAATAGAGTTCGAAATTGCAGGTCGTTATCTAGGTAGCATTAAGCAGACGTATATTTCCTGGATGTTATGTGTCATAAAAAGAACTTTGACAAAATAAGGGAATAGACCTTTCTACATGTAGTTTCACGTGCCATGTGGGTTACGTGCTATGTGGGTTTTACTTTGAACATGTTTCAAAATATGTCTAAAATTTTTAGTTTCCAAAATAGTAGTTTGAAATCTCTCAATCTGAATGAATTTTACAATTGTCAAAAATAAAAAAGAACACAATTTACAAATTACTTTTTAAAAATGTAAACATATATCAATAAAGAGCATGCTGCATTTTAGAAGAAATATTAACACATATTTGTATGTTCTGCAGAGAAAAATTTATGATTTTTGTACGAAAACACAATTTACGTAATTCTAAAGGCAATTCTAAGGATTAAAACAATTTTTTAAAGTAATTATCAAGAAATCCTTATCCATGGAGAGAATACTGATTTTTAGAGCAAATATTAATATATATCCTTGCATGTTTGCAAGGAAATATTTTATTTTAATAGGAAAATAAAATTAGTGTAGTTCTAAGGGCAATAATTAAAATTCAGTTGTTGGCCTTAAAAATTATTAAATTGATTTAAACAATTTTTTTAGCGTAGCTATTCTTTATTTATGAAAATGTATTAATGTTTCCTTGGAAAATATATACAAGAATTCAAAATACGTAAAATTCTAAAAAATTTAAAGAGAAAAATAGTAACTTGAAGCGTATCACATGCAAGAAAAATTTTCCTTCCATAAAACTTCATTTCTGAGAAAAAAAATGTCTTTTCCTTAAACGTCCGTGCCTGTTTTTTCTTAAATCATAAATCTCAAGTTTTATTAGTTGTGATTAAAACGTATCTATTCTGAAATTATGAGCTTCTTAATCAAAGCTAGAGAATTTAATGACTAATTTTACAGGCTATAGCGGCATGATAAAGCTTTTCAAAACACCGAGTCTTTTATTTAATTTTGATAGCTTGTGAAATTATTCTAAGATATTGTTTTCCACGCATTGTTTAAAGCCAGTCTCTTTATTCAATTTTTATTTGTTACCCAGATACACAAGTTTACGATATGCAAATTTATAAACCATGTTGCACGTTTTGTCAAAAGTCTCAAGCGGTAATGTGTAGAAAATGATAATTTTATTTCTCTTTGATGCAAAATATCCTCATTTTATAGCAGCAAGGGACAATGACGGATAAACGAATAAAAAAAAGGAAGTGAATGCTATACAAAACATTAAACTGTTCGACAAAGGTTTAAGAAAAAATTTAAAGACGTATATTGGTAAAAATTAATTTCTGAAAGACAGGATAGGATTTATCGCAAAATTCCATTGTCTGTCAGAGAATTAGAAAAGCACAGTGGGTGTTAATTTCTAAAGTGAATCTATTTTTGTTTGTTTATTTTTAAACGCAATTTACTTTAAGTGTGTCAAAAACAATTGCTTCAAATTCATTAAATACGAAGGCTTGGGTTTTTTTAAAAAATAAAAAACATAAAATTGCTCTTTATGATTTGAAATTACTATTTTTTTTCAATTAAAAATACAGTGGAATTTAAAAATGAACAATACCTGCATTTGGATGAGCAGATACTTCATCTGTTAATACATTTTCACGATAATCAGTGCAAAGTTTTTTTCGTATATAGTAGCAAGTTTGAGGTGTAATCTAAAAGTTTCATACATATTTTCCTTTTGTCTTTGAATTGAAGGAATGAAACAAAAAGAAAGAAAAAAGACCATACATATAAAAAAATGTTGGAACTTTATAAAATGCAGGTCCCATCTACACTCTAGGATTGTATATTAATTCTTTCCTATATCCAATGCCTTCATGTTGTTCAGATGCTGTGGCATTTTGGAAAATGGATTGGTAGCTCAAGTTTCGCCAAACACGGCGGAAAACCTCGCGGCGCATTCCCAATACCTAAATGCATAGATTCACACTGGAGTATACATGAAATAAATGAGTTAAATTTTATTTTATCATATACAGATTTTATAAGAAGGCAAAATGAGGAAAAAAGTAAGGAAACTATTCAACCTAAAACTTGTTATGTTAAATAATAAATATTATTCTTATTTGATTTGGTTTCTCCGAGTGGCTGATCGTCAGTTGCTGTAAAGCCCCTCACAAATTTATTTATTTTATCATAAAGTTTCCTTACTGAAATTTCGATCATCCTATACCATCAAAATAAAATTCATTTTAAGTCGCATCCTATGGCCGGAATTTCGATGTGCAAACCTATTGTCATTCAACAAAGTCTGAAATAAGTCTGAGAAGCTTCTCAGGAACCGGAGTGATTCGAAAAGCTGTTCCTCGCTGTGTTTCAGAATACATACAAAAAGCGATTGCTGAGTGTGTCAAAATGACGTATAAATACGGTAATAAATGAAAAGAAACGAAGATTTTTAAAATACCACGCTTTATTAGTGAACTAAAATGTAGAATATTTTGTAAATCAAAAATTGTTCAAGCGTCGGGTACTAACATAGATAAATTGGAGTTTTCATCACATTTCTAATAAATTTTAAATTTTATGGAATTTTTAAGAATTTTATTTCTTTTGATATTCATTGGGGATTAATTTCTTTATGATATTGTTTGCAGCCCCTCAAACATTTACGATATTTGCTTTGACTTTCAGATTTTTCCCAGAAAAAAAAGATCTGCACTTTGGTAGAGCAGTGAGAACGTGCTTTTAAAAAAAAATTGTGTACTATATTCTACCTTCCCTTTGATCTTCAGATTTTTGCCACAAAACAAAAATCTGCATTTTGTTACAGCAGTAAAAGCACCCTTTATATTTTTTTTATTGTATTCTATCTTTGCTTTAATCTTCAGATTTTTGCCCTCCCCCCAAAAAAAATCTGCATTTTAGTACACCACTGAACGCGTGATGATTTTTTTTTATGTTTACTATATTTTACCTTTTAGTATTTTGCATATTTCATGATTCATCATTATAATTATTATAGAATATTGTAAAAAATTTCTCTCACATTTATTATCAGATGGTACTTCTCGTATAGAATCAAAATTAATTAACTGATAATTAAGTTCTTAAAATATTAAAATATTTCGTTTTCATCGAGAACACGCAACTGTATAGAATTTCATGACTCAAACACAACAGGAAGCGAGTGTAGACTCGATTTCAAATTTTTTTTCCTCACAACAGCATAAAAATGAGGTATAAATAATAAAAAATGAGGAAAAACGTTTCATCGGAACTGCAGAACCAAGCAGCCTCCTCTAATCAAACAGACATTCAAAAGTTGGTACATTGATTTTCTTCTTTCTTTTTATTGATTTATTTTTTGTTTTCTCCCTTTCCTAATTTTTTCTCTGATTTCACTTTAATATTCGTCGCACTTTATTTTAACTACTTATTATTTGAATGTTTTCTTTCTTCTCTTGCTAAATCAATTATTCAGATAAAGGTAATTATTTTGCAGCCAAAAAAATGAGCATATTTTGGGATAAATTTTTAAATCAGCGCTCCTGCATTAACAGGGAACGGAACAGATTAAGAAGACATTAAAACCAGCTCATTTATTACTTTTAAAAATGCAGAATGATGTAAACTCTGACACACAATGTAAAAATTTCGGGTTAGCAGAAATTAAGAGGCAATTTTTAAAACATCTTTTGTAGCGTTATTCTTTACTGAGTTGACGTTCTGACGCTGATCATTCCCATTCTCCTTCTTCATTCTCTTTATTTTTATAAACTTTTATTAAGATATTATCTAAATTTAATTAATCAATTTCTAAATTAATTTTTTAATTAATTACTTTCCTTAAGCTGTTACTTTTAATTAAAACTATTCCCCTTCTATTTTTATTAAGCGCTTGTTTAAACGCTCTCTCTTCTTTACAGTTTTCTAATGATATTCTACTGATTAAAACAGCAAATTAGAACCTAACAAATTAGTCTTGTCCTATATGGGTTAAATTTGGAACTTAAGTAAATCTAAGGGATTAAAAATTGAGCTTTACTGCCAGGAATATCTTCATTTCAAAAATAATCCAATAGAAAGAACAATTAATCTATAAAAATGGTTTAATTAACAATAAAATGTAAGCTAACGATACATAGTTTTATTAAATCAGGAAGCGAATAAAAAACATGAAATAAAGTTATTTTAAGACTAATCAGAATTTAGAACAAAAAATACACGACCAAGAAAATTAGCTGTTATTTTATTAAAGAAATCTTAACTGTCAACGAAAAGACTAATCAAAAATGATACTCCTTACAGAAGGAGCAAGAAAAAATTCCCAAAACTCTTTATTTGCATGAAAAATGTCAAAATTATCTTATCTTTTTCCTAGGGAGGAGAGCTTTAAGTCATTATTTAGAATGACTGATTTGATGAACACCGTTCGTTTGGGTTAAAAGAACCTGAAGAAAGATCCTGTTTGGATCTTTGGGTTTGAAAGTTTGATCCTGGTAATGTAAAGAAATGTAAACTGGAAAATGCCCAATTTCAATTAAAATCATATTTAATTGTCTACATTTTATAGCTTCTGGCTTCAATAGGCCGTCCAGAAAACGACTGACAGTTTTTAAACTGCAATATTCTGAAAATATGACAAGTATTAAAGTTATTCTTGCAGGATGTCACCTTGTATATAATATTTTAAGTATTTAGAATTATATACAAAAGTATCCTCATGAACTGTTTGGACTCATTTTTGAATATGAGGATTTGATAGTGCACTAGAACCCCGGAAATCCGAACCCCAGGAGTCCGAAATTTCTGATAATCCGAACATCGTTTTTTTAATTTTCTCAAAACTTTTTACAGAAATATGAAGGAAAAGTAACAATTACAAATCAGAAAGAAAGATAATGTTTATTTTTTAACTTAAAAGAAGTATTCGGATTGGTCTTTAAAAATGAATACATCACCTTAATTAGTAGAAACAAACTCAAATATCTCCTTTTTACCGTCAACTTGCTTGCCCAGGTTTAGCACTAAATCATGCGAATCGCCGCGTTCTCTTTCCGTACGCCTTCACAGAGCACACATAGTCAATACTCTACAGCGTTTAGTATATCGAGTGTATTTTACCAAATTTCCTGGATAACCCGAATTCTCCGGCATCCGAATAAAGTTCAGCCCCAATTAGTTCGGATTCCAGGGTTTCTACTGTATCAGTTTTTGATTTTAAAAAAATCAGATGGTAGAAACTACTTTTCCAATTTCAATGTAAATATTACTTTATATGCATGTCAGAATTTTCTTCAAATCAGGTTATGACACTTTAAATAATCAGATGAGTTGAGAAGCTACGTAATGTGAAAAGAATTTCCAGAGTAAATAGAACGGAAATTTCAGATTTAGCTCTGTAAACGTTAAAAACGTTGGCCCGTTTTCCCTTCTAAGAATTTTTTAAAAAAGGGAATTCAAAACTTTTCAAAATTTTTTAAGCTGACACTATTAGTGTACCTCTAGGAAGAATTCGCCGTAGTAAAATTTGAATATATTAAATATCAGTATTAATTTAAAACCTCAAACTGACACCAAGTCGCTTGAGCCAACCTGCCCCGTCTGCGGGGTAAGTTGACCCACTACGAATATGAAGCGACTATTACAAAACATTCTTCTGTATTATTGTATTTTATTAATTTAAGCAACATAGTTAGGTTATTATCCACATTATGTGTATTATATACAAATTTGGTGCATTTCTACTAAATACAACAGCTTTTATGGTCATCGTCAAATAGTATTGTGTAATTATAATCAAAATTGAGTCGGCATGGTTTTTCATAGCAAGAATCTTGCATAAAAAATCAAGCGTAATTTCATTCCACATATTCAGAGATATTTCTATTACGCACATCTGAATATGCGCCACTGGGCCTGTTGGCCCGCCCATATCGCCATTTTTGTTTCTTATGAGTGTAGGGATTTATTCTAAAAGCATTTCGATAAACAGACAAGCCCTAAAGAAACAATGAAGAATGATCTTTCTGAATATTATTTGTAAAATTGAAATTGTAATTTATAAGCGAAGAAAAAACGAATATTTATAAGTGAGGAAATTTACTCAGTTAAGTAAAAATTAGAAAATTGTAGCTGGTTCTTTAATGAACGCTGCTTCTTCAATGACGCTGATGTGGAAGAAGTGAGACGGGATAATAAACACTTGTCTGGACTGACAGCGTTAAATACTGGAACGTTTTAAAAATATCGCGACTGGGCCAACATGCGACTATGGCCAACTAGCCCCGGTCTACTCTACGCTGAAAATGCATGTGCATTTTGCCTAAATGCCTTAATTTTGGAACCAATATTCTTGTGAAAGATCCCATCAATCTAAAATTTTGTAATTAATGACATAATTGCACACTGATTATCGATATTTGAACTAGGAAATGTTTTATTACAATGCGTGCATTTAGTTTTTCAAATATATGGAAGATTAATACTGAACACAGTCAATCGAAAATAAAAGGAGGTCAATCTTTCCTTTAAAAACACAAAAAGTATCACCAGTCTTTTCTACTGACTAAAACAAGTAATTTTCTACCACTTCTTCACGAGTAAGTGCAATTTTTCTGTTCTCGATGCAGTGTCAAATTTTACAAACTGTAGAAATTCATTATTTAACTACTACATAAAAATAGTAAAATAGAAGTGACCAGAATGCCACTTTTTATGTTGCCTCAAAAATTACTTACATTTGGTTAATTATTTTTAGTTTGCATTTCATTCAGAATTTTGATCGCCATCAAATCCAAAATTTATATTTTAGATTTGTAGTAATCACGGAAAAAATGAAAAGTAAAATAATTCATGTATCGTTTAGAAATATGTATAGCAATATTCAGATCCATTAACCAAAATACAAAAGTTACTTTGCAGTCAATATTATTTTTAAATTAAGTCACTGAAGAGAGTCAGGTTTATAAATTAGTGTGTATTAAACAGTACATTAAACCAGCATTGTTAAAATAATTGAAATACTGCAAACATAAAATTAATACAGATAAATGAGATCTCAGATGCGTTTCCTTTTTTTTTATCCGACTTTTTTTTCGCTCATTTGGAAGCTCGTTTCACTTCTTTTTTACTCGAATTCATTTCTATCTCTCACTTCTTTCACTTCAGCACTCTAGGCATTCAAGCATGAGAATGGGAGGTCAGGAAGTCCAGTGTTTAAACTCCTGGTCAGTCAGCAGTTGCTGATTGATGGGGAATCTAAGCATGTTGGTGAACAGGCACTCTTGAAAACCCCAGATGGATGGTTGGATCCAGCTGTATGAAGCGAACCACATTGGGGACCACTTTTCAATCACCACGAAGTTCGAATTATTAATCTCGGGTTGATCTTAATTGCTCTCTCGAGATCAGGTTCTAAACTGGGGTGCTTTCTTGTTTTGGCTTACGGTGTTCTATTTCAGTTCATTTCAGATTCAAGAATGGGAAAAATTAAGTTTTTGTGATAGGATAGTAGCAATTTTGAGGTCTAATCTAATAGTTCCATACAGATATTCCTTTTGTCTTTGAATTAAAAGAATAAAACAAAAAGAAAAAAGGCCATACATATAAAAATATTGGAGCTTTATGAAATGAAGATCCCACCTACACTGTATGGCTGTATATTGATTCTTTCCTCTATCTAATGCCTTCATATTGTTAAAATGCTGTAGCATTTTGGAAAATGGATTGGTAACTCAATTTTCGCCAACCACGGCGGAGAACTGGGAGGAACATTCCCAAATAATTAAATGCACAGCTTCGTATTAGAATATACATGAAACAAATGAATAAAATTTTGTTTCATCATTTACAGATTTTATAAGAAGGCCGAATGAGGAAAAAATAAGGAAACTATTTAACATGAAACTTGTTATGTTAAACAATAAATATTTTTCTTATTTGATGTAAGTCTTTTTTGAAATTACATAATTGCAGAATTTTATTCAACTTAAAATAAATCCGAGGTTTCATTCGATTTTAACTAGCAATAAAATTTGGATCTTTTTTCTGTGTTTCTAGAAACACATATCAAACTGCCGTAGAGAAATGTCCATTTTAAATGCATTCAGTTGAACACTTTCCTTACAAAAAGACCAATATTTGCAGACTAAATATCCAGAAAATGTTCTCTTATAGATCAGACATGAATGACTTTTTCAAAAAAAAATTCATTTCTAAGAATTGTATTTACTAGCTTTGCATTGAAAATTCTGATAATTCTCCGTACAAAAAAAGAATTTCTGTTTGCTTTCATAATAGCAAGGCAAACTTCACATTAAATGTTGAGTAAGAAATATTTTTCAGCAAATATTTGCTTTAGTGAGAATAACTAATAGAGATGAATAAAATATTAAACAGGTACTTTAGACTGTTACATGAACTATCGATCAATTCTTTAAATACAGACTTCTGATAAGTCAATAAGCTTTAAACGACTGTAAAACAACATTAACTTTTAGTCTAAACCAACATCAGAATTTCTAACGTACCTTTTGTTATTAGAAGAATTTAGTTTTATGAATTAACAAATTCGTTGATGTTATGAATACATTACATGCGGTATTTTAAAAGATGTAAACACATTAAGCAAATTTCCTATGTTTTACATAATGTGAATGGTATTTAAAGATAATTTGGATTATTTCATAGAAAAGAAACGAGTCTAATATAGCTTTTATGAAAAAGCCGAAACAAAAAATTTCTCTTTCATTATTAGGAAAGTTATTAAAAATAAGCACCGAATCGATGACTTGATGTTCTACAGAATAATTGGATGATGAAGTAGTTCTTTAATTTTTATTGTGCTCCTAACTTGCATAATTTCGAAAGTACGCGCACAGGGATAAAGTTTCTTTGAAAATCGATAATCTGCGTAAATGTAGATTGCGCAGAAGTCCTCATCTATTTGAAAAAAGGAAAGTGGCTCAGTTTCCTTGAAATGACCTCCTGATGGCATTCTTCCACTCCATGTATTATCAGATTCTTGATCACAGATACCCTTTATTTTTGTGCCACAAAGAACAAACAAGAATTAGATAGCCGAAGTATGACTAGTGTTTGGAAATGACATTTAAAAGTAAGCGGAAGAATGAATTCCAGATTTGTCATAGCCCTTAGAGAAAAAATTTTAAGTCAGAATTAGTTCGAAATTGGAATTATAAAAAGCCAAAATTGAATGTAATTATTTAAACATTTTTCATTATTATTATTGGACATATTTGCATCATCTGGAAATTATGTAGACTTGTAAACTGTTATGATGGGCTTTAATGGTGGAATTTATTTAAAGTGTGAAAGATTAGTTTCATAATTAAGACATAGAAAAAAAGAAAAATATGTTTCTTCAACATTTCCACAATTCACTCATTCAGCCAACTCCACCAGAGCTCTTGTGGTTTAAGGAATGACATGGCCGAGGAACATGAATCGGTGGAAGAAAGTTGTGGGTTAAGGAATGGCATGGCCGAGGAATATGAATCGGTGGAAGAAAGTTGTGGCTTCTGTGCTCTGGCCAGAATTATTAAAATAAAAGCTTGCTACACCGGCATACGCTTTAGTTACTAATTGCTTGTCGCTGTCGGGATGGCTGTTAGAAGTTTTCTTCCAAGCGATACACAAATGTGGGCCAGTTCCTCCAGGAAGGCAACCTATCCCCATATATTGTAGCTAAGTCAGACTTCTACGCCAGATGATGCCTAAATACTTCAAGATCACTTTGGTCAACAGAAGATGTTACACTTCCCCTTTATAAAGAATATTTGATTTACTCTGTTGGATTTGCTAGACCAAGTGGGACCTTCTTAAAGAGGTCGAAAATGTGCGATTTCAGAAGAGCAATCAGAGGTAAAGAGAATTCGTACATCTTTTTGCGATATGCTTTTTAATTCGCAGAGAACTTCACGGAACAAATACCAAAGTATAATATGTCAGAATTCAAACAGGATTTAGGGAATATGAAACATTTACACAATGGCTTTCTTCATGCTCATCTAGAAAAGAATTAAAAAATGCAATACCATTCGCTTCTAAGTTTTGTTAATTGTTGTTCCAAGGTCGACAACGTCATGATATGACCTTTGAATTGTTTTCTCAGAATGTACTAGATACATATCCCAAGCCTGGACACCTGGTTCTTAAAATCTCATCTTCTGATTTTTTCCATCTTGAATCTAAAGTTTCTTAACTTGATTACACGCACTTAAGACAGTCCAAATACAGCCTGATTCTTTCTATTTATTATAAATGTTTTGTAAAAAATTCTTAAAATGTGAAAAATTATTTAAACTTAACAGGTTTTGTAGCATTCATTTTAAACAAAAAGAAAATAAAAAAAAACTTTCAAAATTTTAATATTCTGGAAATCTTTCAAGTATAATATAGAATCAATTTATATATCACCTAAGAAAGTGAATGCGCAATAAACTCCATTAAATTAGGTATTATTTGATAATAATGTTCGCGCGTTTTTAGTGTAAATTGTAGAGTGCCTAGTTAGAATACTGCCTTAATCAATTTTGAATAATTTAATAATAAAATTATTTGCGCACTATATTTTATCTTGAAGAAAGAATGAATTTTAGTATACAATTTTTAACTGAAGAATTAATGTATTGACTAACTGATTTAGATCAAAAAATAAGTTCACAATTTTATATATATTACTTTTCTAGTATACTTTACATACATATATTATGCAGTGTAGGCTTAGGCACCGACTCTCCTTACAAACTAGAACATCTTTTTCATCTTCTTCAAGAACTTTGATATTACTTATTCGACTCAAAGGGAAAATTATAAACAAGTCGGATTTGTTTTGAAAAGAAAAGAAATAAATAAAACCACAGCATATAGAGTGATCTCCAGAGACGGATAAAGAGGCAAAAAGTCATAGAAATTTAAAATCTTTTCAAATAATTTCGAAGAAATCTCCGAGAGATATTTGTGGTAGTTCATGTTATCGAGAAAAGTAAAAACATGTGGGATATTTCATATGCATTTCGTTTCAGACTTGCAAGAAAGCTAATAAATATGCAAATCAAATAAGGAAGTTGGCTGTTCCGTTTCCTACTGCGACGGAAAAAGACTGACAGCTTTGTTCTTTGCTACTGTGACATTATCTAGGAAGGCAGTAACTCTATCTTAGCTAGCATCATTCGCAGGGAGGTTTCATGACATTACTGCTGGAATTTTAGCCACAAAAGTATGACATTCAAACCAAAATAACAATAGTGGCACTTAAAGATTTTCTCACGTGAACTCTTAGATAGGAATCGTTATTTTTGGCAATTAATCTTTATTTCAAAATAATGGAAACTATTGTTTCAGATTTCCACATCTACAGGGTATCCTAAAATGACTGAATTAATTTAAAATATAATAGTAATCAAACGATAACAAGTATAAAAGTTATTCTTACAGGAGATTAATGTATAAGATCAGGAATTTTCGTTAATAAGCTACTTTGTGTCAATACCAGATGCAACAGAGAGGTGGCGCTCCAGCTTTGAAAGCTCTAATTCATTAGAAATTTGTTGGAAATCAAATGAGACGTGGAAAGGCTCACCATCTCCAACATTGACTTATTTTAAGCAAGGTGCGAAATTAGTAGCGACTTTCTTCGACCATCCTAATGAAAAGACTGTATATTCATAGCTGATGATCTACTCCAGTGGAATTTTGTCGGTATGTTCCATTCTCAAGTGGTTCCACAGGAAGATAGAGATCCAAGGAATATAGTGAATGTTGCGGGTAGTAGCCCAATGCAATGGCGCTTTCATGAAAAACTTCACCCAGGAAAGTAAAAACTTTATTTGTTCGTTGAGACCTTGCACTCTGTTACATAAACCAGGGTGTTTCGGTTAAATCTTTAAGATATTAAGGATGACCCCAAATATTTTACTCAAAGCCACTTGAATACTTTGCATCTGCTACAACAATGGGCTCATTAATGCGTCTACTAAACGCATTTGTGCATAGAGTAAATTTTTTGTGCATAGAGTCCTGTAGCATTTGTAATGATCTTCTGAATCTGGAGTGCCACTTCTCGTCAAAACTTTATACTAATTTAGAAAAGGCTATTAAATAATCCCGATAGCACACATAACTTGATTGCAAGAAAACTTTGAAAGTCATCACTATTTGTTTACTAAGCCTTTTTAGACTCAGTCAGTTCATTTTTGGACGCCCTGTATACTGCTTTTCCAAATAAAGTTTGTATATTTCGTCGAATTTCTGAAAAGCTCGTATTTTAATGAAGCTTTATTAGGATACACAGTTACATGAGAGAAAAAATTATAACTATTTAATTCAGAAAATCATAAAAATTTTAGTAGACTGCCTAGAAAGGTTTCAAAAGAAGTAAATAGGCAAGTCAAAAGCCCTCCAAAATTGTATTTATCTTGGAAACCAGCGCTGCCATTTGTTATTATTTTACATTCCTTCGTAAAAACAACAAATTAAAAATTTTTAAGAACTTCATCTGTCTTTAATTTTTTTATTCCATAGCCTATTAATTTCCCATAAAATGAACATCGAACAAACGAAATACATTAGTTTTACTGAAACTTAATCATCTACAAGTTAAAAAATCATTGATTATGCAGATGAAATTCAAATTATATCTTCTGTGTGTTGACCCGTTCATTGATGCGTATTTTTATCATTCCCATTTCTTTGCCCTAACTAAATTAATTTGAAATAATTAAATATATTGATAATTAAGGGATTTACCTAAAAGACAGAAAGATTTTATTAGGTAACTTTAATTTGAAATATAAATTTAAAATTGTTTTTGTTAATTATTTTTCATACATTCCTTATACTAATATACATAGAGCCACGGCAACCTCATAATCTAGTCTCGACTTCAAGACCGGAGGGTCGCGGGTTCGAGTCATGATTTTCCTACAGATCCACAGTGTATGTGATCTTGGTGCACGTTATATCTGGCGTCGACTGTAGAACGTCCTCTTGTTGGTATGGTGCAGGAGTGTAGAGAAGGGGTGATGGCTGAGAGCCATTCTCTACATCTGACCATGGTACAGATTTATGAGCCCCATTCCAAAATAAAATTAGTGTAGCTTCAAAATGGGAAGTTATTCTAACTAAACTAATTATACTAGTATGAGTATAGAAGTACGTTACCACCATTCCGAATTAATTTACTGAACATTTTAAGGTCAAAGCACAGCTGGATATATCTCAATTTTTGCAATCATTAGCGAAATCAGAGAAAGGGCATATGAAATATCCTTCTGGGAGAATTCACTTCTGGCCTGAAATCGATGCAAATCACTTGTTGGAAGCATATTGATTTAATTGCATTCTTTATTACTTATAAATGATTTAGGGCTGCGCTCCTAAATGTTATGCTCTCGCTTTAATACCCCGACAGAGTTCAGCCTAAATATTTGAATAATGCGTTCCGCAATGCTAATGGATCTCTCGAAAACCAAAGCTCCATTTAAAGTTTTCCCTAACTAGAGATCCGCAATGCAAGCTCCATGGAATGCGAAACCATTGCAGGGTAGAACAAAGAGCACTGGGGTCAGAGGATCGTACGATTTGTACACCGTGAAGTAATCACTGGATTATTATTCAGCTGGGTATGTCAGTTCGGTCTATAATGTTAAACTGTAGCTCGTGGAATAATCAATGTTTTCCTGTAGACTGAAATATAAGCTCCGATATTTCCGCTCCACAAATAAATGGCTTTGCCGTCGGTTTCAAAGTGCATTCAAAATAAATGCAAAGTGTTTGATATAAATCCTAATCTTCCACATATCCGTAATAGGAATAGCCTGGGAATTTTCGATCGTCGCCTAAGCTCGGAACAATCATTTTTGAACGGCAGCTTATAAATCAGAGCCCTAACGCAAACGCACTTTAGGCTGAATTGTTTCCATAAGGCTCGGAATCTGAGGTGTTTAAGGTAACGCTGAAAGTCTTTCGAAATAAAACGAAAACATAAGGAAGTACGGCTTTCCAATTTAAAGAAAGAGAGCCTTTATTACTTGAAATCGCTCTATTTGAGATATTTATGTGGCTATTAATGTGCGATGAACTCTCTTCGGTATTCGATGAAGTACACATCACTACTTCAAATAAAGAAACATTAAAGCATATAAAGAATTTCCAGCTGTATGTAAAAATATTCTTGGGCAGATTTTGGAATGGTTTGACATCCCATTCTTTGAAATCAATAAAGATATTAACAAAATAACATTTTCAGCTTTTTTTAAGCATTTATACACATAAATGTAAAAGGCCGTAAAAAGGAAGCATATTTTTTAATGAATATTCGATGTTTTATAAGAGTTTATCCACTTGTTTTAAATTGAAAAATTAAATTTCATCAGCCTGATTTTCTATCTGTCAAAAATCAAATTTACCAAAAATTTGAAAATAACTTCAACTTGAAGTGAGTTTCTTTTTAAGAGGTTTTCCTGCATTAGCCTATGGAAAGCTAAAGGAAATATGCTAAAAATTATCCACTAAAAGATTTAAGCATATTAATGAAGACAGATATAAGATAACCATCTGATTTTATAGATTTGTTACAACAGAAGGCGAATGCGGTATACTTTCAAATTAAATCTGACCTAACTTGGGCAGTGGCGTATCAAAGGTAAGTGGCGCCCAGGCCATAACATGATTTTTTTGTCTACCTCCGTCATCATCAGCGTCTTAGCATGTTCAAACGGCGCCCAGAACATGGTATTTTTCTCCCCCTCATCGTTTTGACTTTAAAAGGTGACATAGACGCATTAACGGTTTGGCAACACGACTAGTGGCGTAGCGATGGTAAGTGGCGCTGGATCATGATATGATTTTTTTACCACAGTGGTCATCAAGCCTAGCAAGCATAAATGATGTCCGGAGCATAGTTTATTTTCTAGCCCTCTCATCATATCTTGCTTTAAAAATACGGATAGCGTTATTTGCAGGTATTGTACCTACGGATAAAACGTTATTTGCAGGTACTGTACCTACGGATGATGCGTTATTTGCAAATATTGTGACAACGAACGACGCATTATTTACATGTATTTTCCATTCTATAATTTTGCACACTTAAGAGTTCTAGATGACAGTACATTATTTGAATATTTTTAGAGCTTAATTATCAGTTAATCGATTAGTTATATTAAACTTAATCCATGCCAGTGGCGCCTTGGTGTAGTGAAATTGAGAAAAAATCATTATAATTATTTTTTCTACTTTTTAGTCTTTAAAAATATAATTCATTTTTCTAATAAAAATGAATTACAGATCAAAGACTAAAAGGTAGAAAGTAATTAAAATAAAAAATCTACTAATTAGTACATTAGTAGTTTTAAAAAACTGCTCATACTCTTTCGAACCCACTTCCTGCTTAATTACAAGCCAATGCTCTAACACCTGTACTAATCAGACTTCTCTCAGTGGTCGTACGGAGATAATTATTTCCGTATTTTTAGCTCTGTGTTTTGTTAAAACTTTTAAATGCCAATTATGAATTTTTTCAATGACACTTTACATCTTCCCAGTGTTGTTATTAGAATATTTAAATTATTTACTTAGGCTCTCCATTAGCTGAATGGAGATCTTTAAAATTCTTTGATGAGGAATAAGACACCTTTAAGAGTATGGAGTTTATCCAAACTATAAATTTGAATTTTGATTAAATATCTTAGGTGAAATATCATCAGTAAACGCTTCAATAAATACTTTGTCTTCAGAAAATTAAATCAGATTCATGAAAAATCAACATCAAAAATCAGAAATCAAAGATATCGTGCATTTGCGTTGAAAAATTGAAAAATCTCACAAAATAACATTAAACTCAAGCATAAAATAGAACAATTCTACAGAAAAAGAAGGGAAAATAGAACCCCCAAAAAATTCAAAAGAAAGAATATAGAATTTGACAGTACCTGCAAATAACGTTTTATTCGTAGGTACAGTACCTTCATAACGGTACGTACACCCAACATAACGTTTCATCTGTAGATACAGTACCTACAAATAACGAATTATTCGTAGGTTCAGTACTTACAAATAACATTTCATCCGTAGGTACAGTTTCTGTAAATAATCACTTCCTAAAAATATTACAAACTTAGTAATGTTTGATTTCATGTCACCCCCTAAATCTGGCGCCCAGGGCATCAATATCCCCCTTGCCCCCGCTAGCTTACGCCACTGCACTTGGGTTTCTAAAGCCGAGGTTCTCAATCTCAAATGAATTCACACTGGAAATTATTGATAACTTAATTTTTATATTATTTAGACTTTTAAAAAGCTTTCACAGTCCCCTCTTTTAGACTATTTATTATTTATAAATAATCATAATATATGGTGTCGGTTTCATTCCAATGAAAAAAATTACAGAATCTAAGAAAATATCTCAAACTAAATAATAATATTGAGATATGACTCATAACCTAACACAAACATAAGAGAGGAATCCAATTCGATTTTACCAAATTAAGAACAATATATTGACACCCAACAGTATCACAGAACTAGAAGGGGGAAATTAACCCCAACCCCAAGAGCAAAGGCCAGCGGCGTTTCAACTAAACTTTGTCTGAACTTCTTTGTTGGTGATCTGATGATTCAAACACCATAGATTCTTAAGAAATTCACCTTGAGTAAAATAATTTTGGTAGCATTTTCAAAAAGGCTACTTTAAATTAATGCATCATTTTCTGATTTGTTTTCAAACCTTAGGGTAAGAAGACTTGATATAAATTACTCTGTATTTTTAGTGATGAAGAGATGAAAGTTGGATATGGATCCTAAACTATAAGTAAATTGGAAAAGACAGGTTGTAACCTTAATCAGTTAATCTACTATTACATGCAGGGTGATTTGAAAGGGTGCCAACCAACTTTAAGAGTATGTCAGGTACGCCGAAATAAATCCGTTTTACATAAGAACATACAAGCGAGAACGTCATGTGCTGGAGGGCTTTGTTTGTTTAAATTAAATTAGGCAACACGAGCCATCATTATTCCAGTCAAAAATATTACGAAAGCAGGTTGACTTCTAAAGGAATGCGGACATGTCAGGCATGTATTTAGTATACGAAGCAACTAATGAAAATGGGCAAGCAGAGTTGTGTCTGTATCGTGAAAAATTTCTAAACAGACCCATGCTCGACCCCTAACTATGTGTGTTTTCGCATTAAAAGTTGTCTAAAGCTGGATCTTTCAGAAATAATTATTCTCTGCGGTCTAGCATTCGTTTACTGCGTGCTTCTTTCGTAACATTATACCCACATAGTCCAATAAGAGTGTTTTATATCCTATATCTACATTCGTTTATTTTTTTTATTCTTCTTGTATCCTTAGGACACTGGTATTCCGCCTATATGTTCTTATTCAAAACAGATTTATTTTAATAAGTTTGACCTACAATTAAAGTTTGTTGAATCCTGTATAATTATTTATACTTTATGTTTTAGAACAATAATTCGGAGTTTCATACAAGTTTTTGGATATGATGTTAAGCATACTATTTGTATCAGTTTTTACAATGGTGCTATTACATCTCAACCCTGGTAACTAACCATGTTAATAATATTAAGCAAAAAAGTATTGTTTATTTATTAATTCATGAAATCAACTGTAATGAAACGCGTTTTAAAGCTATAAAATTACACAATAGTAAATCCCACCATTTTAAATTTTTTGCCTACTTATTATGTTTCCCTTTCATCTCCGAATACAATGCTATGTATATTAAAGTGAGATGCTGAAAATGTTACGAAGCGATTTGAATAACAATGTTAGAACTTGAAGATTTCCAGTCTGAGCTATTTTATTTTTGTGTTCTAAAGTCTCTCCTAAGCCTTTCTTACCCTACTCTCATTCATATTTATTTATTCAACGGTCACCCAAAAATATAAGTAGAATTATACCAAACAGCACACCAAAAAAGACGCTGGTTGCCTACGAAAGAATTCAAAGCTCTTTTTTTGTAGAGCAAAGTAAACACTTTAAAGTGAGTGGAATATCAAAAAGAAAGTAGTGACTGGAAATTATTTTGTTTACAATAACAGACAATAGAAGGAAGCGAACTACTGAATGTTTTATTTATTTTCAGTTATCACTAGTGCGAAAAGAACCCTAAATATTTGGATAGCGTACTATTTCAACAATTTACTTCGAAGGACTTGAGAAAAATAGCCCTGAATTCACTGTTTGGTGGCGTTATATATACCGCCGGTGTTTCCCCTTTATTTCCACAAGAATAAATCATGTCCAAAAGTAATTCAAAGACCTATTTACTAAGAAGCAAAAGCTTAACAGTTATCGTCTTTTCGGCGAGAGCTTTGAATTGAGATTTAGAACTACGCCGAGTTAAATAGAGCTCTATTGAAACGAATAAATTGTTCCATATTGACAATACAGGAACTTAAAAATGGAATTCCGGCGTAACAGAGGTAGTTAAAACAGCGATCGATACGGAGTAGCAGAAAACGAAGCAAACTATCGAATCGTAAATGAGTGTCTCGGATCTACTTAAAGGTAGATAACTGCATTCAGAGACAAATTAAATGCGTTGGCGAACAGTTTAATTAAAAATATTTCCCGAAATGAACAAACAAGATCAAAACTTATAACTAAAGAGAAAATGAATTCAACAATGCATGAAATTGCTGAGTTAACAACTTGAGATTTGAAGAGGGAAAAGAGTTGAACATTGCAGAAGTAAGACCCTTTGAACCAAATTGGAAAGAGACATAGGGCAAACTCCACCAACGTAATCGTTCGAAGGACCTATGAAGATAGGACCTTTGATATCACCCTCTGGTGCTATGCAATATCTAGTAGTTAAAGGCGAAAAATTAAGGAACGAGTTATTTTTGTAGATGACTTTCTTTCAAGTGGCCATCATTATAAATATAAAATGCGCAGAACAAGAAAAATTGAAAAGGAGCATTGAAACTAAATTATGATGAGTTTTGTTATCATTTGATAGGGACGAAATTAAAAAATTAAATGTTTATATTTATAACTTCAAACAGACTAGAAAAGGGACATTATATATACGTTATTTTCTCTTTTAACGATTTATTAAGGTTGAAAATATTTGCAAGAGTAGTTGATACCTATCCCTTTCAATTAGCTGGGAAAGATTTCAAAATTTGTGTGTCTTTCAAAGTTCAAGTTTCTACTTAAGTCATTTTAATTCAATATTTTAAGGTATAGATTATGCACCACATTAGTAGGTACAATTATAACGTAAATTTCCATTTAAATCACAGAATATATATTCTTATTCGTGTTATTTTATTCGTGGAAATAATTGCAGCTGTGTCCTTGTTTTCTAAGGCTTTGTAAGTAAAGGATTAATGTTGAAGAATTTTAACATCAGCACATAAAAATGCTTATTTTTTTATTTTGTGTGCAAATTTTTCAAATCTGTGACATTAAACTACGAATGAAGTCACACACAACTCGCGTGATAAACATTAAATGTGTCGCGCCGATTTAATTTTGATAACCGTTACGTATAGTGGAAAAGAAAAAAGTTGTGACATCGCAACTCAGCACAAAGCAATGTGCAGTTAGATGTAAACTATTTCACTTGTTATGTGGCCATAGCGTTAATGAAATGGATTCTATTTGGAGAATATTGTGTTCTTGAGTAATTTATTCAACAAGGAATGTTAAGTTATAATTTTATTTCTAAAGACGTTCAGAATTAAATAAAAAAAAATCAGCAACATTCCTGGGGGGCATGCAGAATGTGAACTTATTAATAAAAAAATTAGCTGATGCGTTTGCAGCTTATGGGATTGTAGTGGAAGTAAAATCTCGGTTTTGGGGACAGAGGGTTCCAGGTTCGAAACCCGATTACACGAAAGGGTTGGGTGCACGCTAAATCTGATGACGAGGGTCAAAGGTACTCCCGCTGGTGTACTGTGTCAGTTTGGAGAGGATGTGTCGACTCGGTGTTGTCCTCGACATCTGACCACGGTGGAAAATCACAAGGTAAGTCCCCCAAAAATAGCCCTCGAGTTGTTTCAAAAAGAGATGTTAATAATAAAACATAATTGCAGATTACATTTTGTTCAAAAAATCAACAATGCTTAATCATTAATAACGGACCACAAGTTTAAGTCTTACATTTGTATTTCAAACATGATTTTAAATATTTGATCTTTGATACACAAGCATCTACCTCGTACCTGTAGAATCAGTATATGGTTATCTGAAAATGGGGTGAACCACTATCTAACGCGATTTTGATTTTAAGACAAATTTGGAGAAGCTGGAGTGCATTAATTTTTAGAATTTTGAACACCCAGGCTTGAAAACGGTAAAAAGTTTTTTCATATAAAGTATCTCCGTATTTAGAAGTATTTAACGGTGAAAACAGTTATTTGCATTTAAAAAGGAGAGAAGTCTCTCCTGAGAAACTGAGTTGCTTTTATTCATCACGGATCTCTTTTGAAAGTCATCACTTAGAACAAGATTTCCCGCGAAGTAGGAAAGATGGTAACAGAAAGAGATGCAGGCATTGAATTTTATCACTCATTCCATTCTGTGCTTTTCGAAATAAACCTGCGTTCTGGCTACTTGACCACTGCTGTCTTTGAATCAGCTGCTCTTGTTCTAGATAAAAAAAATATCAACTGAAATCGCAATTATTACAGTGAGCTCTTCGAAAGCTCAAATGTCCTGAACATTTATTTCTCTGATTTGATAGAAAAAGAGTTTAACAGAAGTATCGTTTGTGAAGAGATGAATTTAAGATCAAAACAAGAAATGTAATCTGAAATTTCCAGAGAAAAACATGTTTATTTCCGTCACAACAAAATTAGGTGTATCTTAAAATCAAATACTCTTTTTCAGCATACTGTTAATACAGATATCCACGGTAGACAAATAAATTCATTACAGATAGATATGCCATTTCTAATTAATAAATAACAGAAAATTAATCAATAATTGATTAATTAGTACCAGGTAAATAAATGAATGTTAATTACAGTGGAATTTCCAGTTACGTTGATTAAATATAAAGGGTGGCAATATTTTCTTTTTCTGCACATGGTAGGCTAATTATTGTAAAATATTTTAACGCGACATGCCATTCCATTGTTAAGCACTTTAATTCATCTTAAAGAGGAATTTCAAAAAAATAATACCTGTTCAAAGTATACTAAGATGATTTTCAATGTACCCTCTCTTATTTGTTTTTATGTCAAATGAAACTCTTAGAATCATTAATACATTTAAATAAGAAGTCCTTGAATTTAGCAAAAAATATACCGGAAAGGTAAGATTAAATATTCATAAACATAAATAGATAGGCTACATCCTTTATCCTATTTATATGAAAGCCAAGAAAGAAAATTTGATTATTTTTGGAAATGCCAGAGGTTTATATTTGAAACCCAACAGCTGAATCCTTTTCTAGTCGACGCAGTTTTAATATATCACAGCACCACAGTTTCCAATTAAAGCCATGTGATTTTAAGTAATAAATTCGGTAAAGTGACAAAAATAGTCTTGCATAAAAAACCCAACTTCATAGCAAACATTTTTGTTACAAAATGAGCTATTAAAGGATTAGCAGTGTTTTCCCGAACCCATTTTTCATTGTTTGGGTAACCTTTGAATAAAAAAAAACAAATCCATTTTGATTTCTTTGAGGAAAACTTTTAATCTTTTTTGTCCTTCATTTTCCGCTTATTGTCTTAATTCTTTTATAGCTTTAACTTCTCCCGACAACGCTAAAGATCATTAAAAACATCATTAGAACAAAGAAAAAGTCTTTCGATCAAAATTGAAAATTAGCGGTAAAATCAATCATGAAATTTGCTATCAGCCGTCTGCTTCTTGTTTAAAAGATTTCTCGGCCCATTAAAATATAACTTCTTCCTTGAATTTAATGATCTGTGATTTTAAATTCATAATCTCTGGTTCAAGCGTGCAAATTTTATTACACCCCATTAATATCACCATTAGATATTTTTTCATTTTTTTCCCTTCTACTTTTAACCTGCCTTTGGGATTCATTCATTTTTTGCGATCATAATTTGGTTTCAATAAAGACTGGTGGAAAATACTTTTGTCGGAGCTTTTATTACGGTTTAAGATAAATTATGACTAAAAGTTAAAAGCCGATGTACTGATTTGGTGATATGTAAAAGAAGATGTAGTTTTTTTTTTTCTGTAAAAAAGTAAGATATATTACTGGATTTATTTATGGGTTTTTTAAATAAATGCTTAAAATGTTTTTTTTTTCAATTAGCTAAACCTACCCAAAGATAAAAGGCTGCTTATTTTGCTTTTTACTTTAAAAAAAGCCACTCTTTCACTTTTGTATTTTAATTCATGTTTTCAATAAAATAAAACCAAGTAAAAGTGCAAACCAAAGAAGTGGAAATTTTTGTAGAATATTTAATACTTGCTAATTATCTTGTTTTAAAAAGCATTAAATATATAATTAAGAATATTAGGTTTTTGAAAGCAATAATTACTATGTTGTGCATATACAGAAAACATTTACATTTATATTTAGAAACATTTATCAATCGTAACCCACCAGCTGCGTATCTCGCCATTCACGTGGATGGAATTACTTTATTTTCTGCAGCATTCCGCGAGTTCCACGTGGATAAAGTTCTTACCTTTTATTATTATGGCGTTGAATTGTATTACAAAATAAAATTTTGCATATAAATAACCATTCACTCCGTTTCAAAAGTATTTGGACCTCTTTGGAAACGTTACATCTGAGGAGCGATTCTGAAAAATCTCATTGAGATGGCAAAATGCACAAAATATGTGACTATAAAGTTATATTTGAAATTTATAGTAAATAAAGCAAAACTTTACTAACAATAATTGCTCCTCCATGTATAGTTTAAACAGTAGTTTTTTTTCTTTGTTTGATATTGTATGAAATTTTGGGCCATTAAATGGCCTTATCATCCGGAAAGGATTTTTTTGTAATATTCTAAACTGCAACACAATCTTGCAAAAATGCAATTGCAATGAAATAAAAAAAATGCGAGGACAATAAACAATTCAGTAGTAAGTGCATTTGTTATCTAAGTAATATTTGTTTGGTGCGAAAAATATTTTGATCTACATTTCATAATGGTTTTATGAAATTAAATGAAAATATTTTAAATAAATTAAATTAATTCGAACAATAAAATTAGGTTGATATTAAGTACAAAACAGACAGACTGGTACAAATTTTGTTTCGTTCGACATAATCATATATTTAAATTTGTAAAGGGGGTTGGGAAGTGTCTTTGGAAATAATTTAATATAAAAAGTGATTTTCGTAAATCTTAATTACCCTAAATGGGGATTATTCAAATCGAAGAAATATTACTAAGCGCAAATCAATGCTACATTTTATCTACTTTATTATAAAATAATAATATCCTTTCATTTTTTTCCTGCTCCACTCTGTCTATAGGAGCAACACCATTCCAACATTGATAATGCGTGGAAGTCTGAAGCCTGAGGTACCTGCGGAGGTATTGTCGTTATTATTTGACGACGGTTCTAAATAATCCTCGCGTAACATCAAAATGTGCTGTTAATCGTAAGCTAATCAAAGTTAAATCAAATCTGGATTTATGGATAGATAAATAAAATATATTAATTTCATTACAATTTATTAAAGTTTCGAAATATCTTCCTTTCTTGTTTTTTATCTTTTATAAAGAACACTTTAAAGAAATAAACTTTTTATGTATTCTTTACAATGTTTAAAATTAGTGAATTTAGTTTTATTGCGCAAAAAATTTCAATCTAGTCTTCAAAAAATTCTTCTAGAAATTTTAATAAAACCTGTTAAATTCTCTTTTTTCGATGATTCCCGTTTTTCTATTAAAGAACTGTCACGCCAAATGATTGCAAATTCGAAGTATTAAACAAAATAACCATAGTAACTCCCTATCTTTTAGAGTACCTACTTGTCTAATATTGATCATTAGGAGAAACAGTAAAAATGTACTTCGTATGAAAATTAAAATGAACAAAAGTAAAGCATCTATGTCGGTATTGTGTATGAAGATTGTATATCATTTAAACCGTGTTTTTACGTGTAGCACAGCAGGTTCAATTTTGTTGAAAGGAAAATGCTTTTACGATTGATCCACTAATTGGAAATGCCACTATTGATTTTAGTTCTTGGCAGTTTCAGTCATATTAGTTTTTATAGCAACGTGAAATTGTGATTACTTGGCATTGATTAAAGCAATGATTCTCAACCTGCTGGGCGTGCCCCTTTGGGGAAGCAAGATATATAATAAAAATAAAAGCGTTTTTATAAACACGCTTTTATTAGAGTACTAAAAGTCGAAAATACTTTTTTTTATCAAAATTATGGATGTCAAAACAAAATTATAAAAGTGTGATAGAAATACTTTAAGCAAATTTGAATTTTCCTCACGTTTATAATATATTTTAACTTTTAATGAATGTTTAGGAACTTTCTTTCTTGTGATAATCATTGTGATTTAATTCTGTTATATTAACCCTCTGACTACGTATTTTTAAATCGCTATTTAGATAAAACGTTCGAAAACATGTTCAAATACCATTGAACCATGCGAATTGTTATTTATGTGCAAGGCTTTATCAGTATTAAACGATTCCATACTGTAATAGTACTAAGTATCAGCTTTAGAAAATCGCAGGATGTAGAAGAAAATAGACTTTCTGCCTACCCGCGTAAATCGCGGTATAAGCAGTCAGAGGGTTAATCAGAGGGTTTACGACTTTGTATTGACGTCCATTTTTTTGATAAAAAAATTGCATTTTCTAGTTCTAGTATATTAATAAAATATTCTTTTTTAAAAAACTTTCTTTCTTTTTAGTATTTTCTATTCTTAATCTTTAATATATGTCATGCTCAAATATTATAAATATTATGGAATCTTAAAATATTTTTTTCTAATTTACTACCAGATGGCGCCATGCATATTGAATCAAAACTTAATTAATATATCAAGCGATTAACTACTAATGAAGTTTTGAATATATCAAAATATTGTAGTATCATCGGAAACACACTGATCAACAAAATTTCAGCACTCTAGCACATCAATAAGGAAGTGAAAAATCGATTACGAAACTTCATCTTTACAAATATAAAACAAGTCAGTCTAAATAAAAGCGTATGAAAACGGAGTGGATTCGCTTAATTCCAGTTACATTAGTTTTAATTTCAGTGTTCGTGAACATAAAATAATTAATTCATTGGAATTGTTATGAAGTTACATGCACCGATATTTTTTTACTTTTATTCCTTTTACGTACTTAATTTTTGAATTGAATATTTAAAAGAAAGGTCGTTATCTTCAATGTTATAAATTCTTTGTGAATTAATTTTCTTTCAGGATTTTTTTATTTTGTATTTTGGTAATGCATTTTTTTCTGTTAGTGGATTTTGCATTAGTTTCACTCAGATAAAGTGAAAGTTATTGTTAAAAGAAAAGCTATTTACAATACGAAAGTTAGCATCAATTGAATCGTCAATTCTATTTTTCATGCTTTTTTATTTCTTAAGCACTCTGCCAATGTCCATGAGATTTCCTAATACAACTTTCGTTAGTAAATCTCTGACAATCAGATCTGAGAATTGTTGGGGGGTTAAAAGCCCGTCTTAGACGGGCACAAATCTGCTATTATATTTATATTTCTGTACTAACAAAATATAAGAAATGAAATTGTTAGTGCTACTTAAAAGTACCTGGAAATTCATAACTATTGTATAATATATCGAATCTAAAGAAAATTATATTAATTTCAAAAAATAATTGTTGAATTATAAGTCAAAACTGAAACTTTAATCGAAAAAAAGGTGAAATCTCCTTTATTAAACAGTCAAGAAAATTCCAAGAAATAATATAGTGGAGATACAATTACAGTCTTATCATTTTATTGTCATTCTATTAAAGTTAGAGTAAACATTTCATTACGCTTCATTAAAAATTTGCGAAATGTTACATATTTTCTAAAGTAATTCCACGTATAATTTTATAGGTTGCATTGCATGCAATTTACGAGAGGAAAAAAGGGAAAGAAACTACTGTTTCATTTATTGATGAAGTAGATAGTCAAATATTATATGGCAATTTCCATTACTTTGGAAATAAAGTTAAAGTATGATAAAATGTATGCAAATTGAGTTCAGATGCTGTAAATCTAAAAGTCTTATTACGGAAACTAAGGATTTAGGTTGAAAAATGCATTTAAAATAAAACTGTTGTATCTTTTTATTAAACTATTTCTGAAATTTTCTTCCTGCTTAGAAAGGTTATTTTAAATTAATTTTTGTGACAGTATAATAATTCTTTTTGTCGTCTCATTTCTCTGTTATTCATTCTGACCCAGAAGTCAAAATTCTGGACTAAGAGATACGTTGTTCGACTTTCAAGAATAATTTTTCGTCTTACTTTACAGATGACGGATTAAAAGTTATCTAATTAAGTGACGAGAATTCAAACAAACAGATAGTTGTTTTAAAAGACCACAAACGTATTGCAAACATTACTTATATTTATTACTATTTTTTAGCTTAAAGCTAAACTCCCAGCATCTTGTTGACATGGAAAAAAGAAACTTTTTCGGCGTAGAATACATCCGGGGGAGAGAATTTGTTCATTTTTTTTATTTTTGAGGTATAAATACATGTTACATGCAAAACTTTGTATGCATTGCAAGAACTGATGTATAAAGATTGAATACTTTCTTCAAAGAGCATTTTACAGTTTTGATTGATAATGCCTTTATCTCGGCACTTCATCGAGATTTAGATGGATGGTTTTACTGCCCAGTGGCCGTGTAAAAGCTTTATCTGCACAAATATTTTTTGAAAATAAAAATTGAAATCTTACTCCTGATTGTGTTTCGGTTGGTTTTTTTTTTGCATGCGCGTTTCTAAACATGTAACTAATTCAAGTGCGTTACTATCAGTAAAGAATCGTGTCTACACATTCGAATAAAATCAACATTATATATGTACATCTGGATGAGATAAACGTTTTTAAATTCTGCTACAATTTTTCTGAATTGTTATAAACTCAAAGCAATGAATAATCTGGTTCCTGTCTTTATTATTCTGGATTCCAAAGACAAGACACGAGACAGGAAGTAAAACTAAGTACGCTCATTACTTCTTTTCATCTACATCATTTTTAAGTCCTGGAAATCAGTTAATCAGTTACTAATTAAAAAATGAATGCGAAAAATTCTAATTTTATTGGTAGGATTCCACGGATAAACCATATTTATGAAAACAACTTATACACTGAAAGTAGAACGAGGGATTTAAAAAATGTTTAAGAGTAAATCTATAACAAGTTAAGTAATTTTAGTTTAGCTATAGTTGCTAATTTAGTTTAGGATGCTTAAGTAAATTTTACACATGCATGGAAATTAGTAGAGAAAAATAGCAGATTTAGAAAGTTTATAAGAGTATTATTAAACTTAATGGATAGTAAGTATATAATTTAAACATCTATTAAGTTTAAAGATAGTTGCAGTTTTTAAGTATTATACATTTTTTAAAATTTTATCAAAACATTCTTTCAATCTCTTTATGCCTTTTCATTTTTTAGCATTTTGTTTCTTCGCTTCACTAGTACCGAAAGAAATATTTTAAGTAAATCCATTAATTGCTTGAAAATAATTAGCAGTTTCTGAAGCATAATTTCTACCTCTTGTGTTCAACAACATAATTTTTTTAAAACTACTTATTGTCTGTTATTTTGTTATTCAGAACGAAATTATTTTACCGCATTTTTCAGTTTTCATTTTTCTAAATAAATCTCTTTAATCATTTTTTCAATTATTTATATTCCGCTTTGATTTAATTTATCTACATAAAATCCCCTTTTATGAGCAGTTGAGATTCATCAAGGCCCGAATTCTTTAAAGGTCAGCAACCGTTAAGCAAGACTTTATCATTTAAGTGAGAACAAATCCACATTTTCCAGTGAAGCCAAGCGGAAGATTCGATAGCCATAGACGCAGTCTACTTACTCTACTCTCACTCGCAATTGGAGAGTAAAATCTCCAGAACCTATATCTCTCATTCCAACTCATTTCACAGCAGCAAGCGTAGCTTTTATCGCAGCCCGAACATTGTCTGTGTCTGTTCAAGCTTGGATTTGGATGAATATTCGGAAAGCATTACAATCCCTAGATGATATACATCCGTCTGTTGCAGCCATTTAAGTTGTTGATTTAGGAGGTTATTAAACGCATACTGCTGTCTTAACCGTGAGGGCCAAAGCGTATCATTTTGAATAGGGGAATTGGAGCTTCTCTGATTACAACACAAAAAGCGAATTACCATGCTAAAAGACGGGTTAAGATAACTTGGCTCATCCTTTGCCATTTGTCATTCTGCGTAATTTATGAGACTGCTTTAAAGACTGAGCGCGGCGTTTCAGACGTTTAGAGGGCATCGAATAACGGATCCGGAATGTTATGTTCCCTTTTAGACGCGTTACTTGCTACTCTTGATGAGCGAGTAACGGCGTAACAAGCTGCGCTCCGTGTCACATATTTTTCACGTTTGCGTTCTCGGGATTGATTGATAGGATCTACTAACTAGCTGCGTGTATCTCTCGCTTAATAAGATAGAATAAATCTCTATTAGTGGCACTAAATAATATCAAATAACAGGGAAGAAGGGCGCTAGGAGCTTTCTAAGAAATCAGCCCTAAATTTTGTTTCACCTTTTATTTGAAGGAAGGAAGAAATAAAATTGAGATATAGCTCTCGACTGATCGAATTTTTTCAGTTTATAACTTAATAAACGATATAATGTTTAACAATAAACACAATGTAAGGCTACCTTATCTTTTTTATTTACTATCAAACACGTTAATATTTCTTTCAATTTTTCGCTTTGACGTGTGAAATCGGATTTTTTATACAATATCTCTTTGTCAACAATTATTTTTTAAATTTAATATAGTTATTTCTGATCTATTCGTATACGATAGTTTGATTTCGAAATTCGACTAATAACTGCCATCAGTGCCTTTTAAGCAATTTTGAGCCCAAATCAGAGCAATCCCGTGATGTGAATCTGGCATCCGAAGCTTTCAATTTCTGCGTCCAGCTGTGATTAGTGGTACGAGAATAGGTTTTCACACCGTAATTGCGATTATAGAATAAGACTGACGAACGTCTAATAGATATTCACTCAAGATCAAAAATTATTAGAAAGAAAAAGTTAATATATGATATAAAATATATTAATTAATAAATAAGATTTTGAAATAATGCAAAAAATGCTGCATTTCCAATTGAAGATCCACTACTGCATCTGGTAAGGAACCATTGAAAAATTCCATAGTGAATTGTGAAATATATTAGACTAAAAAAACAATAAAAGTAAATAAAAATTACTATTTAATTAACATACTATAATGTAGAAAATATTTTTTCATCAAAAATGTTGTGTCCAAAACCAAACCTTAAAAGCGTGAGGCTTTGAAAACTAAGCCTCAATGAATATCATGAGAAAGAAAATTATTAAACAACATTAAAAACTAAAGTTCTACCATACAATGTAATTGAAATTCCAATTTATTTACAGAACCACTTACATATTTATGTACGCTCCACGCTTTTGTGATCTTCTTTTGACCTTCACATTTTCAACAAAAAAAAAACAATTTTCTACTTTTCACTCCTCTAATAAAAGTGTGTTTTCGAAGCCTTATTTTAGTTTCAATATTTGATTCAAAATTGTTCATAGAGCTTTTAAAATTAATTTTCGTTACTATTTCCTGTTTTGGTACCTTATAAATAAATTAAAGTATAAAACTCATATAAAAGTATTGTTGGGTGGGCGGATACAGTTGTCTAAAGCTGGAAATTCACTAGAAGGCTAGCTATGCCATTTGTCCTAAGACTGGGTTTTTTTCCACCCTTTTTTGTTGAAAGATTAGGCAAAGCATTCATGGATGTTCAAAGTTTGTTTTGAGACAAGTTCAAAGTCACAGAATTCCGGCCACCCAGAATCCACTTCCCACACGCGGCAAATTTCGAGTTTCACTTGTATCCTCAACGCGAGGTGCCAATGTAGGTAGATCCGTTGTTTTGCCGCTACCCTCGCATCGAGGTCTCAAATTGGAAGCGGCGGATTGAGTTTTGGATTTTAAGTTCTTTTGAATTTCACCATTTCGAATCATTTGCTCCAAACTTGACAGGTTTTCGACCTTGACGATACGTTTTTCTTTTCCGTGTTCCAAAAATTCCACTTTGGAAGAGCGGTGAATGGTCTGCTTAAAATTGCTCATATATGCTGCCACGGGTCTGAAGCATGCAGATAAAGCGATGCGATAATTGCTAACGAAGTTATTCAGCTGGAATATTTTTTTTCCAATTAGTCCCTTCCTGTAACTTAAGGGAAGTTGAATAAACACAGACACAACCCAAATAAGGATCAGTTGGACTTGCAACACACTGAAAACAAAAAATTGAAAAATATTGAAATAAAAAGATAATTACAAAATGTTTCAGCAATCGATACAGCACCCTACAACCTTGGATATATCATATCACGTGACCTAGTTATAGCTGTCTCTGATCTTGACTAAACTTATCTGCTTATGCAAAAGACATTAGTTTACATTTCAAGAAGTTTTTTATGTCATTTCCTGTTGAATTAATAATATATTGTGCAAGTTTTTACAATTAAGGGCAAACGGAATCGGGCCACATTGACCCGAACGTTACATTAATACAAATTCAAACCAGCGGGAGTAGTCTTCCCTAAATTTTCTCGCGTTTGCCCTAACACGGGTGGGAGAAAAATGTGCCAAGTGGTAGTAACACTCTACATTCCCTAACACAGGTGAGGAAAACGAGGCCAGCGGTCGCGCCTTTTTTTTACGTCGTAGAATGGTGAAAAAACCGAATATCAATTTTAACAACATTTTTCAACCAAAATTTTACAGAGATCTATAATTGAGATAAGAAGACCATATATCAAATTTCATTTAGCTACGTCATTACATTTAGGAGTTTTCGTGTTCGCAAGTATGCGATTATACAGACCGATAGGCAGTCAAGCCCTGATGGATTTTGACCAAAATTTGATACGAACCTACATTCCTGATGATAAAACTGGGTACCAAATTTTAACTATCTAGCTATTTAATTTTTTGAGTTATCGTGTTCACATGAACACGGACAGACAGACGTCCCGGGGACGGATTTGTTCTAAAATTTGATAGAAACCTACAAGTTATGGGTCAAGATCACATACCAGATTTCGTCACTCTAGCTCTAACAGTTTTTGAGTTATCGTGTTCACAGACACACAGACAGACAGAAATAATTCCAAAATTGTGTTTTTCTGACTCAGGGAGGTCTAAAACGTGGAGATTCATCAAAATCTCGAGTTCGAATTTTTTGACGATTACAATACTTTCTCTTTGTATACTTCGTATACGAGAAAGTAAAAATAGACAGAAAATCCATAAATAAAAGAAAATCCTTCTAAGAGAGATAACATATCACCTTCACTAGCAAAGTCACAATATGTCTGTAAAATATTTCTATACAGTTGTTTTTTACAAGAAGCTGAAAAACGTTTCGGGTCAAATAGACCCTAACAGAACAGCAGGGTTAAGTATATACTCTTACTTAGCGTTGATTCATTCTAAATCGTTTCTGACTTCCATGGAAGCCTGAATTCACATTCATAAGGCCTGTTTGATTGCTTTCGATTTTTTTAAAATTTTTTTTGTAATTGGACCCGAATTTCTACGATAATGACGAAGAAGCTTCAGTAAAAGAATGGAGTCTATTTGCATCACAACACAGTCACATGGTAAATATAACTGTGGTTTTCATCTAACTGGTCGTTGTCTTACGCTGTTCCACGAGTTCAAGCGCCCTTTGATTCTGAGAGATGTGCACTGGATTCCAAAATGAAATTGCCGCTGCGCTCACATGGCGCGTGCCAAGTAAGAATGAGTTGACTCCTTAAAGCGGGGCATTCACCGCTGCTCCACTCTGGAATTTTTGGAACACGGGAAGGAAAAACCAATCGTCAGTTTTAAAAACCGATGAAAATTGGCTCAAATGGATTGAACTGATGGAATTCCGAATAGTTTGAAGTCCGATTGGAATGGCCGGATGGCCTTTTGGGGGCGTCGCTGCGAGAGTAGCTGCAAAACAAAGATTTTGCCTAGATTGGGACCTCGCGAAGAGGCTAGAAAATAGGAAATCCATCATGTGGAGGAGGAGGAATAGGGGGATCGAAGAGCGACGGTAACGCACTTTGGAGCCTCCGCGAATGACGTGCGCAATTTTTCGACTTGAATGGGTGGGGAAAAGACCAGACTTGGGTCGAATGACATAGCCTAACCTTCTCATGAATGCCCAGCTTGAGAAAATGATAATTCAGGATGTTCTTTCAACCATTTAACAGTAAAAGCAACAGTTTCTAATTTCGATAGTCGAACCGTCGTATATCATACATCTCAGATAGAGTAGAGTTCGAAGCTCAACTCTTAGAGTCGCATTACACAGCTTTTATATCGATCATCCCAACTCTTTAATATTAAATTTTTCGGTACAGATTAGTTAGTTTGAGTATCACGAAGCAGATTAGTCAGCATATTTTTTTTTATTATTCGAGCTGCATCTGCATCTTCTAAGCCACGTAATCGAAATTTAAATTCAATATTCATTGGAACATTCTTGGTCCAATTTATTTTTGACTATTAAGTAGTTCCTTTCAATTGAATTCACCCATTAATTCATTTTGAATACCACTTCGATAGATTTATAACACAAAAGGTAGATTTGCTAATTTTCTTAGAAACACGTAATTTTAATCAGTTACTACCTTTCTAGTCAACCTCTTTTACTGTATACGCGTAGTTTATAAAGTGCTAAATAATATGTAAATGACACAAATATATATTCAACACTATCATCTATTTGGTCGGCAAACCTTTTCGTAATTTTCGAAAATCTTTTAAAATATTTAGTTTGAAAATTCTTTTCCAATTTTTCATGTTCTACAAATTTTATTATTCCAATGAATATATTTATTTCGTGAAAGTACTGAAGTATATTTGAAATTTCAGCATCGACCCATCAGTAACTGGTTTAATTTGTTGCTATATGAAAACCGCCTAATTTTGATATATTTTAACTTATAGAATATGGACGAACAATTGAATTTATAATTTTTTTCTAAAGGTATGAATTTTGTGATTGGAAAGTAAAAAATTAAGAAATATGCGTTTGTTTAATTCTTTTAGTTTGATTTTGATGTAATAGTTGTTTAATATCTTTTTAGATATTAAACAACTTTAAATAATTTTTTTTTCTAAGCTACAAGTTTGTCCAAGAAATGCACAATTTAGGAATTCGTATTATGTACATGAACTTATATGTTAATACAAACAACATATACTTTTGGCATGCTCTTTGAAAATTGGTGTATTCTTAGGATTCATTTATATTTGTAAGAAACAAATTCCCAGATTAATGCTTTTCTAGGTAAATATAATGGGATGAATCTCTGTTTGCAATGCTAATCGCTATCATGCAAATGTAAAGAATGGATGGTGATTAGAAATTCCATAAGTGAATACTACTGACGATTTTTTAATGTTACATGTCTCAGAAATCAGTTCTGAATTTTTTAATCTATTACAGAGATTTCCAACCTGTGGTACGCGTACCTCTGAGGGTACACGAAGGACTAGTTGGGGGTACGCGAAATCAAAGCTGGTAATGGCGGAAACAAGAAAACATTTGGAATTAGGAAAGTTACAAAATTTTGTTTCCCCAAGTTAATATTTGCTATTTAATAACTATACCACCTGAAGAGATGATTATTGTAGAGTGTAATTTTTAGCCATCCTTATAAGTTAATGTTAAATTGTTACAATATTGATTGCATTTGTTTTGGCGTTGAACTAATACTGTTGTAAACATGTAATAATATGGAAAATAAAAAATAAGCTCAGCAAAAATAAGTCATTAATTCGAGTCATTTGACTCTTAAGCTAGCATAAGCCCATAATATTATTGATAACTTCTTTGCATAGGTGGATAGTTGGTGGGGGGATATGAAAATATTCGGGTTCTATATTATTAAAAATTGATAACGTTACACTTTTAAAACACTAACTTATATAAGACTGCTATGTATAGCGTTGCAAATAAAAAGCAATTCCTTTCGTTTCAAAAAAGTTTCGGCAAGCGTTACATTACAATAGCGATTCAAAGTCGCCCGACGTCTGAGGGCTCAGTAACCAGCAGAGACTAACAAATGCTCCGTCCTCGAATAGACGATCCTTGTGTTTCCTTTCTTGTAAAATGATTCATGGATCCGGTTGTGCAACTCCAAGAGAAATTGTGTAGTTATTCTGCTAGGGAACAAAGCATATTATTTTTCGCATGTATAAAAAATCCTGAATAATTTACTGTAACAAAATACAACCATATTTTAACGAGGAACAGGCCAATACCTGTCGTATTGTTTTTAATCCTACATCCTTTTCTGTATTTCCCCCAGAATTTATCACAGATGCAAATATGAATTGTGTAATTCCCTACTTAAAATTCTGCAATCTGGAATATTTATTTACGAGTCTAGTTCTCAGGAGTTAGTTCAATAACTTTATTTCCTATTTTATTACTTTTATATATTTATGCATATTTGTTTTTCATTATTTTATATTTATGTTTGTATATGTTTTTTCTGCTTTGGTGTAAAAAGTCATGTTTTTTAAAACTGTGACACTATACGTATTAATTTCCAAAAGAATATTTGTGATACGACACACATTTTATTTTATTTTTATTTTATTTCATTTCATTTAGTTATTATCATTATTTTTTGTTTTATTTTATTTTATTTTTTAGTTGATTTTACAATATTCTCCTTATTTAATTTTATTAATTCATTTGATATTTCATGATCCTTTTATGTCTTGATCATTCTTTTAAGCTGATCGTGTTAATCTTTTGTTTCACTTCTGTATTATGCTGTGCTTTGATAAGGTATCAATTTTTCTTTATAATCCCTTAAATTTATCCATTGTTATCATTTGTTTATGCGCTCATTCATATATTCCAAATCATTTTTTTTTGACAAACTGTTTTCACGCAAAATTTTACCTTTCTCTGCACAAGCCCCTAGCAACTGTTTCTGAACTTTAACGGCTTTAGCATATTTCCATTCTGTTTGGGGACGCTTAACTCAAATCTAGTTCTTGTGCTATTGAAACCGAAACAAATAATTAAAAGCAAACAATAATATTTACTTCCATCCCCAAATAAAGGCTATTTACTTTGACTGAATTTTCTTCTGCAATCTCTGTTTTCGTATTTTAATGGTGTTTAGGGATTTGAGCAACGAACATTCCTCGACAATTATTCAAACCTCGGATCTTCTTTAAATATCAGCTAAATACTCAATCCATACTACAGCAGAAAATCATGAATCATACGTTTTACCGACTTTGAGAAACTTACAAAGCATAAAACACCCCTTTGTGCATTGGAGAAGGTTATTTAAACAATTAACGAATGAATCAAATGTTTAAATGCAAGTAGATTACGTAAATATAAATATTATTACCATAAAAAAGGAATGAAATGTATTAAAAACATTTTAAGTAAAAAAAGAAATGTTCATGTTTCGCTTTTTGAAAAATAGCTGCTTTCAAGTCTTGCTGCTCATTTGATGTCATTCTTTTTTCATCAAATACTTCATACGCATTCCGTTTCTCAAAACTTGAATACGATTTCATTTCACCAATCATCTGAACTTCATGAATATTCCGAGAAAAATTTCCTTCTTAGTACGCTTTGGTTCCATGCTAATTTTACCTCTCTTGTCTCAGTGACGAATCCGCTGCGTTCTTTTTCTTTAGTGCTTCTATTTTTATGAATTGATTTTACGGAGTATATTGAAAGTACTTGCTCTGCGTTCTCCATATATGGCACACATCTTTCTCCCAGAGTCTTACATTTTTGATGCTTGCATAGAATTTACAAGACATATTCTTGGTCGCCATCACTGAAATACATGGAAAGGAAAACATTTTTTTCTCTCCCTCCTATTTCGTATAAGAGCAGGGAAGAAGTGAAAGGAAAATAAACAGAAAGAAAGGGGAAAGAAAAAAAGAAAACATTTATAAAATATTCCTCCAGAGCTGTATGAAGTAGCTTGCTTTTTGTTTGCTGTTTTATTTATTTTATTATTATTACATGGAGCTTGCAACCCGACTTTTCTTTCAAAGAAACAGACATTTCAAACTAAAAATTCTTGTATTCTTTCGAATAGAAAAGCCGAAGGGAGAGAATGCTTTTGAGAGTTTTTGCCCTTTTTTTCTTACCCACATTGAATCCTTTGACATAGCACTCAAAATGAGTAGTACAGCATGCATTCCACGCAGCATTCTCTCTATGGCAATGCATTCTCTCTTTTCTTCCTTTGCCATTCGTTTCTGTCTTTCTTTTCTTCCTTTTCATTTCTTTTTTTCTCAAAGGCTTCCACGTGTCTAATCACTTAATTTGCGAGAAAAGTGTCGTCTCTGTTTTATTTATTCTTCTAAAGTAACGCCTCCGCCTGGGAGACTTAAAAAGACGAATTTTAATTGAAAGCTTTTGAGATCTCTTAAGTTTTAGTTTCTGCTGCAGTATATTTGTCGCGCCGCTTTCTCTTTTTAGCTTAGGACGACAGACAGCTTCTTCTTGAAGTACTTCAGACAAAACATCTCACAGGATGTTCGAAAAAAATTATTTTTAGTTTATGTCAGAATCTTAAGTGGCTTTTTTCGTGCGAGTACAATCGAATGTGACAATTTCCATGATTTTCAGACAAAAGGCATTTTTAATCTGTAATTGCAGCTTACCAGTTTTATGCAAATTCTTGGAATCCAAGGTCGTTGAGAAACTTATTTTCTTCTAGACGAATAATAATTAGTTGAAATTTCTCAGGGAAAATTACGAATTTTAAGCGAAAACTGGGAAAAAAATCCCGACAGGAAAATATGCTTTACAAAACAAAAGCTTGCATGAGCTGCTTAATTATTTAATATTCTTGCACAATGGAGTCAATTCATGCTCACATGATACACGTCGTGTAAGCAGATTTTATGCAAAATCTTGGAATCCAAAGGTCTTTGGAAGCTTCTTGTTTTCTCCGTAGGGAATACCATAGGGATAACCATACCTTGAAATTTTTCAGAAAAAATTACAGATTACACAGGTCAAGATTTTTTTTGTTTGGTGCCTAGAATTTTTTAACTGATTTTGACCATATTTGGTATTCTGGTTTCAAATATGAAAACAGTTTTTCTATATCAGCTCTACTTTTTAAAATACAGTGCACATAAATTATGAAATATTTAGAACTTTTAAAGAACAAATTATTCGTCGAACACATGAATCAAATAAAAAGAAAATAAAGGAAAGAAAAAATATTACCATCTGTGTTCTCCCTCAGGAAATATGTTATGAAAGAAAAAAGAATATTATTCCATATCTTTGGTCATGGAGAAGATTAAGTTTTTACAAACATCAATGGATAATTTGTGCGGACTTTGTTAACTTCCTAATTTAATGCATTAATCTAATTTAATGTGTCAGCTTAATTTAATATGCTAGCATGGCGCAACTATTATACCTTGCAAATAACAGGTGATGGGGAGAAACTAATCTCATATTTGTTTCAGCACATTAAATATAGATAAAATCAGTTAAAAAAAATCCCCGGAACCATAATATGTATTGGCCAGTGTTATAAATGTAATTTATGAAGATAGCCCGATAGGAAAAAAAATATTTATGTCCTGCTATTTCAAACGTAAAGAAATACATATATATGATTCTAACTTATTCAGTTTTGAATTATTTCTTTTTATTTGTGATGTACGAAAAATTTTAAATTTTTCATGATTCATATTTTAAAAATAGAAACCAAGACGTCTCAGAGACAATTGTTACTTTCTGTAAGCAAAATTATAACTTTGAAAAGATATCAATTATTCTTATTTCAAATAGCTATAATTATTAAGACAGAATGACCAGGACGAGACTGTCAACATATAATTTTTTCTTAATGCCATACGTGCAAAAGCTATAAGTTATTTCTGAAATGACTTAACATGGTTTAATAACATATTATATAAATAAACTATAAAAAAGCATAATTGCTTCTTACAAAAATGCAACAGAAAACCCAGGCATCGACGACCCTTTTAACCTTTTTGAAATGAAGAGAAAGCAGAATATGCTTATCACCGACAAGTAAATATTGAAGTTCGATCTCAATTTTGGTCTAAAATCTATGATCTTCTAAAGGAAATATTACAGTATAAAATACAAACACAATTTGCCCCAGAAAAGTTTAATTTATCAATATTTTCCAACAAAAAAAGAATATGAATATATTTGTATTTTTAAATCACATTTTAAACACCGATCGAAACCAATGAGGAGGTATAATAATACATAAGGGAAAGGAGGGTAAGAGTACGCACCTAGTGGATTTTTCGTTATAAAAATGAGAATTGAAAAGTCAGAGCCTCGAAAATATACTGAATTGTAGTTTATTAACTTAGGAAGAAGTGTACAAAAGACGAAAATTTTAGCTTTAAAAAATATATATATTACGAAACGCAAGAAAAAAAAATGCCAAATGCGTACTCTTACCCGACGTGGCGGGTAAGAGTACGCAGGACGTGAGGCCAAGAGTACGCACCCTGAAAATTTAGTAGTAGTCGCATACAAATGCTCCACTGCCTTCGTAACTGGAACATTCCTCATGCCACCACTCTTTACATAATCCACACTGGATCCAATCATCATCATATGTTTGTTCGCAGCCTATTCATATTGCTCCCTTATTATTTGGATTTCTATGGACTGGAAACTTTTTCTCCAGACAACAGCTCTTCAGATTATTATTCCAATCTCATTTTAATAATAATAATAATGATAAAATAAAATGCAAAGTTTTGTTGGAATAGCTGCTTCAACTTACAGAACGGATAAGAGTACGCATATCTGGTCTGTACGTACTCTTAGCCGCCGATGTATTGCTTCTCTAAATCGTCCGTAGATGGCCGTAGAATTCACTAAAGTTAAATTCTAACGTGGCCACGTTGTTCGGATGGGACCAATCTCATAATGATATTTACTTTGAAAGAAAGCATTAGTCCTTTATTTACAAAAATATTAAGATTTCTTCACAGAAAAATTACATGCTAACATAACGAAATCATATATTACCTAATAAATGAAAGACAGAAAGGATGAAAATAATTATGGCGGTCTCTTGAGATAGCTGAAAACACACATGTTGATATGATCCCACTTGCTTCTGCTTGCACTGTTGCCAACAGGGAAAAACATCCCTGCGTACTTTTACCCGACTGCGTACGCTTACCCTCCTTTCCTTTACATATACGAGATTGGCTTCTTCGTAAAATTTTTTGTTTGATATTTTTCCTACAGATTATTTTTTTCCACAGTTATTATGAGAAAAGACGAGAGGAAAAATGAATACTCGACAAATAAATATTTAAGGTCCATCCAATTTTATTCTAAAAATCTGTAATCTTCTAAAGGAAATATTGCAGTATAAAAGATAAAGAAAGTTGCATTAGAAAAACGTTTAATTTTTAAAGATTTTCTTACAAAAATAATATGAATACATTAGTATTTTTAAAGATATGTTAAGCACTGATCGAAACCACTGAGAAGATATAACATTAAGTACGTATCCAAGATTGGTTTCTTCGAATCTTTTGGATGATAATTTCTACAGTTGATCTTTCTCCTCAGTTATTATGAAGAAAGACGAGACGGAAAATTTTTTGAAATGACATTCTAAATTTTATAATTATTTTAGTTATGCAGAAAAGATTCATTACATATTCGCATCAACAATAAAATTCTCCTTTTCAGAATCGTTTACATTTCATTTAATTTCTGACGAATCACTGGCATCAAATTCCTTGAAAGAATTTATTCTATCTCCATCCTCACCCTTTTCCCAACTATCGTTCATTCTGCGCTTTCCAGAACAAAATACAATCTGGAACATGTGACGACTTCACATTATCGTTTATATTGCTACATGCAGCTGCAAGTTCTCACTGGTGGAAGTTTGCGAAAAAGAAGGATGCCAAAAGTTGAAAATAAAAAAATAAGAAAAAAAATTCTTCATTCAATGGGAAAATAAAGCCTCAAATAGCAGTCCAAAATTTTGAAAAGAATTTTGAACTGAAATGATATAATTTTATGAAGGGAAAAGAAAAGGAGCGTCGTATTGGTTTCCGGTGATGGGAGTTTTACGCAGAAGATACAATACATCACGGAAATATTTTTCCATTTGTATGTTGCGCTGTTGCCAGTTAAGTTAAGCTATTCATTTTCCATAAAATGACCAAGATTTTAGTAGATTTGGGGTACAGTAAACAGTCTTTAGAACGTCGTTTAAGGAGACCAGGGACCTTCAAAATCATTTTTCTTTTATATTTTCAATAAATCAGTTTGAAATTTTGCAGGTATTAATAGGAACACTATATAAGACAACATACAAAATTTCTCTGGAATATATTTATTTCTGAATTATGAGTAAAAATGTAATTTTTAATAACAATTTTTGTTCAAATTTCATCACATTTTATGTAAGCATTAAAACCTATATAGAGAAGAAATTTTGGCATTCGTAAAGAAGTCATTTTGTTATTAAACTCTAAATATTTTCTTCCATATCAAATATTTGGCATATTTTTTTCCGAAATCAATAGTTTCGAGATATTATGTGTATTCATTTTGACATTCCTTTCTGAAATTTAAATATTAATATCAATTTTTGTTTGAAAAGGGTTAAAATAACTAATAAAAAAATTAGAGTGATTTCGAGTAATTTTGGAGCGCCTGGAACCTTTATCATAGAGGACATTAATTGTTATCAAAAATTAAATTTATGCCCTTAACTCAGAAATAAATATATTGCAGTGAAATTTTGTGTGTTGTCTTATATAGTGCTCTTATTAATGCCTGTAAAATTTCAAATTGATTAGTTGAAAATTTAAGAAAATTATTTTGAATGTCCTTGGTCATGGTCACCTTAAGCGACTACTCCTTAAACGGAAACGACATTCTATAAAAGTTTGGTACAACATGCAAATAAATTTACCTTAACTATCCAAATTTTAAAATCTACTTTTTAATAAGATTTCAATATCATTACTTTAATTATTATCATTTTATTTGAATTGACTTGTTTCATACTGTAAAGATTTTGTAGTCAAGTTTTCACTCACTTGCTAATAATTTTTGAAATTTTGTACATTTCAGTGTTCCCGATGACAATACACTATTTTAATATTTTCAGAAATTTTTTTATCAATTGATCCAAAATTTTATCTAAATTTTTACTCCATACTAATGACGCAACCTAGTAAAGAATTTGAGAAAAGAATTATTTCAAAATTGCTTAATACTTTCAATAATGAATTACATATCAAAGACCAAAAATTAGAAAATAATTAACCCTTTATAAGGCCATTTTTTCAGTAGTGGTATAATAAAATAACTTTAGGATTGAGATTAATTTAAGAAAAGAAATTCATTTAACTTATTTGATGACATTATTGTTGTTAATTAATTGTATTAATTAATAATTAATTACCAAGTCAGGACACTTCGTTATAGTTTGAGATAAGAAATTAGAACATTCAGTTTTTTTTTCATCGAAATATTTGAAAAGAGCGTACGCCAACTTTAAAAAATGCATTTAAACATTGATGAATTTGGTGGGAAGTATATTCCCACGGCCTCAGATAGGGTTAAAATAAAACAATTCTACTTTTTAGTACACCAATAAAAGTGTGATTTAAAAAGCGTTTTATTCTTCTTTATTTTATTATATAATTTTGCTTATAAATTCAGACAGAATTATTAAATATTAAAATATTTTAAAATTTCAAACAATGAGAAATTAAATTAGGGAATTATTGTTACATTAATCACCCACAAAAAATTTAGGATAATTCTGAAATTAATTAAATTGTTACAGCCCTTTTGTTGCAATAAACCTTCTTGTGTAACCCTATATACATATTTTCTCCTTTTTGAATATTCATCGCAGAACGTATAACAGTAAAATGCAATTCTCGTTGTGGGATATATTGCGAATTGTTTATAATTCCTAAATTTGCTCTATACCTTTTGCAACACATACATCACGCATTTAAATCTCCAAAATGCTTACGAAGTAATGTATGTTATTCGATTAAAATAATGTAACGGGAAAATTTCTTTAAATATATGTGTGCATATTTGGCAAAATTTATTCTAAACATTATTCAATTATTTCCTTATTTGAATTTTACAAATTTATCGTCGAAATAAATAAATCAGTATTGCGAAAACCAATCCTTTTGATACCTGCATACCAAAGTATAATGCTACGTTTTTTTCAAAAAAAATCATCGTATGTTCTTAACAATGCATATAGTTCTTTATGATCATATATTCTTAATAATGCATAATATAACATTACCTGTGATTTGAAATGCTCCTTTATAAAATATTGAACAAGAATGTTAAGAAATACACACAAATTCAAGAGAGTTTCTGCGCGGATTGCTTTTGAAAAGAAAAAATACTTGGAAATTGCAATCGTTGCAATATAGGCTTGGAAGACAGACGAATCAGACCGCTATGACAACTCACTCCTCTGGTATTCATAGTCAGCTATTTCTGTATCCCAAACACACTAAACATAAAGTTAATAATTGTAAGATACCCTAATTAAGTTTGGAAGTCATATTAAGACACGACGTCCTATATATATCAAACGAAAGAGTTAGCTTTCCATTCTTCTCCAGCAACCATTCCATCCCGGTGATACCTGCGCCTGGAACACATCCAATTAATGTTGTCCTTCCGAAAGAAAATGTTCTTATCTAGCTTTTCATCTGTGCCTTAACATTTTCGGGAAAGGCCGGCCCTGGCTTCTGTAGCAAGGCCAGAAAGGTCACCTGGAGGAAGGGGGAAGCAAATGGTGCCAGAAAGCAATAAACCACTTCACTGGTCAAAGAAGGCAGATAAAGGAGAGGAGAAACAAAGAAAGGAAGCTAAGGGAGAAAATGGATAAGGGAGGAGACGGTAATAAGGACGAATGATTAGTTCAAAGCAATATATAGCCATAGAGGTGTTCAGTACTAGTTGAATGTAAGGATGGAAGAGACAAATGTTTATAGAGGCGATAGATTCCATTTCTGACGGATGGCTGCGAATTGGAAGATGGCTTTTCTTCCAGGAGATGTCAATCCGTACACGATTTATAGAAAATACGAATATGGATTTCTGAAAGTTATATTTCTCCCTTCCAGAACATACCCAGCTCTCGGTGGAATCTGGTGAATGTCTTAAACTTTAGCTGGGAGATGGAATCATTTGTAAGTGACAAACTTTTCGAGTTATGCTTAGTTATTTCTCAAGAGTTAAAGGTATCTTTTATGAACTGAAACAGAGTATTAAAATTTGCTTTCACGTATGTTTATTACAAAATATTGAGAAATTTGCCCTTAAAAAATGGATACCATTATTTGGGAAACAAGATCAATCGTGGCTTTGCAGCCATTAAACCTAACCAAACAAATGTATTTAAATATAAGGATGGCAGAAATGAATGGTTTTCGGGACGATATATTCTAATTGTTAAATACATGGTTTTGAAATGGAATACACAATTTCTTGGCAAATATGCCAATCTGTGTGGTATTTATAAAAAATACGAATTTGGATTTGTTACAGATGTATTTCCATCCTTTTAATCTATTTAGTCTGTCTAATTTAGACACAATTAATAAACTTAACTCAACCAACTAACACTCTTCAAAATTAAAGATTGAAGCATCAAATGGTTGTAGAAGCGATAGATTCCATCTTTAAATACATGTCTATTAATCTGAATTAGAGTTCCTTCCCAAGGAAGCGAATTAGTGCATTTTTCGTAGAAAACACAAAAGTTGATTTGATATAGTTGTATTCCTCCTCGTTCCTTTTTAATCCATTAAGTTATTTGATCTGTTTAATTTAGCCTTGGTGTAATAATAATCATGATATTATAAATAAACATAGCTCAACAACCGACCCTATTTTAATAAAAGGATAGAAGTAAAAAAAACAGTTGTAGAGGTCATATATTCTATTTTTAACTATGTGGATATGAAATGAAATAAAGAATTTCTTCCGAAGAATCTCAATCTATGCACTATTTGCAGAAAATGATTAAGTGGATTGCTGCATCTGTATTTTCTTCTTCTAATCCATTAATTTAACCATGATGGAATTTGGCGAATGTCTCAAGTTTGAGTTGGAAGGTGAAATCATTCATACCTTACAAACATTCCAAGTTCTGTTTATTTAATTCCATGAGATGTGAAGAGGACTGTCTTTGAACTATGAGAGTATTAAGATTTACTCCTATGAGTGGTTAGCAGATAAAAATATAGATATTGGTTCTTTTGAATATTTATACAATTTAAATTACAGGTCATGAATTTGCTTTCTTCGTTAGAGATAAATTCCACTTAATGAAATCTGGTTCGACTGAAATTTAAGAGATTCAAATAAATGTGTGAATTTTAATCTAAATTCTTCAATACAGTTTTACCAACATATTTTCAATGAATCTCCAAGAAAATTAATTAATCCCTGTTGTAGCTAATTAAAAATTTTCTGTCAATTGTGAAAACAAATTACCAACTTTCAGGAGGCTTTTTCCTTTTTTTGACATTTTGTTCGTAAGTTGTACTTTAAAGGCACTCTTATGAAACTAAGTTGTATTTTGTGTCTCTTTTGAAAAAAATTAATACCAATGTGGATTCTTTACGAATAGAGTGCCAATACTTTTAACACTCTGAAATATTAAAAATAAACTGGTTTAATAATTAATGCATTTATAAAACAAAAGACTACGATATTTTGTACCAACCAAAAGTAACGGGTTTAATAGCACAATATTCTTTGATTTCCTGAGTTTTGTTCGTAAGTGCTTTTAAGAAACACAAAATGATTTTTTTGATAATTTTGCTAAACTAACTAAAGTAAAATGAATACTTGTTATCTTAACTTGATCGATTCGAATATCATGAACTGATATCTTTTTGAGTGTCTCCCGTATCTATAACATTGTATAACGCTTTAACAGCCGCTCTTCATCTTTTAGAATTTGTCATCCAAATTTCACCAATTACTTGTTTATGTGAACCAAAAATTCCTATGTGTCTCTTGATTTTTAACCCTTTGGAGTTTGGATCATCTTAAAATAATTTATATCAAATAACTTTTTTTAGTTATCTGTAATATAAATAAGCTTCTAGGTATATGACAACAAAATTAAAAACAGTTATTTTCCAAAACTGTTATAACCTCAAAGTATGAGCAGTAAGATGAATTTCGTAATGAGAAAAGTTTATTAGTTCGTGATTGATGGCAAAATAAATCCATTTCGGATTGTATATCGAATAACGTTACCGCTAATTTGAAATTCTGTGTTTAGATGAGAATTAATCTATTACATGTATCTATCTTATTCTAAGTGCGGCACCTTATTTTTGCATCAAAAGAATGTATAAATATCTTTTTTTTAAAATTTAGTCTCAGAAATCTACCTCCGAATTTTGGGTCTGACTTTCACTTACTTACATCCCACCTTCTGTTATATTCTGGCCTCTTTAAAGTGGTGGCCCCAGTTTTAAAAGGCAAAGTCGCTATCGGCAGAAAATGTATAAGCATCACTTAAAAAAAGACAACTGCTTATTTGTCCATGGTGGAGTCAACTTCATTGACAGTCGTGAATTCCGTCTTCGATTGAATTAATACCTTAACTGTTTCGTTTCTCTACTATCTAATTAGATGACACCTTCTGTTTTGGGAATGGGTTGAAGTATTGATTGAACTAAGAGTCCATCGAACACTTAAGATATCTGTTGATTCTATGGGGATTTTGTACCTTATAATAACTTTCGTGAATGACTTAATTTTAGACAATAATTTTCAAAATACAACAATTCAATAAAATACGATAATAATCTCTACTAATAATAAAGGAAAATATGTGTATGTTTTGGCGCTCTACAGGACAGGCCGCTAGGCTTAGAGCAACGACATTTTGCACAAACATACTTTGGAGGGTGGGAATGTTTACCTCGCAGCCGTTTTTCTAAAATTTTAATTAGAGTTTTAATTAATTAAAAATTAAGCTTAATTTCGGCATTTTTGCTTAATAACTTCCGAACAGACAGCACAAAAATTATTTTTGCAACATCTGAAAATTTAAAAATTTCCTTTTCAATGATATCAATCAAGTTGGCGTACGATTTTTTTTAATTTTAATAAATTTAAAAAAAATTGCCATAATTTACCACAATACTTTTCATTGTTGCAATGCATTTCAAACCGTTTTCGTTGTTTAAATAAATGTTTAATTGCATGTTTCTCTTCCATTGTTGAAAGCTAAGAAAATATCTAACTGTATTTTACTTTCTTCTTTCCTTTAATCAATTTTTCTGTGAAATCCGTAAAGGAAGTCCTCAAAATAGTAAGTATATAATGAGATAATCCACTGAACTGAAAGAATAACGTTGCTATATATTAATTCTTTTTATCAGCGTGTTTTAAGACAATTAGCATGCTGCAGGACGTAAAATGTGTCGCTCCTATTTAATTCTGAAATCAAATGCGTATTTTACGTTAATGTATACAAGGAACAGAACAAGTGCAAGGCTACGAAAAGAACGCGGGTTAAATATCTATAGCAATTTGAAGTTTAAAACTACTTTGTTAAGAGAACAATTAATATAAAATTATGCATAAGAGATTTAGTTGAAAGTTTCTTACCGGCTATCAAGCTGGTCGCCGAAGACGGATAGTAGGATAATAAATTAAAGATACGATAATCATGATATGCAGGCACAACGGTTGAAGGGTTTCATGTTATCAAGGAAACTGAAGTTAGAGGCATCGCATCAGTTTCTCCAATGTTTTACCTACTTATTTTTTGCTCTAAACAGGGGAAGCCCTGTCTAGAACTGTGGAGATTTTCCTAAGCGGAATAGCGCAATACAATGGTGGAGAATTGCAAAGCTTTTTGGTACATAAGTATTATTTGAGTACCGAAACATTTATAGACAAAAAATGATTAAGAAAATTGTCTTCACTCAAAAGATTTCATTTAAACTTATTATAATTGTTTTGCACTGAATTTATTTTTATTTAACTATAAAGAGATGTATTTAATTATTTATGAACCAATTTTAGGGTAACAGTAAAAATTTGGTAGACTTTCAGACAAAACTGTAGTCGTGAAGTTTTTTCAAGTGTAAAAAGGGTTAGTGATTAGAAAAAAAATTCAGAAGTTATTTCTTTCTTTCTTTCAATATGAAATTCTCAGACAGACGAATGCAACTCTTTCGAAAGATCCAACATATTAATTCAGTTAATCAGTTCAATTTTCGTTAAGGAAGTATTTTATAATATCCAGTGATGAGTTTCATTAATAATAAAAGTTTATTTTGATAAATGTTTACTCGATTTTATTTTAACATTCATGCGTATCAAATTATCTCTTTTATTATTAATGCTTAATTTTTTTTTGCATAATCATTGATGCTTCAATTTATAATCATATTTTCTTATCTCAATTGCCTGCGCATTTGGTAATTTATCAAACGTCTTTTGAATCATTAATTGCGAAATTATTCATTTTAAAATAAAATAATGCTGCCTCGACTTAAAATGAACAGAATAAAAACTAATCACGTATGCGTTTCAGCTTATTATTTTTAGTAATAACCGTTTTAAAGAACTATTCAGATCCATTTACATTACTTTTTCAAGAAACTGTTTTTACTTCTTATTTTCGTCATGAGATGATGTTTTACTGTATTTAGTTCATGCGCGCTTGTTTAAAAAACAACCAAAAATTAATTAATTTATGTTAGAAATATTTGCTTTTAAGAACAAACACGAGGAAAATGTTTAAAAAATAATAATTAGTTCTAGACACCACTCGGTATTCATGATTAAAAAATTTTAATTCTACAACAAAAATCTTTGATTGCATAAAGAAGAAAATGTGCCTGCTATTTTAATGCACTCTTCTTATGATCGATGAAAATCAAGAACTCGGATAACTGACGATTTTCTTCTAATTTCTTTCGAAGAAGAAAGATTTCTCTGTTTCCATTTGGATAGATTTCTTCTTAAACACTTTTATTTAACTTGGCTTGATCCTTGTTTGTGACGATAGAACTTTGTATATGATTTTTAACTCATTTCCTGATGTGCTAGAGTTTTGAAATTTTGTACACTTATGTATTCTCGATGACAACACACTAATTTAACATTGTTAAAACTTAATTAGTAATAACTAAAATTAATCAGTTAATAGATTAATTTGATTCCTTTTTTATTTTAAATATGTGGTTAAACCTGGTAATGAATTTGAGAAAAATATTATTTCAAGATTCCATAATATTTGTAACAATGAATTACAAACTAAAAACTAAACGTTAGAAAGTAATTGAAAGAGGAAATTCGACTTTTTAATATACTAATAAAAGTGCATTTTTGAAAACTGTTTTTATTCTGCACTTGGCTTGGATTTTTGACCATCAGTTGTTCGCTCACCATGTCAAAAAGCATCAAATTCAATAAAAGAAACATTCATTTGCTTTAAATTATTCTTTAAGCATGGTTACCGAGTAGTGTCTAGTATCAATAATTTTTAAACATTTTTATTTGACTTGATTTCTTCTTATTTGTAAGGTTGTTCCTTTGAGGGCACCTCAGATATGGAGATGAGAAGTTGCCGTATAATTGAGCAGGTTCTCGTTTCCTTAGCGGATACAGTATTGATGTGGGGTTGATTTACCTACATGCCAATGATGGATTTTACCTTTGTCTGAGGAGTTGTCCGTAATGGGGGCTATAATGCCTTGGCCATAGTGCCCGAATCACGATTTCGCAGCTGCCGGGTCATTCAGTCCTGCCCGGATGCTAAGGCAGGGAGAAGGCAATTCTTTGTAGTTGTTTGTAAAGATAGAATTTTGTAGTCGACTTTGCACGCCCTTTTCAATGTACCAGAGTTTTAAAATTTTTACATTTGTGCGGTCTCGATGACAATATCCTATTTTAATAATTAAATAATCAGCCAATCGATCGATTTTAATTAAGTTTTGGTTCTATTTAAGTGGCACCACCTGGTAGTGAGTTCGAAAACTTATTGTTTTGAAGATTCCATAATATTTATAATATAAAATATAAATGAAAGATGGTGCAGTAATAAAAGTGTGTTTTTAAAAAAACTGTTTTTAGTAAATTTATTTCAAGTATTTCTATGTTTGTTCCAAACTTAAATTAATTAATTTTAGGTTGCTTTCCGAAGCAAACATTGATTAACTGACTACATCGAAACATTATTCTATTATCGAAATGGTTAATTAAATTAGTTCCTTGAAAAATTAACAAGATCCTAATGACTGAAGGTATGTCCAGAGATTCCCACAAATTAGATTCATGGATCGAATTATTGCCTTTTTAAACTTAGAGCAGAAATTAAGCTATTGTTTGAAATAAAAGTTTCGAACCGCTGTACGGAACCGGAGAATAGTGTATTCTAGATCCGATTTCACTAGTTTCGCTGTTTGATTACATTAAATCTATTGGTTTCAAACATGATCCCGCTGGTGTAAAGTGACAGTTTGGGGAACGGGGCATAAGCTGAGTTGTCGTCCTCTTTATCTGACCAAAATTAAGAGGTATGTTCCAAAATAACCCTAGTTAGCGCCAAAACGGTTATCAATCTAACTAAACTAAAACTCGAAACAAATATTACAAGGAATCTTGAGCGTCCAATTATTTTGAACTTTTAGCTATCGGGTTAAAAAATTAGCTTTTAAAGTAAATGAATCAATATTTTTTGTGTTTAAGTATATCTTTGAAATCTTAAGAACACTTTATCCATTGTTGTTTAAGAAAATATTCGTATAAATACGAGCTATCTGCTTTTGAACTAAACATGGAAAACGGAAAAAGACGTTTGCGCCGCTCGGAGGGTTTTAACCCTCCTCATCTCATGATTTACGCGGGCTAATGTGCTTACCTCTTACAATATGAGCTTGAATTACATTATGCTATTATATCATTGCATCTAAATAACAATTCGCTTCGTTTCAAAAGTATATGCACCAGTTTGCAAACGTTGCAACTAAATAAAGATTTTTAAGCATCTGCAGTTGGAGGGTTCACAATATAAGGTGTTCTTTGGGCATGTAGTTGATTAAAATAACTTATTCGTAAAATCAAATCTGTCCTTAAAAATATAGTACAGACAATTCCACTATCAAGTGGTCAATAGATTGTTATTATTGCATTTTTATCCAATTTGAGAAGCATTCTTTCATTTTAAAATAAAACATTTCGTTAATAATGATTCAAGAGATATATGATTTACTACCAAGTGCGCAGAAATTAAACAAATTAAAGTTGGATAAGAAATTGAAGCAACAAAAATGATATAATTAAAGAAGAAAAAATAAATCGAGATTGGATAAATGAGAAACTATCTAAGCCATTTTAATTCGCTTTGTTATGATGGACGAAAATCACGGGCTCGGATCACTAACGATGGAGATTTTCTTCTAATTTCTTTCGAAGAAGTATCCGATTTCTCTGTTTCTGTTTGGATAGAGATTCCTTTTTCTATTCTTGGCTCGGGCTTGCCTGCCATCAACTGTTCGCCTCACCATGTCAAAAGTCGTTGGTGCATGAGATTGGAAACCATCTCACAGTGGCTGAATCGAAAAGCTAATCACAAGAGGCAAAACACAATACGCTATCGGAAAATAATGTGCTGTAATGATTATACTGGCAAATGGAAAACTCACTCATTCTGTGAAATAGTTTTCGGAGGATGATAATGTGAATCTCAGAGTTCTTTTATGTACTTGACAACTAGCTGTTTACGTTTCCCAGATAAACACCATTATTTCCTATTTATATGATATGGCAATACCGACTTTTCTGTATATTTCTTTTCTGAATTTAAACCATCATTGTATGAAAGGAAAAGGATACCTGCGTAAATTCATACCGGGATTGCGTTGAAAAATCATATTAGGATCAGAATGACAAATCAAATTTAACTAGTAATGATTTCCAAACTTGTCTTCGGCGGGATTAATACCGAAATCCCGAATTTAAGTCTGGATTTTCTTTGATAATTTTTCCTATTATATGACAAACCAGTAGTATGAGAAACGCTAATAATTTAAGAACATTTTCCAGTATCCGAAAAATTGGCTGTACGAAAATTCGTAATATCCCATTATCGAAGAATGCTGTTTATATTCATATATAATATCATTCTCTTCTTTTTATATTGTGACTCAGAAAGTTTTCCACAGTTTTCTGAAAATAAAGATAGAGTTCATGATAAGCAAACAAAACCCAAGCAAAATCTCGTTCCCACTAAGCTGCATAATCACATAAAAAGGCGAAGGAAACTGTCAAATAGTAATGACTTACCAAAGATAGGCTTTTTCTTGAAGATGAAAATTGTAAATTCAATAAACCCGGTTTAAATTCTGCGCTCTTCTTTAATACAACAATGAGCAGTGATTCATATTTGCATCTCTACTGTTTTTGTCTTCTCTTAATTAATTTTAATAATATAAAGTTTGATTCAATAAATTAATTGCTTACTGCCAATTTCACTCGAAGAAGGAAAGATTTAAACTAAGTAACTTTAATTAAACTATTAATCTCGTTAACTTTTAACATAATAAGGATCAAGTAAATAATGTTTTAACTAATTAATTTCAATTAAAAATTCTGTTGGAAATTAATTAATATTTTTGCATTACTCACACTCTTTTATAAAGATATTGTTACAAAGCTGTAAAGTTGTTTCCCTGACATGCTAATCTTGGCGAAAAACTTGTCGACTTGGGCGATAAAAGGCATTTTCTAGAAAAATCCTGAACTGTCGACCTGTCTCTACTGGGAGCCAGAAGTATCTTGAACTTTCCAAAGATTGAACTTTCCACTTCCTAAGTAATGACGTCACTTCCTGTTGAAAAAGTATAAAATCAAGCTCTCAAACCAAGAGTAGTTAGTTGTATTTTGATCAGTAAGCAAGCTGATGAGCTAATAAGAAACCTTTGAGCGCTGTGTTGAGATTTATTGGTAATCTTTGTTGTGAATTTTTGCAAGTGCTGTTTTAATACTTGTGCTACGTTTCTTTTCCTGGAATATTTGTAAAATAAAGAGCTTTATTCTTTTAATCCTGCTTATTGGATTACATTCACGTACACCCAAAAGAGGATTATGTTACAATATACACAATTATTGTTGAATAATGCGAAATGGTCTAATGTAGAGTTAGTAAATTTTTGCATTAAAAGTGCAAAACGAAAGGTTAGAAAGCCAATTGATTTTCAAAAGTTTAAATATATTTTATTAATGTAGCAACACATTAAACGAAAGTTTATACAATTCGTTATCGAATCTGGCTGTTTACATAGACTCTAAAAAAATTCCTTACATTAAAAGCAGTTCCTTTTATTTTTTCCCCCGATGTTGAGTTGCCAGTGCTTCAAAATCAAAGGAAATATGGGCAAAATCACACTGGGATTGTCATTAAAAATCATATTAGGAGCGGAATAAAACTTCAAATTCAAGCGGAAATGTCTCACGAACTAAGCCTAACTCAGGCGAATAAACAACGGAAATTCAGTAAATTCCAAATAAAAATTTGCCCTTTTTTTCAATAATCTTTTCCAATTTGAGAAGCGGAAGGTAACATTACGGCTTTGAGGGTAATTTATATTTAGTAGTTTTGTCAAAATAAATCATCAAGAGAAGGAATTGATATACGAAAATTTTCCTGTGTGCTAAAAATACAGGAAACGAAAATACATCACCCCTCTAAAAATTAAAATACTTTACAAAATTTTGCACTACCTCACTATCGTAATTAGCTGTTCATATTTTGCACCTAAATGCAATTATTTCCTATTTATATGATAATGTTAGTATGAGAGTTAATTAATTTATTTTTTGATGTTAATGTGTTAATAAATGAACATCATAGAAACTACTAAAAATTTCGCGAAGTTGCGCTGAAAAATCTAATTAAAAATCAAAGAAAATGTGAATTTAAAATATTAATTATTTTAAATCTAAACTTGCCCCTGTGGACAAAAATTGGATTTGGAAAGGTGACAAATAAACCTCATGATCTTAATTAATTAAATTCTCCTGTATGGATAAAATGAAGAATGCAAAATTTCACAGTATATGTCATCATCAAAATATGTGTTAAACGAGGCCAGTTTAATTTTGGAATCTATTTTTTAGCTTGCAGGTGGAAATCACTATTTTATATAGTAAAATTAAATCTTTATTAACGTTGTTTAATATTTAATAGAGCTTTTGATGTATAGACGAATACTGGATTCGGCTACATTATTTTGATTTCTGTTAATTTAACAAGGAAAATATTTGTATTGCCATCCTGCTCTCGCACTTCCCACTCCAAAAAACAAGGGGATTCAAAATCCAGCTTACAAACTGCTAGGGTAGGTAGAAAACACAGAATCAAGCAGGAAAATCACATGCTAAAGTATGATCGGAAACGCCATCTGGATGAGCTAGAGCATGCACAAATATGCAGAAATGACGAGCCAATAATTGGTAAAAACTATATATCTTGCGATGCTTGGCAGTTGGACAGTACTTGCACACGTCCACTTTCATAGCAACTGATCAAAATTCACAACTGCTGAACATTCACAGTTATGCACGCTTCACAAAGACGGCGCTTGGATAGGAGAATCCTTTAGAAACCATACGATATTTCGAAGACATTAGCAGTGGCGATGGAGATAATTGTGACAAGGTCTGCACTATCTTAGAATCCGTAAACTCTCCTTACTGAGCCTCCATACGCAGTCGGAACTTTAAATAAATAGTGATGAAATCCATCTACAGTGCTGGCGATTAGCTTCCTCTAGATCATCCGGTTGGCGTTTCCGGTTATACATTGCTATGTGATTTTAGATTGTTTTTCTATTTTATACCTCACTAATAATCTGTACGATGAATTTTGAATGCCCTTGCAGAGTATATCCAGACTAGAACGAAGTAGCAACTTAACGAGAAAAATAGCCTTTTGTATAGTTAAGACTTGAACTCGTGTACTTTTGATAGTAAGCCTAATTTATGTCTTTGAGTTATTAATAATGAGCAAAGAAGAAATATGAACTGGAAAGGTTTTATTAAGCATTTCGCGGCTGCAAGTACAAAAATCTCTAGTAAGGGGAGAGGGCAGAGCAAAAAAGCCTTCAAGTCGCAAAAACGTTTAGCCATGTTTTTATCTTTCATACTGGTCACTTTTTATGAGCAAAAATAGTTCAGAAAATAATCTTGACTTTTAAAACTAATCAATTTAAATCGAAATGCTTTTTAATCGTAGACTCATCTGCCGTTTCCTTATTTATACTCCCATTTCGGGATAGAAACATTTTCTTCAAAAGATGGTTGTCTCGAGTGGAAAAACAGTATGAATCCCTGAAATATACCACAAAAAGCAGAAGAATAATGACTATCGGAAAACAATGTTCTATAATGATTTCATTGGAAAGTGCATTTATAGCAAAGCGTTTTTAGTTGATGGCATTTTAAACCTTATAGTTCTTTTATCTTTCCTGACACCTAGGCTGTTTACATTTCGCAGCTAAATATTATTTCTTCAGAGAGACCAAATATTTGTCTTCTACAGAGAAGGGTAGTTTGAAACGTGAATTGAACTGCAGTTAAATAAGCGAAAGTTCAGCTGCCTGTGCTAGGGGAGAGTCGGTGAGTTTTCCTAGGAAATCTAATTTAAGATAAATAGCTGTATTTCCAAATCTCCAGGCCAGCCAACTGAAAAAGGACGAAGCGGTGAAAAAAATAAAAAATAAAACTACAATAAAATAAAAAGAGTCCCGTGTCTGCTGCCACCAAGCTCGACAAGTTAAAGATATTAAACTGCTGCAGAAAGGAGGATTAATATTTGTTTAATAGAATTACGCAAGCAAAAATATTGAGAGAGAGAAAAAAAGGCACTTTTTCCCCTACGTGCTGAAATTTAATTCGTTTTTGGGGAAAACTGCTCCAAAGCTTCGCTTATAAAATAAGATTTTTTTCTTCACACTCTTAGTTTCAAATTTCACCGTAAGCTACGCAGTAAGAGAGCGAGAAAGAATGTCCAAGAAAAAACATGTTAAAGCCAGTTAATACCCTGAATTCTCATTCCGCGTTTTCAGAACCAAGAGCCTTTTACTGTTAGAATGCCTTCAATGTAAGCTGTTGCAATTTTATTTTTCTTTGCCTTTTTTGTGCCTTTTTCTCTGCTTTTTTTCTACTTCTTTCTAAAGTTAGGTGAGAAAAGGAGGAACTGCCTTATCTTTTCTTGATGTAGATTAAGGGGATGTTAGCATACATAATAGTGTCTCAAGCACAGGGATCCTTTGGGAAAATGGCGAAGTTTTGCTTCTTGATGAAATTTCATCTGGATATGAAATGGTATTTTACTTAGTATGTTTTTTTCCTCCTGTCATCGACTTTTTAAAGAGTCTATCTTTCTCTCTCTGCTATCAATCGTTTCTGCATTTTCAAGAATTCATTCTTCGCACGACTAGAAATAATCCAATAAAATCTCATACCCGAGTCGCATCTAGAAGAAATACCGAACGCGAATTGCTCTGACTGAATATTTGTCTATTTCTCTTCTCGACTGTATGAAACGCTTGATTAGAAAATGACTTAATTTGAAATTTTAATAAAAAAAGGAGAATCGAAGCAGCACTTTATCTCAAAGCTTAGTAGTTTTCTAAGAAACGTGGATATTCATTTGTAAAGAAGAGAGGGGGAACTCTGGAGTAGCTTATTTCATCAAAAAGATCTTCCTGCAGCTTGGAGATGGAGAACATAGTTAATACATACAAATTTATTCACTTTACTCTCAAGTGGATTTATTCTTTATTTGGAAGCTTTCAGTGACCTTTTTTAAGCATATTGAATTCCTAAAACGTCTTTTAATAAAAGAAATTATTCTTTTTATGAAATTTTCAATATGCTCAGGGTTTTAATGGAAAACTCGATGAAAAAAATATTATTTAAAGTTGAATTTACTGGGGGATTTTTTTTTGTTCCATTTTCCTCACATTTTAGAGAAGCGTATATTCTTCCCTATTTTTTATTAATTTTTTTATTATTCAAGTAAGAGATGGCTTTTTTAAGTTAATATCTCCCTTTGGACTTAGCATACTTTCTTATTTTATATGAAAATATTTACATTGTTTCCAAGATTTTTCCTTTTGTATCTTTTTCCACTTTTAATAAAGTCTTATTTCAGACTTTAATTTATTTCACAGTGAAGATAAGTTAAAATAAAATGTTGCAGAATTTTTAATGAAAAACTTAGGAAAATTTGCACTTCAAATTTCATGTAATGCACTCTTTCTTTTGCACGCAGTTTTATAGCTATCAGTTTTTAATTTTTTGAAGTTGTCTTTCTAGATTGTAAGGATCGCTTACAGTTTTGGAAGATTTTTTTCAAAAATGAACTAAAGATGATGATTCAGTTTTATCAGTGTAAAACGTTCAATATGATCGAAAATTTCAATATAAATATACGAAATGTTACCTCAATTATCAAAAAGTAAAAGAGGCAGTAGAATATGATTTTTCACTGCTGAAGATTTCAAATCATGATAAAGTTTGAATACAAAAAAAAGTGAAGAGCAATTAAACATGCATACAATTTAAAATATGTGAAGCGATAAATAGTCACATTTATGCACGAAAAAGCATTATTATTTTTCTTAAAAGATGAATTCCTCATATAGTTAAATAGAACAAAGTGAAACTCTAAAATAAACTGGAGGAATCCGGCTTTGTACTTTTTCAAGAGTCACACAAAGCAGAGATTCAAACAGGATTTTTTTCCCGTTAAGGGCTTGACATCAGTCTAAAAGTTAAGACCCTTATGTGACCCGAAAAGAAAAGTAAAAGTAAAGAAAAGACATCCCCAAGATATAGAAAATATGAAATAACAACTGAAACATAGTAACTCATCTATGCTTATAAAAGGCAATGTTTGTGTGTGTTCGTGTGTACGTGTGTGTGATGTCCAGAAAAATCTATCGTACTTGCAGCCATGAAATTTGGCACACAGGTGGTCTTAATGGTGAATCAATGCACCTCGAAGTCGGAATTTTAAAATTTAATTTAATTTAATATTTTATTTAATATTTTGTGTTGTTTTGTTTAGTTTCTGCGCTTATTTCTCAATAAAAATGGTTTTTATAATCGTAGGAAGGAAAATAGATACACCATCGAAAAGAACAAACATTTTTCTTTCTAATGAAGTTGGTTTTGAATTTCTACCGAAATTTATTGAATTTTGAGAAATTTTTGAAAAATAGTCACTTTTATGTTAATTTTTCATTTGGATTTCTTAAAATTCTTGCATCCGACGTTCTAATAACGCTACTAATTTCAATTTTTTTCAGCTTATAACTGGAACGTTTCTGTCTGATTTAAAACAAGAACCGTTAAAATACCTTTTTCCGTTTTTTAAAAATTAATTTTTGCCTGACCATTTCAAACAGTTTATTTGCCAGCGACCTTCTCAGCTAGAAATTCACCGGTGTGACATTCTCCGTTCTCAGAATACATTGTTGCAATTTCATTGGCTGGCGGAGAAGAACGCAGGAGACGTCATAACCTTTAACTGAATGACTCAATGGTTATTTTCGGCATTGTCTTAACATGTTTCTTTGTCTCGCATATTTCGCTTGCTTAATGATTTTCACGTTGCAATTTTTTAAGATTGTTTTGTATTAAAGTACTAGGTACTGTTTTCCTAAAAATCAATAATGTGTATCTTTTGTTTTTATTTTGCTTTCAAAATTTTTTCGTGTCATTGTGGGCGTTTTTCTTTCCTTCTTTCTTCTTTTCATTTTGTTGAAGTCCTGATTCCAAGGGCAACGTCGTGCGCGGGTACATTATAATTCATTGCACTTGTCAAGCATTCATCACCAATAAATAGTAAAAGACTTGTCTAATTTATAGTAATACTTAGCTCATGTGAGTAATATTTATACTTTCTTTCGTTCGTTTCATTTAAAACTAGACAAAGGAAGTATATTTAAAAACAAAAAATATTTTTAGTTTTTATATACAGCGACTAGAAAAACAATTTAGCGTTCTTCGAATTCTTGTATAGTCGAAGCTTAATACTATGTCCTCTCTAAAAAATTGAGTTTCATTAATTTTATTAGAACAAATATTTCTCGTAAGTGAGAAAAATATTTATGCTAATAAAGAATTCTTATGACTATTTAGCCACACTAATTTCAGCACTTTATTATTCTAATTACTCTTAAAAAGAAAAGGTTTATTTGCATCTTATACAGTAAGATTTGTGTTTCGGCTGAATAAGAAAATGTCTAGTAATGCTACAAAAACGGACAAGCAAAAATTTGTTTATGCAAACAAGATTATTTTCTGTTTCAAGATTTCAATGAAAAATTTTGAAAATCCAGTATCTTCCTTTTAAAAATTGTATAGGGAATTTTCAAAATCTAAAAACATTTTGTACATAATATTTCACTATCAAATTCTGTTTTATTATTTCTCCTTTGAATTTAAGTAGGCAAAAATGCTGATGAAATTCAAGTTTGGGGTGAAAATTCACATATCTGATTTTTCAGAGTATAACTTCCATAAATTTATTCTCTGTGCAAACTTTTTTGCTAATATTGACCAAACTACTGTTCGATTGATTAGATAAGTACCCCTTCTCCCAGCAACATAAGAGCTATTGTGGGACGGTCCAAATAATATGAACCATGGCCAGATGAAAAGTGAGACATCTGAACTGATGATACCCTACACCATATTTTGATACCAAAACCAGTCTGAGAAAGCCAAATTACCGGATACCATTATTTTTTCTGTTAATTCCTGGTATTTCAATATATTCAAAGTTAGTTATTAAGAAAGGAACGCGTCTTAATGCTCTTTATTTATAGTCAAAATGTATAAAAAATTATACTGAAAGCAAGAAAAGTAACTGTCCAAAATTGACTTGATATTGATATGAAAATAAATGCTATTAAAAAAAACTTTCATGTAGAAAGGCACAGCCTAGCATTTAGTTTACAAATTAAAATACACTAATTACAGCGATATAATTAGGATTATATCTAATTATATGCATAGATAATTACATACAGCTAATTGGAACCTCTAATAGATAATTGCTCAGATCTAATTAAAAAGCATGTAGATTTCATGATTTGAAACTTTCAACGAAAGAACATTAAAATTTATTTTTGGCAATCATCAAAATACAGAGGGTGGTCGTACATTTTTTAAACGATTTCGTTTCGCTGTAGGAAAATTTTATTTTCACAACAATGACTTTTTTGAATCTATAAGTTGTCATCTCCTACTTAAAATTTTTGTTTTCATGCAAAATTTCGCTTTTAAAGAAGAGATAGATGGAAGACTACGTTTTGGCTTTTTCCAAAGAGAGTTAATCTTATTCATTTATTTAAAAACGCTGTGAAAATCATGGTTTTTCGATATCTAAAGCCACTATAGGTAATATTGTTAATAAGAAAGGAAAAAAAATTACAAGTTTGGTTTCAAGTGGAAAAATTGTTCCAAATACGTATCGAAGGAAAAAACGTAGTTCTTCGACTATTGCAAATGTGAGTTCCTTAGTGTTAAAAGTAAATTCTCCAAGTCAAAGGTTTATTGCAAAATCACTAAAATGCTCAGCATCAGCTGTAAAAAATTATTAATACTAACTTGAATCTCAAAAAGACAAAGAAATACAAGTTTCATTATCTTTCTACACGTCATGTCGCTGAACACAGAACACGCTGCAGAATTCTTTATAAAAAGCCTTTATCCAGACAAAAATTGAAAAAATGTTGTTGAATCTAAAGAAAGTTTTTGAAAGGGATTTATGATAGCAGCTTGTTTTTAATATAATGACAAAATAAAAGTAAAGATAGAGCATAAAAATGTTAAGATCAACTCCACATACCATCAGGAGCATATTTTATCCACAATTATCAAATATGAAATAACATCTCTTTACTCACAATGCCATCAATCAGTAGAACTGCACCGAAACAAAGCAAGCAGCTGCACATCACAATCCACTGTTAATTTTCTGGAAGAAATAGAACATGATACGGGTATTAAGACTGGAACCTTCACTGATATTCCTGGTAAATAGTTCTGTATCACCCATGAGTTTTTTCGATTTTGGACTTTTAAAAACCGCATTATCCGAATGTCGACCTAGAAACCTTTGTGGGTTTTGGAAAGCTGTTCAAGAGAAATGGGACAAAATACCTCTTCCAATACCACAAAAATCATTATTGTCATGGAAAATACAATGTAGAAAGATTGTTAAGAATACGGGCTTTCAAATTGAACATTTAAAACACAAAAATATTATGTTAAATAGTTCTGCAAATACCATTAAATTCGTCTAAAAATGTGCGAACACTCTCCGTATAATACAGAGAAATACTTCCAATTTTCTTTCATCTTGTCTGTTTTGATATTTTTAGAATACTTTAATACTTTAAATTTAATAGAGCATTCGCCAAAATGGCAATTTCTCTGTTGAGATTTAGAATTGTCAGAAAAATTATTCTTTCATTTTTGATTATGCATGATTTTATAATCTTCTTCATCGTTTGAGTTAATGCTTTCCAATTGTATATAATCTTTTTTTCTGATTTTGTTTAACCTTAAGGCATAAAATATTTATAACATCATTTCGAAATGTTTTATGATAATCTGTGAGGGTTTTGATAAGAAAAATAAAAAGCATTAATAATAAGAACAAACCATAAATACGAAATCTAAATAAGTTTCATGCAATATGATTATTTACTGCATAAGTTTATTAAGGCGAAACATTCAATGAATCTGCACTAATTTTGAAAAAAAAGAAATATATATAAATTTCAAAATTAAAAGTAAAATATTTCATATAACATATCACAAAGTTAACGTAGTTAATTAACCCATAAAGGCCGTGTGTTGCCTTTCACCAGCATACCCAATTTTGTCATAAAAAACCTTGAGAATAAAACTGAAGCATCATCACATTAACATCATCACATATCATGCCATGATGGTTTAGAAATACAATTTAACAGGAAAGAGAAAATTCCGTGCGGAAAGGGGGAAAATTTCATACTTACTTTTTTAAACCAAGTAAATTAGCTAGCAAAATTAAGTTCTGGAAACGAGAGAGAAAAATAGCTAAATAATCATTCGCATCAAATACCTATAATTAGAATGTTCTCTTCTGTGCGAAGAAACCCCAAACATGAAACTTCACATTTTTAATATGTACTTTATTAGATATATATATTCTCAGTAAACATTTGTGTGAATTAAAATGAAACTATTTCAGATTGGAGAAGATTCATAGTTCGAAAGTTTTGAGATATCAGTTGTTCATCGAAAAATATCGATGCAAACAATACAGGAAGACATCATCACTCTAGAGTTTCATGTAATTAAATTTATATTTATGCTAAAATAATTTCAACAAAACCACTTTATTTAAGAAATCCTGAATAATAGAAAGCAAATGAGCTTAATTCTTATAAAGAATGGAGTCAATAAACCTCACTTCCATGTTCATATGACAATCGTAAGGCCCGGTGCACGCTAGCCGATTTGTGTCGTTGAAGTATAAAAATAACAATAGCAACCCACATGTCCCCTGTGGAGACACACAGCGGAATGGGGGTTTCTATTGTTATTTTTATAGCTTCAACGACATGAATCGGCTAGTGTGCACCGGGCCTAAATGCGCATGTCAACTAAGATCTCACTGATCTTTGTCTTACCCTGTGCTATGACTTTGTCCTTTTTCCACCATCAAAACAGAATCATGTATAATCTAATGAAATTGCGCTAAATTTTTATTACGAAAGCAGTCAGTTTACATGACTTCACACTTCGCATGCCATATTTGTCAGTCAAACTCTGAGCCTGTTACATTTGTAATGTAAACGTAGGCCAACGAAGATCTAACTACCCGTTACTTTAAGCTGTGCTGTGACCAATGGCGGCTAATGTTTTGTAATCTTCGGGGTGCTGTAACTTTTAATCATTCCCTGCTCATGATGCATATTTGTACCACTTTCATCTTTCTTCATTAACTTTGAGTAGTTTTATATTTAAAGAATAAACTTATAACATTTTTCTCTTCTAACAAATAAGTATTTTAACAAATTAATTTTAAGAAACAAATTTAAATCCGAAATTTGTTTTACTCGAAAATTGTTAAACTGAAATTTCGAAAACACTTGCATCGCAAAAAATTTCTCATATGTATTTCCTCACCATTTATAACTAAAAATTATCGAAAAAATCCCTTTAGATTGCAAGAAGTTTCATTCAAATTTAAATACTATAAAAAAACCTTTCTCAATTAAATTTTTGTTTATCATTAATCTTCCTTCATTTCCTTACTTATTTTCAAAGTTCTAGCTCGCGAAAAATTTTCCTCCGTGGTAAAATGCTTGAAACTCTGTTTCTAGCTCAACTGGTGCTGCCGAACTCGACAGTTCTCCTTCAGCTTAAAAACGTAGTAGGGGAACGAAGGAAAAGCCTGTGATCTGTAACCACGCATGCGGAATTCGGTGCTGGAACGATCCTCAGTTCTCTTTTAATTTAAGTTACTTTCTCGTCGTAATCGTTTAATGTAAAATTGAGTTAGATTGTAGGTATATTTCAATATTACATGCGAAATAAAATAAATTTATACAATGGAAAAAGTTGGGGGTGCTGCTGTACCGCAGTCCCTATGCACGAGAAGCCCCTGGCCGTGACATTAAGTCCTTTATCCTCTTACAAAATGTGCAATGGATTCCAAAATTAACAATCAACGCGCATCGCGGGAGAAAGAATTCATTCTATTAACAGTACAGTAAAACTTCGACTAACCGTCAGTTTCTGTTATCCGTCATCGTCTAAAAAAATATCGTCTATGGTATTAGAATAATTTCTGTATATCACAACTTTTATATTGACCGTATTCTAAAATTAAATGCAATATGTATGTATTATTCACTTTTAAAGGATTTTATTTTTATTTTCGTCTCAAACCAGCAGTGAAATCGTGTTACTGCACATATGTATTAAGAAATTTCTGTTATCCATCTATTAGGTTATCCAGCCCTGGCCGGGACTGTGACGGTTAATCGAAGTTTTACTTCACAAAAGTGATTTTTTTAAAAGTGCGTTATTTATCATTGGATTTTTCTTAATGAAATCACGAAAAACTATTTTAAATTTCATGCGTAGCCTTAAAATGAAACTAAATGAGAACGCAAAATAAGCCTCGAAGAGAAAAAAATTAAATAACAGAGCTAAATAAGTTTTGCCAAATAAATATGATAAGAATGATTGAAAAAAAGACTAAAACCATGCGATCTTGCAACGTCAGACAGTCGTTTTTCTTTTTCATCCCAAAGCCAAATTTCACTTCCAGCGGAAAGTCATTAACGCGATGATGAAATTCTTTTCCGCTCTTTAATCACTCAAATGATTACTATCACATGATGAGTGTGATACTTCTTCCTTGCCCACTACAGGGCCAAGAAATAAGTTCTCTAAGGACGTTTAACTGCAGCTCCGATCAGGGAAGCTGAGAGTTTGCTCAGCAGTCTCCCAGGATCAATATTGGGTTTTGTGTTTGTGTTTGAGTGATGCCGCGGATTAATTTACTGAGCTTGTTCCTCCAGATCTATCTCCTCATTTCAGAAAAAAATCACTCAAAGAGCTGCGGAAAAAATATTGCCAAGAGATGTAATTAAAGTAATTAACTTGCTGAGATGTGTCACGCGAGATCTGCTTAAATTGAAAAATTCTTTTAGAAGAATTGGCTTATTTATTGATTTTGGTGGATTTTTCTACTGCATTTGGGAGATTTCAGAAGATTTTGCAAGGATTTTGGATATTTATGATATATGAATGTATCTATGCATTTATTTAATAGAAGCCAAAATAGAAGCGTATTAAAAATTTAACCGTGATTCAATCATGTACTATCTAAGGTACTGTAAAATGGGTATTTCTCCTGCATTTCGAAAAGATCAGATTTTTTTAAAGTTTTGTAAAGAAATGGGATAATTTATGGTATCCATAGAGTCATTTAGTAGTTGCCAAAATAGAGACTTTATAAAAGTGTGTGCATTTGAAACCGATGATTTAATCACATACTTAAGTATCCAAACATTCTATCATTGGTATTGCAGTATTCATTAACATAATGTACACAACTTCAATATGTATTAGAAAAAAATTACCTAAATTTAAGAATTGGATTAAATATCGATATTGTGTTTTCAGTTTATATTTGAGAGTTAGGAGATAAATCTGCAGGAACAAGATCAAGCAAATTAATCGGCAATTAATTTGATTCATCTTTTTTCTCCAGATTTGTTTTCTAATATCAGAAGGGATGACTCAACTATTTAAAAAATTCACGAAGAGGTATAACTAACGTTACTATTTTATTCTGAGAGATATCACAAGAAACTAGCTGATATTTAAAAATTGTTTGGAAAAAATTGACCTAGTTCTTAGTTTTAATGATTTTTTCGTAGCATTTCTAAAATACACTATGATTTTCAATAGATTTTGCAATGAGGAATTTATTCATACGGTTATCTAATAATTGAACGAACCTTTTAAACCTGTGTGTACTTTATACCTATCATTTAATCCCATGCATGAGCATGCAAGTATCCTAAGAGTGACATAATATTGTAGTCAGTAATAGAAAGTTCACAAGATAAATATTTTATCAATACCCTTGATTCTGGCAATATTAATTCTTCTTTCTAACGGACAGATACTGAATTATTCTCCATTAGTGAAGAAAAAAATGATCATAGTTTTCATGTTGTTAAATTCATTTCGTCTATGAAAGTTTATTTGTTTTATGACGTCAACTCTCCAATGTTCGTTTGATTTTAAACTATCCCAACTTAAAAATCATTACACTTTTAAAAACACTTTTTAGTCCAGCTTATTATACGTTTATTAAGGATTTATACCCTATCAAACAATAAGGATCTACTCCAATAATTGCGCTGTTCTATTTCGCCTTCTATAGCCTCTGCACTCGGAGTAAAACAGGGTACTCCAAGTGGCGTAAAACCGGGACAACCAGCATTGATGATTCTTCCGCTGAAGACGATAAAAACACATCAGACGTTGATTGTTTATATTTTAATGATGAATTTTCTAATTTAAATAAAGAAGAATGGTCAATCTAATGTGAAAACTGTGTTAGCTGTTCCACGAAAGCTGCAGTGGCGCGGAGGAAGAAGACAACTGCTTAACATGCGAATTTTGTAACTAATATTCTTAAATTGTCATATAAAATAAAAACGATTGCAACTTTTCCACTGAAAATCAAGTTTTCCTGATTTCCCATAGCGTTAACTTGTGTCCCGGTTTTACACCACTAGTGGGGTAAAACCGGGTAGTTTGACTTCTTTTAAATAAAAATCATTGATAAAAAAGTAATGAAACTGTGACTTTTCTGGAAAGATATATTGTACTCCGATAAACAATGAATATTTTAATAAAATTTGAGAAGCACTCTGTCGAATATTTTAGCTCCAGCAGGCCTTCGGACCTTAGCTACCCGGTTTTACCCCCACTTTCCCCTATTTGTAAATTCTTAGATTTTAGCAGGAATTTACCAACAAAGTTACTTTACACAAACAAATTTAGGAACTTATAAAAATGGTTTTCAAACCAAATCCATGCTTCAATCCCGTGCTTGTGTGACAAACGTCGTATGAGTGACGTAATATCGTAGTCAGCAATAGAATGTCCACGAAATTTGTGGAAAATATATTTGTAGATTCTCAGATTTTATTTGGAGCTCACCAGTACAGTTACTTAATATTAAACAAGTTAGAAACTTATTGGAAGTGTTTTCAAGCAAAATCCATTATTCCTGTGTTAAAAAAAGGACTTAACTAACTTATAAGATGCTATGCGGAAACTAGGGTTGCTTGATCCTACTTTTACTTTTTCTTATATTTCTCGAATATTTGAATTTTTAGCATTATAAAAAGATTTGTTTTTACGAAGGATAATTGTACTTATGCTAAACTGATATCTCATTTAATCATAAAATAAATATATTTTATGAAATCGCCTAGGGTCAAGTATCCCTAACGTTAGGGATACTTGACCCTACAAGCAAAGAGTATTTATATTCTTTTGATAATTTGGATGTACTCGAAATTCAGATATAACGTTAATATTACTGAATTACAAAAGGTGTTTATTATCGAAAAATATTAATGAAACTAATAAAAAATAATATGGATTCTATAAAACTCAGTTGTTGTTAATAAAATCTAGTTAATAAATTAAATTAGGCTAGTCATTAGATTAAATCTAGCTATTAAAATAAATTAGTTCAAAATTTAATAAAGAATTAAAATATTGATTTAATTAAATGATAAAAATTACAGCAATGGAACTGGGAACCTAGCAGCGTCGTTAGCGCGTTAAAGAAATGCCGGTTTCTGAAAATTAGAAAAAAATAAGAGCATCAAAATGAAAAAAGGATCTAAAAAATGTTGTGCAAAGCTAAAAATAGAGACGCTTAATAGACTTACTCGGTTCTTCTAATATTTAAAGAAAACTAAAATCAAAAGAATAAAAATATATTTTAAAAGAAAATTCAAATCAAGAAAGAAAGACAAACTCAATAGAAATGGCGAAACGAAACGTTAAATAAATCCAAACGATGACAAATAGTTCGAGCAAAAGATTTTTATTCAAATAATAAATAAATAAATAAAACTTTCTTTCAGGCGAGGAAAAAATAGATTGATTAAATTTCAATTCTTTTAAAATTCTTACTAAAATAATTATTTGCATTATTTGAAATTATCATATTAAAAAGAAATTTTATTCAGTAAATAATTACTAGCAAATCATTTTTAAGTAATTATTTTCTACATTTGAGTTGCCATTTTGCCAACAAACTCCACGCACCAGGAAGCTGATCCCAACCACAAAATGTGCTTCGGTCGGCTACGACATCGGAGTTGCGATAGCTTTTGATAGGGTCAAGTATCCCTAACGTTTTAGGGTCAAGTATCCATAACTTGACTTTTTCTAAATAATCTAAAAATTAAACCACTTAGAATTAAGATTCTGCATAACATAGTATATCAAATTAAAGCTAGAAGTATGCTTAAAACTCAGAAATATTTTAATTCATCATATATTTAATAGTAAACTTCCTATCCACTGAGGAATGAAAAAGTGAAAATTTACTTCTGTATCCCCAAAAATATATTTACCATCACACCATTACGATGGCTTTTCAGCTTGGAATGAAAATCCCCTCCAAAAGACGATATGACCAAAGGTCACATAAAAATGGCACACAAAAATTACCAATTTTCTCAAAAGCTGAGAAAATTACTTAGGGTCAAGTATCCCTAGTTTCCCCTACAAATTTTGTATTTTTTTAAAGTAATGATTTTGTGACTTCCATATCTGTTAGACCAAATATTCAAATAAAATAATATCTAAAATTATTTTCAAGAAACTCTGCTTTCATAAGTTTCTGTAAGAGATTCATATCAAAATATCGAATCACAAATTTAAAATTAAAAACCACTTAATTTAAAACTTTGCACCAGATCTTTTGAAAAGAACGCATAAAATAATTCATTTTTATTGCCACTTCTTCATATTTTAGATATAATAAATGATTTTAGATATGGATTTTTGACCAATATATCACTGATTTTTGAAACAGATTTTGTTCTACTTTTCTTTTATTCAATATTCTTTTAAGGCGACCAACATATTTATAATTTAGTTAAAAAAATAGAAAAAATTGTAGCCGTATCATGGAACGTTTTCCTTTTTCTGTTTGACATTCATAAATATTTTTCAAAGATATATTATTGTACTGATAGGTATTAATGTAAAGTTATAAATTTGTATATTATTTAACTTATAATATGTAAATTTCATTTATATCCTCTCACTGCTATGAAATTTTGGATAAATTTTGTTTTATCAGAGAAGTTTATAAATATAAGCTGTTTTAGACTACTAGCCACTTTTTGTAAGGAAAACTTACATGAGACATTTTTAAATGAATCTTTTATGAAGTTCTAAATTATTCCCGTCAGAAGGCAAGTCTCTTTTGTCTGAATGTATAGAGATTTTGAAGTAAAAGTGCAAAAAATATTGTCAAAGAGCAAGTTAATTACTCAAAAATGTTTAATATATCTTAATATAAATTAAATATTAAAGTAGATAGCTGGTTAAAATATGACAAAGAGTAAATAAACCTCTGAAAAGATAAATACTCCTGAATTAAATGAAATGCCTTATTTGGTTAGTATGTTTTTTTTATTATACATGTTTAAGATATCTGACTTTAACTCATGCATATGTGAAATTCGATAGGCTGACGTTGAATGATTGTTTATAAATTTTGAGTTATAAAAACGCCTATTTATTTTTCATTCATGTGACTTTTCTAACTATTTCATAATTTCTGGAGGAACAGAGACGGTCAATCATCCCTTGTTCTCAAATTCATGAAATGAGGATTAAAAAAATTTTTTTCAAACTGTTTACCCAAACGAAGAATATGGTTTATGTAAAGCACTTTGCTTCAGTTTGAATATTTGCCGCTGTCATCTCTAATTTAGTTAATTTTAAGTTAATATTTTGCGACAGTAATAAGGTATTATGGAAAAAAACAACGCAGGAACCGATTGAAGCTCGAGAATGGGAAGTTAGCGGTTTGGCAGTGTAGTTAAACGGTGTTCGTAACTTCAGGATTACGTAACAAGAGGGGAGAATTGCCAAAGTTACTTTCCCTGTAGCATCTCTTAGATCTTAAACCCTCGTGTCCTCACAGCTTTAGACAATATATCAGCTTAACAGGAAAAGACACAATATGATTTATTTTACTTGTGGATACATCCAGACTTTTTGATGCATTGATGCTGGTCATTCGTGTTATTGCTTGGGACCACGAGCAGATTTATTTGTAGTTGTGAAAAAACAATTAAATATAAACGCTCAACTTAATTTTCTTTAATAATTATTAATTTAAGTATCATAGAATTAGAATCTCCACCCTATAAAAACATTGACAACTAAAAAAGCTGGGTAGTTGCAAATCCCTGGGATTATTAATTCTAATTTATTTTATCCATATCCATACCTGTCCATAGGTTAAGCATTATTGCTGTTCATATGCTTTTTAAGGAATAGAAGTGGAAGACCTCAGAGCTCCCATCCCTTCTCCAAACTTCCCCGCCACTCAAGTATGATGTCGTTTGAACCACGAAGGTCAGATTCAACAACATCAGACCCACATACACAGCGATGAATGATGAAATCGGTTGTCGAAATTGTGATATTTAGACACACCCGGCCATAGCCGCCCCATGGATAGTATGAAAGATAGGAGATAATAATGTCAATGCAGGTGTCATTCTTGCCACTTGGGAAGTTTGGAGAGTGTGGTGGTGGTTCAGGTCCTCGTCATGTGACCTTTGTTTAAAATTACGAGGTCCGTCCTAAAACAGCCCTTGTACAGCTTAACCTAAGTGAACCTTGTCACTTGCTCACTCTTAAACATTCGATTTTAACTTTTCTATTCCTAATATACAAGACACCACACAATTTTTCTTCGATATCTTCACGATATTCTATAGCATTTAGAATATCTATATGTATATCGTAAAGTACCCTGCGCTATTAGGGATTGCTCATTGATGTATTGATTTAACATTTCTGATCAAATCACCCAAATTTTAATCATTTCTTATTCATGGAAATTTTTAATATTTCGTACACGAAATTCAATAAATGAGGTTAAAATGTTGCTAAAAGCTTTGCTTACGAGAAGAAATAGCAAAAATATTACGAACATATTTTTATCACAAGTTTTTAGTTAGTTGTTAATTAACCTACTTGTTTTCATTGTCAGTAGAATTATGTTAGATCACACAGTGATTAATATGATTTTAATTATTGTTAAGTAGAAGTCATTAAATCCTAACTAGCAGTTGTTAAATCTCTTCCACGTAAGGGAAACACTTTAGGGATTCAATGAATCGATAACTCGAGTAGTGAATTATGAATAGTTATGATGATGGTTCAAAACTATTGAGACACGGCATTATTAGTCGAACTAAATCAATAATCATATATTATTAAGTTTCTAAACTAAATCTCATATATAATTCCGTGAATCTATGGTAACTATCGTATGTCAGTTTAATATTTCTCTTTGCAATTAGTAATACATTGAATAAATTATGCACATCTATTACGCTCTTTGAGCTCATATATTTATTTCATAAAAGAAGTAAGATGAAACAAACACTTCCAGCGGAAAAAGGCACGTAGTTAGAAATTTCTTTGGTTATTAATTCTAATTTATTTTGTTCATATGCATACCTGGAAAAAGGTGAAACATTATTGCTATTTCTGTGAGTATTTAAGGAATTTCCAATCAAAATGAAAGGTTTAGTTAAGTTTAATTACATTATCGACCTGTTTAGAAGCGCGAAGAGAGTTAATTATTTGGGGGCTGTCCTCCTTATTTTGAATCGTGATCAGATAAGGAGGATGACAACTGAGCCTGCATCCCCTTTCCAAATTCCCACTCCACACCAGCAAGTGGACATTTAAATCCCTTTAACGTCAGATTAAACAGTCCCCCATAAAGGCTTATATTTGGTCTCAAATCAGGAGCCTTCGGTCTCACACTCCAAACCTTTCCATCAGGGCACGGAGCTCTATCAAAATACAAGGAACCGTGGTATGCGAATGTAATAGAGTTATAGGAGAATGAAACAAGGAAAAGCAATGTAAATATTGACTTTTATTAACGAAGATATTAAGTTTGAAAGAAAAATAAACAAATTGTTAGCTTAAACTTCAGAATAAGTAATTACTGAAGAAGAAGATGATTAATTTTTATTAGGTATGGGTTTATTTCGGGGCTCTAATGATAATGAACCAATAATAGCGTCCAAGAAATAAAACATTTTAGAATATTTTTGCTCTCATATGTTATGGAAAAGCTCAAAGTGTCGCAAAATGTGTAAACACCTCCAGGAGAGAGAAAAATATTATTGAATAAACAAAAATTAGAGGCCTTAATTTTTGACATTACATAAGAATACTATGAAATCCGACCGAGCCCTTATACAGTTTTTTTGTCTGCTGTGCTTTTGTTCAAATTTCTATAATTCTTCGCTTATAACAATGATGGATAAAATTATTAAATCTTAAACCATACGCTTGATCGAAATCAGTAATTTTATTTTTTAAATCACAAATTAAAAGGTTTAAGAACTTGATAATTAATTTTAAAGTTTCAATACTTCGTAATTAAAATAAATGAAATTGTAACTAATTAGCAACAGATTTATTTACAATTATTTATTATAATACAATAGAACATCGATTACCCGTCACCATCGGGACCAGGGCTGTAATGGATAACCGAATAGACGGATAACAGAAATGTCTCAATACATATGCACAGTAATGTGATTTCATTGCTGTCTTGGGGCAAAAATAAAATCCTTTGAAAATGAATAATACATGCATGTTGTATTTAATTTTACAATACTATCAATAAAACTTCAATGCGAGAGTAGTAATGTACAGAAATGTATGGTAAAACTATAAACCTATGTTACTTTTTGCTTTTTAGACGATGACGGGTGGCAGAAGAGGTCGCGATGGCCTCGGCTTTGGAACCGGAGAGTTCCAGGTTCGAGACCCGATTCCACTGAAGATCCGGCGTGTATGGGGCCTGTTGCACGCTGCACCTTACGTAGTGGTCAAACGTCCTCCCGCTGGCGTGGTGCGGAAGCTTGGAGAGGGGGGTGCCAGCTCAGGTGTTGTCCTCGCCGTCTGACCGTGGTTCAAACTTACGAAGTCCGTAACAAAATAGTCCTCGTGTTGCTTCAAAACCAGACGATAATATAACTAAACTAGACGGATAACAGAAACTGAAGGTTAAATGAGTTACGGTCAATCGAAGTTTCACTGTATGGAGTATAACGCTAAATTTGTCAACCCTCTTATCTTTTTCATATATGATGCCAAATACAGCTCAAAAATTCCTGAAAGTTTTAAAAATGGACCGTTATTTAGAAAATAAAATGAAAATTATCCTATTATTATTACTATTAAATTAGGTATCCTTTAAAATGCGTAGGAGCAGTTATAAAGGTTTTATTTGTTTCTTTTTGTTCTAAATATTGTGATTATACTTCTTTAGCTATAAAAAATGGCAAATGCGGGGCATTAAATCGAGTTATCTAACTGTTAATTGCACTTTTTTAGCCAAAATCACTATTTTTGTTCTTTAGAATTTAAATCTTGTGGAATCAAAACAACAGTTAATTTCTTTAGAATCTAAATGCTCTGCATTTTATAATTAACTTATTTGCAATTACCTTAACATGCAACAGTTACACTGAATTAGATACATTTCCGCCGCATGAACTTCATTAAAGAATTTTACAGACTTAGAAAGAATAAAAAATTGTGGAAGCTGGATGCTAAGGTTTTCTTTCTATCAAAAGAACACTCACTCATTCCATTCTTTAAATATTAAAGTACTTGGAAGATATAAAGCTGTATTCAATCTGTTTTTTATTATCATTCATATTTTCAGTTCACTAAATAAAAGTTAATTAAACTACAAGATTTCTCGAAACGCATTAAACTTAATTAAAACCAGAAAAAAATTAAGATTCTTTTGAAAATGTGTTTATTAAAGAGAGTAAGAAAATGATTGTATATCTTGTACCTTTTTTCCATTATATAGCATCGAAAGCTTTTAAAAAGCCATAAAGTGCATGGGAAATAATTTATGACAGACTGCAAAAAATTGTTTGATCGTGGTTTCTGGCTAAAAATGCATTCACCTGAAATTAATGATTCATTATTTAAGAAACAATAGATTGTTTGAAATGAAAAAAATGATCAACATTAAAAGTAATATTGTTTTATGTTTAACAAACTGTGAAAATTCATTAAGTTATGTTACATATGCTCATTTGCGAGACTGAAGATACAGAAATAAAGATTTATGAAATTGAGGTGATGGATAGTTTTCTTTATATGAGGGTTTGTTATTTTTATTTTTGAAAAATAAATTTTGCAATACATTTAATTTTTGTCCTTAAATAGGTTTCTTACTTTTGCTCTATAGCTTACGCACTAGATTTGATGCAGTGCTTTGAGAGCGGAGGACTACGGGTTCGAAACCCTTCTCCACCGAAGATATATGTAATACGTGGTAGGACGTAGTTGAGGTTGACTGACTTTTAATACGTTGCTGGGCATCCTCATATTGGAATGATGTGGTCCTATTAATGCTTACCATAACCCTGTACGTGGCAGGACGTAATTAACTTGATAGATAATTAAATTCGCCATCTCGCCATTCTCACATTGAAATGACGTCCTTCCCCACCCACATGCTCTCTGCCTTACACCCTTCAGGGTAGGCTGGGTCGGTGTAGATCTCTATTGCAGTGACGTGTATGTTCCAGGTGTGAGATGTTGGCTTAGGCATCTTTTTTTATTATATGGCTACTATTCAAAATTACAAGTTCCATATACAACAATTTTACGTCGATTCAATTAGGACACTAATCCGAAACATTAATAAGTTACTGACTTAAGTTCCAAGTTTAAAATTAATGCATCTGCATCATCAAATTACGAGCCATCAAAATTATGCAAGTCCAAGTTTAATAAATGTTAAAGTTGAGGTGAATACACATAGAATATTTTATAAGGCCTTTTAGATTCGATCCTCATTTTCATAACAAAAAGTTTATAACTGCCAAAATAATTATCTTTTCAGTATAGAAGAACTTAAAGAAAATGATTCCAACACAATGATACTGAGCACTAATTTTAGCAATTTTCCAACAAATCTTGTTCATTCATTGTGTGATTCATCATAAAAATATTTTTTAATATCTTCTCTTTTCAGATGCAGCAAACTGCATCTGAAAAAGAGAAGATATTAAAACGCTTACCAAGATCCATAGAGATTTTAATCTACGACAGTATAAAGAAGCACATTAATCATCAATTGTGAAATATTTTGATTTGAGAAAACTGTCAAAACTTATTGCTATGCAGAACCTTATGTCTTCCTGAATATAAATCTACAGGAAATTCATTAACCAGTTTCACACTTATTCATAAAAAGTGAACCATAATTTTTTTTATACTTTGAACTCGATAAAATTTTTTTCTATGAACTTCCTTTTCTAGAAATGACACCAGAGGATTAGAGGAGTGCATCATTGATTCTTCTCTCTGAAATCCTATTTCTTCTGAAGATGGAGGGAGATTTAAAGCCCTCCGATCCGTCTTCGCTCTCCCCCTTTGTCATTCTTCTCTACACCACAACCTTCTCGAATAATTATGCTCTGAGCTGAGCAGTAAGTTTGCTTTGCTCTAATCCACTGATAGGGGTTCGAAGCATGTCTCGCATCGAAATTAAAACCGCTGATGCTTGTGGCTTGCCGGTTTCGTAGGTAGGGCTTAAGAAATATGAGTAGAAACAACGTTGCTTTGCATGATGAAAATTGGTGTTAGAAAAATGGGAATTTTTTACACACTTTTAATGAATTATTAAAAATTGAACATGCTCAAGAAAAATATTTGAAATTCAATGATAATATATTTAATATTTGAAATCCGAAAAGTTATGTGTTAAATACTTGAAATTAAAAAAAAAGTATTTTCATTTTTCTTTTGTGGCGATCGGTATCTCTAACCACCATGGAAACAAGCCGTCATTTATTTTCCCATGCAGCAGTCATATGGAAATCAGCACAGGCAGCACTACTACTTGTCCTACGTTCAACACAATATATAATGTATTTTATTCTTGTAGTACCACTTTCAACATCATGAATATCATTTGTTAGTGTTAATGTTTGTTAATGTGTTCCTCTAATATTTGTTAATAAACGTTATTCGTTAGATTGTTTTGTGTGTTTAGTTTACCACTAAAGCTACAGTGGTGACCCGGACGTGATCTGAACACGGAAGCTACTGATCTGGAGTCAGATAGTCTCATGAACATCATTAGTTAGTGTTAGTATTTGTTAATGTGTTCGTCCAATCTTTGTTAATAAACGATATTCTTTCGATAGCTTTGTGTGTTTAGTTTACCATTAAGGCTTCAGTTTTAACCAATAATGTTCTTTTACTCTGTAAAAAGTAATCCATAGTGGAATCTCTTTAACCCTTTATTTACCGAATTAACTTACCAGCAGCTTTTCAATTTTATTTTGACATCATTAAATACGTTTTAATGTCGAATAACCCCAGGAAAGATGACAAAACCTTTTTGATTAAATAATTTAATTAAGTTGATTATTAATTAAAGAATTTAATTTCTGTCTTCATCTGTCATCTACTGTTAGATGTCGGAACTACATTTCTCGTGTTCATGTGAATACTCTCAGGAAAAATGGATAAATTACGAAGATATAAGCGTGATTAAAGTAGTACTTTTAAGTACCGTCAGGAAATAAAGGGTTAAAGAAACAAAAACAATAAAAATAAACGCTTCTGCAAAATTCACGCGACGTATACTTCAATTCATTTCATGCTCTTTTATTTAATCTGAATTATTTCGTGTCTGTAAAGATGAAACTTTGTAATCGATTCTTCATTCACTGCCTGATGTGCTAGAGTTTCGTAATTTTAAAGAGTTGTATGCTCCCGATGACGATACAATATCTTAATATTTTCAGAAATTAATCATTAATCAATTAATTAATTTAATTTAATTTTGATTGCTTACGAGTGGTACCACCTGGTATTGAATTTGGGTAAAAAGAGTGCATAATTTTTATAATAATGAATTATAAATTTAAGACTTGAAAACAGAAAATAATTACGACAAAAAACCGAACATTTTAGTTCACTAACAAAAGTATGTTTTTAAGGACTGTTTTTATTAAATTATTTTTTAATTCCAACACTGAATCGTGGTTTACAGAGTTTTGAACGTTAGAATAGATATTTATAAGTTACACTTTAATCTGAGAAATAAGATTTGCTTTGATACACTAACAAGGACTGAAAGTATGTATCTGGTCGATATTTAGACCTTTGATGATATAAAGTAAGTGCATGACTGTATTTTATATCCAGATTAACGAAATTTCTAGATTGAGCAAGATGATTTAATGCACATGCGTATTCGTTGTGCAATTTCCTTTTTTATTTTTATGTTTATTCTTAGTTTTCATTTTTATGTGTTTGCTTATTCTCATTTTATTATTTAAAAGTTCCCTATTTAACCTTTCTGAATTTTCTTTTGCCAAGTTTTGTTCTATTTCATATATTATATATAATAAGAATTGAAAAAAACCCAGAATTTAGGACCAGGCTTCCAATTTCCATAGAGCTTTGCCGCTGACGAAATATCTTTGATTGAATTAACTACCTTTTCATCCATTTTTAAAAAAAATTAATGTTTTAAATTCAAATTTACTTAATATAATATACATGTTATCTGTCCACAGTGTAAAGTCGTGAATATGTCCCGAAATAGTCATTGTGTAGTTATAAAACGGGAAGTTAATTCAATATATCATGAGCTATATTAGACATATAATATTTTATTACCAAATAAAAAAGTTACAGATTGAATATTTTCTATAAAAGAGTATACCGAATATAAAATCTCTAAGAAAAATTATAAGCCAATGAGTTCAAGAAAAGTAAGGAACAATTTTTTTGTTTTCCAATAAAAAACACATATTTTTTAAAGATTACGTGATAAATTCACTTTTTCTTAAATCACTTCATTTTTTTTACACAAAAAAATAAACTTATCTTTTTTTAAAATACTTTTAAAAAAGATAAATTTATTTTTTCAGATATAAATAATTTTTCATAAACTAAACTCATTTTTGCACTTTGCTATCTTCTATAAAATTTTAAAAAATCTAAATAACACAGCGTCTTAAAATGTTTTTAAATAAACTGATTGATGAAATAAAATATTTGAGATATGAACAATTTTTGAAATGAAGGAAAAAGTTTCATATATATATTTTAAGACCCTTTGCATAGAATGGATAGAAATAAATTTAATAATTGGTCAGTTTATAATATATTATTTAGATTCACTCCTTACTATATTTCATAGAATTAAATACAGGATGTCCAAAATGTATCTTTACAGCTTTAGACTTTAATAACTTCAAAACTATACTAGATAATAACAAACGGTTTTCAGCATGTGACAAGATAACTCATAAAGTTTATTTTTTGTTTTCCAGCAGACGAAAAATGTGGACGCCACAGGAGAAATTTTAGTGTGTAGCCTGGTTCATAGAGATAGAGTACAATGCGCAAGTGCAGCGGAACTTTGGGACACAGTATAAAAGGGAACCACCGTCGCGACCAACTATTCAGGCTTGGTATACTTCATTTATGGAAACAAATAGCATTCGCCATAAATAGGGGCGTTCCACCCATCTGTTTCAGACGCTAACGTTGCATTTGGATATCGGACTTAATTTCTATGAACCAAGCTACACACTGAGCTTTCTCCTGAGGTGACCTCATTTTTCGTCAAATCTGCGCCTACTGAAAAACAAAAAACTTTATGAGTTAACTTGTCACATGTTGAAAACCGTTTGTTATTATCTAGTATAGTTTGAAGTTATTAAATACTAAAGTTGTAAAGATACATTTCTGACACCCTGTATATTGAGCTTTGTTATGCATTAGCTCATCAGTCGCAGGCTCCTATATTATTCATGATTGCAAACATAAATAAAACATCAAACAAGTGTATTAGTTTTTCTATACAAATATCTATAACTTTCCACCATTAAGTCATTTTTATGCGATGTTCCATTTTGCGTATGATTTTAGAGCTCCCTCAGATAGAAAAAAAAATCAGTGTCGTTAGAATTCGGAATCCCTCCGAACTTAGTAGAAAATATCAGCAGCTGGAAAAATAATATTGCTGAAAATATTTCGTAGCATTTTTGGTTACTCCAGGATCTAATGTTCTTTTTTCCCTCATAGAGCTCCAGAAATTCACAGTAGAATCCCATTTCAAGTTTTTTTGTGCGCACTTTTAGCCATTAAAACTTTTTCTCTTTCCCGTTTGATCACTATATCCATTTTTAAGCTATTTCCATAAATAGAAGTGAGATTTTCTTTCTTATTAGGATTCCTGGCTGTATTTGGAATTTTTGTGTCACGCTTTGCGGCATAATCTTTATTTCAATTTTTTAATTTCCCAGAAACAGCGCAATTCGTAGGAAGAGCGACAAGAGCTTTGTTTAACCCTTTAAAGGGACATTTTTTTCTAGTAGTGGTATAATCAAATAACTTTGGGATTGAGATTAATTTAAGAAAAGAAATTCATTTAGCTTATTGGATGCCATTAATTTTTTGTTAATTAATTTAGTTGAGTAATGATTAATTGTCAACTCAAGATACTTCGCTATGGTTTGAAATAAGAAACAGGAACATCCAGGTTTTTATTTCATCGAAAAATTTGGCAAGAAATTAAGCCAACCTTAAAAATTGCATTTAAGAATTGATGAATTTGCTGGTAAGCAAACTTACCAAGACCCTAGAAAGGGTTAATCCTATACTATATGACTAATTATTTTTCAGTAAAAGTTGTATCAATCATTATAAATGATTGGAATAAATGTAGGGAAAATATTTGAGAAAATAAAAGCGAATATAAAAACAGTGCTTCAAATCACACATTTTAACATATATTATCACACTTTTTTCATACAATTTTATTAGTGTATTAAAGGGTAGATTTGTTTGTTATAATTATTTTCTCCTCGTCAGTCTTTGATTTATAATTCATTATTATAAATATTATTGAATCATGAAATCGATTTTTTCCTAAATTCACTATCAAGGGGCATCACTCGTATGGAATCAATATTTAATAAAATTAATATTTTAACTGATAAATAAGGTCTTAAAATATCATAAAATAGTATATTGTCAGCGAGAATATACAAATGTACAAAATTTCAGAACTCTAGCACATCAGTTAGTGAGTGCAAAATTTGATTGCAAAATTCCACCTTCTCAAACATGAAGCAAGTCAAGTTAAATAAAAGTTATAAAAAATAATCAATATCTATTATCCGTCGAGTAAAAAATGTAGCCATTATAAAAATCACAAATTTTAATCATTCATCATTTATTGTAGAACTCATAAACACTTTCATGAATCACTGCGCGGTATAGGGTTAAAAATCTTTAATTAAATTTTTATGCAAACTTGGAATAAATGTGAAGTTTAAAGTCAGAGCTAATTTCCCAGGAGAAATCAATAAAAAATAAAAGGCGCATTCTCCTTCTTGTAATAGATTTATGAATTATTGGTTTGTCCAAAATTATTTACAATGTTTGGAAAAACAATAGTAGGAATTAAAATAAATTTGATTTAATTAACAGTCATGAAAACTGCTAAGCAAATATAATATTCTCATTACATCAAACTTACACAAATTTTAATTAAATAAATGTACTAGTGACTAAAAAAATGCCAGTCTTCAAATTAGGTATCTGTTATGAAATAAAAACTATATATAATAAAAAATTCTTAAATATGAGAAACCTAAAGAAAATAATCATGCAACTTTTATTTATCTTCACGTATGCAGTATTTTTGATTTAACACAATCATATATTTCATATATATTTATCTATATCATATATTTTCACATTATAATACATACATTCCATGACCACCATGTTAGTGAATACGTATTTCATGTTATTGATGTGGTGTGAAAGGGCTAAAAAATAGCATCAGTTCAGGTTTTTTTTCTCCCTTTGATCGCAAATAGAAATTATAAAGTATTTCTTATCAGTCCACATATCGACTTTGATCTAGAACAAGATTTCTTAAACTGTGGGTCTCGGAAACTTTCACTTCGCCCTTTTCTTTCTGATTCTTCCTTTTGGAAACAGAAATAATTTAGAAAATACTTTTTTAAAGCATTTCAATAAAATTTGTCGAATAATTTTTTAGCATTTATTTCTTTTAAATTACCATTAATTAATGTTTCACTTTCTTTTTTTTATTTTACAAGTTGGAGAACTCGACAAGGGGCCTCACCCCTAAAAAAAGATAGTGAGAAAAAAATCATACTTATTTAGGAAAACGAAACCCTTTGAAACAACTAAATAATGTCTAAAAATTTCACTTTAATGTTTAAAAATTTAACGGTGAAATATATTAGAATGAGCAAAATTATCTTAATCGTTTTATTATTTATTCTGAAACGCTTTCAAAAATCCTAGCTCGGTTATACAGTTCTAAGCAACTGCCTTGCAATGAATGCTAATATAGATTTACGTTTCTTTCAGGATTTATCACGAAGGAGATTAGAGTCAGGTGGGATTAGTGTAGGAAAGAGATTAGTTGACACCGAATAAAAAGATGGACAGATGAAAGGGTTTTAGAAGCACTTGAGACTAATGACTTGAAAGAACGTCTCTTTTGAAGAGAAGGTAAACAAATCACACCAGTTTGTACGAAATTAGGCATTTTTAACATTAGCATTAGACGTTCTCAATTCCATAATAAAAGCACAAAAAGAAAGGTGAAAACATTAGATAGTTACGTTTACAGTTGAAAAATAAATTTTTGAGACTTTGGTGAAACAGGCTAAATCCTTCGTGTCTAAGCTCTGACTTACTTTTTTTTCATGATCCCTGTTGGCACTCCGCTTATTTAGTGGTATGCCTGAGCTTTTCCTTGGTGTTAGAGCGTGCTCATTTGTCGTTAAAATGCAGACTAAAGGATTAACCAGAAGTTGTGAAATTCTAATCGTCTTTAAATCTAACACGAAATAAATATCAAATTTAATTTAAGGTTTTCTTCTCTCCTTTAAATTCTCAAAAATAACTTAATTTCATTTGATTTTTCATTGTTTGTTGTTTGTTTTGCACAAGGCTTAGATAAACTTAATTTCATTTGAATTATAATTCTTTGTTTTGCTCAAGTGTTAGATTTGGTTAAGATGCACCTTTAAACAGTTATTAATCAGTGTCATTGTGGAATTTTAGAAGCAGAAATATATTATTCATATACTTCTTTAAGTTTCAAATATTTTAAACTCTTTAAATTTCAAGTCTAATGGATACCTATAATATAATACAGACATTACTAGTAATTAAAATTATTGGTATTTTAATACGTTCGAACTACGAGTTCCACTAATCAAGCCATTTCCGGAAATTTTTTCACTTAAGTATAAAAAATTATCACTATTAACAATTTTTGTGCAGGCATTATTAAATATTGTATATTCATCACGGTCTCAAATTTCAAAAACATTATAATTAGCATTCCCATAATTAATTATTTATACTTAGCTTAACTTTAAGATAGTATCAACAGAATTCGGTTTCTTATTTAAGGAAATTAGAATTAAAATAAGTTGAAATGTTTTAATCGTGGAATTTTCATTATATTCGGAATTTGGGATGTAATATTTTTAGTTTTTGTGAGTTAAGATCTAGTGACTTGAAATGAAAAAATTATCCAATACAGATAAAGAATAAAATACATTTTTATAATACAGTAGAAAAGTTTCCATGAAAAACATAGAATTAATTAACCGCTTTAATCGGTTAAATCATCTGTTTTGAAAATATTACTAATGCTGTGTTGATGTAGAGCATAGTCTGTTTCCTAATTATCTACAGAAAGTTAGTTTATACAGAATTATAAAGAGATTAATGTCCATTAAATTTTCTGGTAAAATGATATAATTTACATCTAATATCATAAAAATACTTTATGATAATGAAAAAATAATTTTTTAAAAATAAATTAATGCTAATTACAATAATTAATAAAGCATCTTAACAAAATTCTATTATTAATTTTTCTTTCGAACTATTGCTTGCTTTACAAATTGATAATTCACAACAATTTATAATCATAGCACTTATATAATAATTAATTCCTTTATTAAAATAAATGATAATAAAACTCTATAATCCCTAAAAATTTAAAACTTCTTTAAAACAATTAATAATTAAAAATGGTTGAATATAAGAGCAACAGCACGTGAAAAATTAATTAATCAATTCACGCTGATAGAACACTAATCCATCCAGTTTGAAATACAATTGTTTCTTCTAATAAAAATAAAGGCACTCATTTTCAACATTTTTCATGAACTTAACGGAAATAAATTCAGTTTGTTTCCACCCTGTCCGTATTAATGAATTGTTAAGTGCATCACGGTCTTTTATCCCCCAAAGGCACTTAAGTACACAAACTTCTAGATTAGAAGGCAAAGACCAATTGAATCTTCTTAACGCAGTTAAGACAGCGGACGTCGTCAAAGATTTGAACAGTGACGTTCCTAAAATTCCCTTTCCAGATTTACAACTCGAGTTCTGTGCAAATGAATAAAGGAATGGGTGTTAAAAGGACTCTAAGAATAACTCTATCAAATGTGGAAAGAAACTGAAAGCAATTCTCTTTCCTCATTTGTAACAAAACACTATTTGGTTAGTTAATGAATTTAATTTGTTACAAATACAAATTTGATTTGTAAATTAATAAGCAACATGAATTAATGCTCCATCTAGGCATATACATGTTTTTAATCATTGATTTTGAAGGGAAAATAGTAATTTTCTAGCAGTGTTGTTGGTCTAGGTTTAAAAGATTAGTTAGATTAACACCTCGCTTTTAAGCTGCACGATGGATATCTTTGGAAGGAACTCGTAATTTTGAACCGTGGTCAAATGAAAATGACTCCTGATCAGTCACAGACCACCAAACTTCCAAGACACACTGAGAATTATAGTGTACTACTATACTGATGTAAGTTATATTAACAAATAATTTTAATTCTAATAAACTTCGGATAAAATCATTCTTAGATTATGTATATTTGTGTGTTTAAATAATTGTTTCTAAGAGATTATTTATTTGTACCTACTGGGAATATGAAACTAGTGTTGCTTATTTGCTTAATTTGATAATTTTTCATTTCGTACACAATAGGTTGGGTATTGTAAATATGTTCATTGTTTTGTGTCTTTATGTGCACACCTGTTCACCTTTTGTTGATCTGTTTGTTTTTTGCTTTCTCCAAGTGTTACTGCCGTGAATACCCTCTGAAAAGTAATATATATTGCATTAAACAGCTATTTCCTCATGCGAATTCTTTCTAAAAATTAGTATATCTTGTTGTTACTGTTCTTTTCCCAGTAATTCACTATAAGCTCTGAAACCATATGGGTGAGCTGAGTCTAACGGATTGCAAAAAAAATCTACACCAGTGTGAAGACCTTTGACAAACCATGGGAGATTTAATGTACACCATACACAACCGGTACGTGAAAAACGGTGCGCTTAACCCCTGAACTCATAACTGAGACTTTACCACCAAGTCACCATTGACCGTTTTTAACGTGAGAGTTGGAACCTCAGAATATATTATTATTTATAATATAAAGTATTTAAAAATTTTCCCATTTACATTGTAATATAAAGTGCGAATATATTTAAGCACATTTTTTTTATTTATTACTTGTATATTTACAGTTTTGAGTTCATTGGTGAGAAAGTCTTTTTAACAGGCATTGACGGAAAAAGATTTAAAAGCGTAGAAAGCGAACTCTGTTGTTTGTTAGTTTCGTTGCTCCTTGAAGATGAATTGCTGGCACTCAAATTTCTGTCACATGAAGAATCAAAACTCTCTTAAAAGGGATAAAAAAAAGAAAGAAGAAATTCAATTTTTTCCCTTTTAGACGACAGAAGTGTTAAGTTTAATCTTAAAACGAAATTCTGAGATTTTTCTGAACATAACGAGAATTAAACTTTTTCTCATCTTCAAATCTGTGCTAACATATTGATGGACATCTGAAAGGAGGATGACTTATGAGTCCTTTTGGAAAATAACATATAGAGTTGTTAAAAAGGAAAAGTGTAATCTGAATAAATACAAAAAATCATTAATAAAATGAAAACAAACTCTATTAACATGGAAATGTGCAATTTTTTTAAAAAAATTGATATTTTGAAACTATTGCAGCAAAATCATTTTTAAATGACAGCTATAAAAAATAAGATTCAAACAAGGAAGCTAAATCTAATTAATTATTTAAATACTATGCTTCTTCTAGACGATAAACTACCTGCCCGCAAAGAAAGAAAACATTTAAGAAAATAACGGTTAGGGGGATTTGAAATTTCTTATAGAAAATGCAAAACACATAAATTTAATCGTAAACGGAAATCCGATTCCTTCTTAAGGCAATCAAACTGTGACTTTTTAACCTTTCAAAGTGAGTTTTCCACAGTAGCCCTGAGCTACTAAATAATGTACCCGAATAAGATATACCTCATGAATCCTTTTAGCAACCATGAATGGAATATTGATAAAAGAAAAAAAATTCACCCTGAAATAAGTGATGAAAACTATTAATAAAACGATAACAATCTTAATAACAACATGCAAATAAATTATCTTTTTTATATTTATAATTTTTACTTATTTACTGTAAGAACACTTTTGGGTGACATTTACTGAAAATAAAGAAAGATGGAAAATCTATTTATTTATTTAAATTTCAAAATTTTTTATTTCGCTCTAGACTGTGAATTGCCTGCACTCTCATCTCCATCTGATAAAAAAAATCCAAGAAATTAAAGAGAAAAGAAATGCGAAATTAGTTTTAAAAAAAGAAAAAATATATATAAAAAATGTAAATTTACCTTAAAAGGTAAGTCACATTTTTTCTTAACATAACCAAACTGTGCATTTTCCCCCTTCAAAGCGAGTTTTTCACAGCTGGTCTGAGCTGCTGAATGGTATACCCGAATAAAAGATTTCTAATGAATCCTTTTAGCAATGATGAATGGAATATTGTTAAAAAGGGAAAAAAGCGCCCTGAAATAAATGAGCATTAGATGATTCACCCAACCTCTATTCTTCTAGAGAAAAGCACGTGACAAGCATATTGATTGCACACCTCTTTATGTATAGATAACCCGTTGCCCCATTCTGATCAACTAAATGCTCCACTGAAACAACTTCAGTCCCACTTCTAGACTGACTACGTTTAAAATCGATCGGATTCCTCAAAACATCCGTTGTGCTCCACTGTTTCAACCGTTTATTAGACCCTGATGAAAAGGAATAAAGCTATACAGTGGAGTTGAAAATATCAATTACTTTTTATGTCTTTTGTGAACGAAAACTTTTAACCCGAAGAGTCATTTTTCACGCACATTCTAAGCAGAATATGACGTTTAGTTTTGTTGAGTTAATCTTTGCAGAACGTAGTTGATATTGTTATCGTATTAAAATGTTCCAGAAGCATTCATAGCGTACTCTACTCTATTAATCACGAAAAGATTTGATAAATTGTTACATAACGCGAGGTTCTCCTTTCGCGTTTTATACTGCTTCTCTTCGTGAGAAAAGTTATTTAAGTTAATAAAAGCGGAATCCCTTCTAAGAATAGCTCCATTTTTAACGTGCAAAATAACTTGAGATTATGAATTTCTACACTTCTGAGATTATGTTGGTATAAAATGCTTGAATAAATATAAATCTAAGCATAGTTATTTTAAATTTTAATTGCTGTTGAAGTTGATTTTTAGGATTTTCTATCATTTTCACTGAAAAATAATAATTATAAATAGTACATAATAATAAAATATTTCTAAATACCTTCTCATGACAGTCAGAATTTGGGATTCAAAGCTTGTTGCTCATTACGAAGCGACCATGCTTGTGTTGCATCGTTTGTATCATTCTAGAATCGATGGCTCAGTTCTTCGTGACAATGAACTGTATTCATATTTGTGTATTGGCAAATTTCGGGATGCTATCAATGCAAGGATTTAGGGAAACTTTACAGCATGTATGAGTCCTCCGGGGGAGGTGGATACCTCGAATATGAGGCTGAGAAGTTACTGTATGCGTAAGTAGGTTCTCAGTGGCCCTGGAGGTACAATAATGGTGGTGAGGATGGCTAATGGTTCCATCGCCGATGACGCGACTTACCTCCTTTCTGAGTGAGACTCTCATAATGGGGTCTATTTTGAGTGGTTCTTAGTTCGTGTATTATTATCTGTGTCGATCCGGTCATTCAATCCTTACCTTATATACTTGAGATAGAATGGGTTATTCCTTGTGATTATAGTATGCATGGAATAAATATCTAATTTTCTAAAAATGTTACTTATGAAAGAAGTTCACTCCATACTGGGAATTCTGGATGCCTAAATATTTCGACATGTAAATATCATATTACCGCTAAAGTACAGTACTGACTAAGTAATCTGAAGATTAATTAGTCAGATTTCTCTTAAAAATTATTTAATTGTTAATTGTTTAATTTCTCATTGTACCAAGTCAATCTGTAGGTTATCTATATAATCTGCACATTGCCGACTATGTGCTCGGTATTCTGAAAAAATTCTTTGCTGGAATTACAGCGACAATTTTGTAGGTTAAAGTTAATACATAGAAAAACAACTCAGTATTACTAGTCAAAAAAATTATATTGACAATTGTTGAAACATAATAATATTTATTTACTAATCAATTTTGTGTAAAAATCAGCAGATTATAGGTAGAAATACTGACAATTGTGGTTCCATTCCATGACAATTGCCCATGTTCTCTAATTATTTTTCGATATCTAAGACCAAACTAATAGAATCAATCAATAAACAAAGTAACATACAAAGAATAAGTTAAACAGTTTAAAAGTATAATTGCAATTAAGATTAAGAATTTGCAAAAGCATGATAAAATTAAGCTTATTTACTAGCGCAATCTGGAGATCGGAAACATCTTGAATTTCATAGCAATTTGCTCAACATTATTGTGCACATTACCTAGGTGATGTGAGGAAAATTCTTGTTCTGTAGATAATTCTGCACTTTTACGGAGCAAACCAGGCGATATTCACATTAAGTATGCATGTTAACGGCTTTCGAGCTTTAAGGGTACCATATATATCAATGCATATTTAGAAACCTAAAGTTGGGATGTAACCATAGTGAAGTCAATTCATGACCACGCCACGTGGTAGCCCATGCGAAGTGCTCCGCTTCAGTTTAATATTTGAATCAATTGAGCAAATCGCACCCGGGCAAAATGCATGATGTCACAACGCAGTGTTAGTCAAAACATGGTTAGATGTTACACACAGTGACATTTGTGTGTCACGTGCATAGACTCCATTCCAGAAGACGAAATATCCACAATAAAAATTTGCGAATGGACAAATATTAGTACAAAAACGTGTTATTTATTTAAATCACAGTATGCCCAACACAAGTGCATGATGATATGATAGAATTTAGAAAAATAATTCAATGTATACACATATTAATCTAAAAATTAAAATAATGTTACCTTATCAGTATTCATACAAATGAAATACTAAAGATAGTTAGATTATATACTATTACTACTATGAAAAAGACACTCTAGAATTGGAATTCCAACAATCAAATGCCAATAGATCTTGGGAATCTATTTTGTCGCATTAATCCGGATTTGTGGCGCCAACCCTCTGCGAAAGCCAATTGTTGGAAAAACAAAAAGTAGGGGAATAAATCTCCAAAATCTTTCAAGATAAGAAACGAGAAAGTATATAACTTAATGCATACCAATTCAAAGTCTTAATTATTGTAATGACATGAGCGTTATCCGAAAGACAGTTCCGCATTTAAAGTGAAAATATTATTTCTAAATTAGGCTATTAATATTATACTAAAAATCATTATAAAATTTAACAATAAATTTAAATTAAACCCATCATAATACATACATATATATATTACGTTTTGAGAATACTTGTGAATTATTTAATTTTTAAATATACATTTGTTTGTACAAAGATGATGTTACTGAACTTTAAAATTGATTTTTGTTTTTATTCTAAGTTTTTTTCAGTAAGATTAGACAGTTTTATTTATTTACTTTTTAATATTGATTTTCTAATGCTTATAAAAGCAATAATAATGAGAAAAGCAAATAAAACTCGCAAGGCTATGAAGTCTATATTTCAAAACTGCGAAGAAAGACAATAGAAGAATTGTGAATGTATATGACAAGCTATAATAAATTTTTAACTCATCCCATTAATTTATTAAAAAAGCTACAATGAAACTAACTCCGTTGAACCCTAGCTTCCAATTTCATGAATGAAAAAATTTTGTCTTGCTTGCAAATTTAACAGTCAAATTATTTGATAATAAATTACTAGTTGAAAATTTTTGTGTTGCTATTTTCATGTGAATTTTTTTACATCTGTTGTATAGTATAATTGCTTTCATTAGTTAAAGTGACAAATAGTATTTTTAATCACCTGTTATATTCCATAATTCCAAGCATAAAGCAGTTCACCATGTAACATAATGATAATTTATCTTCAACCTACTGATCATTAATAATCCCCAAAAACCTGTTCATTTTTACTTGATTCTGTTTCTTCCGGTCAGATAAATAAGAAAATAATATTCATATGATTAAAATCATTTTTCAGAGAGATTTATGAAGTTTTTTGATAAGTGTTCTCTGAAAATAAAGTCTTATTTACCATTATAACCCATTAAATTATATGCTAATGTTTTGCCGCCATTCAGCCCCATTACTTACAGCGAATCTCTCTGATTTATTGTTATCACTAACTAAAATAGAATGAGTTAAATAATATAAAGAAGTAAACCAACGTCATATTATTCTTCTTATCAAATAGAAGAATATATAATTAAAACCATATATAATCAGAAACTGAATTCTTCATTGCAAATAAAAAATTTAAAATAATAATAGCATTTATTTGTTAAATACAAAAAGAAATTACTACAAACACCAGAGCCGGAAATATAGCATTAACAGCAAATTTATGTTCTTCTAATATAGCATTAACAGCAATGTTAAAAAATGTAATGCAATATATTTAACAGCAATGTTAAAATGTAAACTGTTTATGTTAAATGTAGCATTAACAGCAAGTTTATGTTCATCTGAATGATTAGTTATATATATACAGTAGAATCTCACTGTCCGACGTTCCTTTTAAACCGATATCGGTTCAAAATCATTTAAAAACCCCAAATTGCCAAATTTATTCTATAGATTTCACTATCGTTAGGTGGGCAATTCTTTATTTGTGGAGCGTAAAGATAAGGCGGACACGTGATACCGTGGTGGCTACACAATTGCATTTCTAAAGTCTTCAAGTCAATTAGATCACTGTGATCGTGAATATTGTTGTTAATATTTCGTTAATTTTGTGTGCAAATTTTTGAATTTTAATCAAGCGTTTCATTTGTGTTTTTCTATGCAACTGTTTTACTATGTCACAAAATAAAATAATAATAATAACTCTGAGCAAAATAGAGTTTTAATCGCATTTATAGAATATATTATAATTTTTATTGAATTTTTACATATGCCACACATATGAAATCAACTCTTAATTTAGATTAATCGATTAGTCGAAACACTAAAATTAGTAATGAAAATATTAAATATTTTATTTGGAACACAATACTGTGTAAACTTTTGGAACTGTTGTACACCAAGAACTGAATGAAAAATTGATTTTCAAATTCCATCTTTAAACATGAAACGTCTCATGTTATATAAAAGCATATAGAAGGTTTTTTTAATTAAAGTTTACCTATTCAGACGACCCCTAGAGCCAGCAGTTCTATGACTCCAAACAAAGCGAAATTCCACTAATATGTAGTAGAAGTGATATACTCTATGAAAACCGAAAAAAAGTTCAATATTTGTCAATAAATGGCACTACGACAATATCTGAAATTATTTTTGCAGATATTTTTATTAAATAAATTAAAGAAAACTCATTCCATTGTTGTTAAAATAAAATTTGCTAATTGAGATAGCTCTGGAAATAATTCATAGCTTGTAGACATTTTAGATTTTATTTTATTTTTTAATTATTGTTTATTATTATTATTATCATCTTTGGTTTTCACAGAGCGCATCACTTGTACTACATTCTAGTGAAAATTTGTGTCGTTTGGGCCATAGAACCAGCTCTAGAACATTCTGAATAGACGAACATTAATGTTAACAACCATGTATAAAGAATTATTGCATTGGATTGGAAGTGTAGTCACCTTTGTTAAAATGACTCATAAGAATGAACTAAAAATATTGAAGCTCATTTGGGAAATATTATAAATAAGCTTCAATTTGGCCTTGGTATCGAATTTTCCATACATCTCTTTATCAAGGCTAGCGTCTAAAATTACAGTAAGGTTCACGACACTTTTACTGCTCTTAGGTTTGTAAACCACGTTTCAGCCATTAATATTCAAAATACGTCAACTCTCGATGGCTTCCCGTCACGAGATCTTACTATCGATGCCGGTAATTACTGTTTGATAGTTTGATGCAAATCGCCTCACTACATCTCCCTTGTTAAAGAATATTTCAACTTTGAGCGTAAATTTACTTTTGTTTTTCAAGGGTATGCATGTCAAGAATATTTAAGTGTAAATTACAGAAATTCTAATGCCACTTAATGAAACCGTAATAATTTCAAGTTAATTTAGTAGGCGTCTATTTCCATCAGAGTTTAATTAAACTGTTCAAAGTTTATACTTGCACGATATGATGATCTTAATATAGACCTTTAATACGAGGTTTTGTTGTATTTTTCTATCATTTTTCGATTCTTTATGAATAACTCGAACTTTGATCGTGAATTTACTTTTCTTCTAAAGACATGCGGGTCATTAATATTTAAGAGTAAATTAGAGACACTCTAATGTCACATAATCTAATTATAATAATCTAAAGTTAATTTCACAGGCATTTATTTCAGTCGGAATTAAATTAAACTTTTTAAAATTTATGTTCACACAACAGATTAGAATAACCCCTTAATACGAGTTTTGTTTATACTTTCTGTATTTTTTCTATTGAGATTGAGACTTTATAGATATCTTTATAGATATCTCTGAGAAGTTAATAGATCAAAAGTATATTTCTGTCTTAAAACATATTCATCACCTATCTGACAAAACACTTCTTAACACAATTTTTTAAGAAAGTCAAAAAGTGAGTTGGAAATAATTGTTCCAAATTTACCGTGGAGAAGAAGGTTGGTTTTTGTTTACGTATGGAAATCAGTATGTTATGTACATAAGGCGAATTTTAAGATGAAGTAATTCAATGAAATACTTATTTCATGGATCGATCGTATGCAGAAAAGATACCCGAGAAAATCAGTTCACTTGCAAAAATTTACATTTATGAATTACAAATAAAAATTATAAATGACAAGACATTGAGTATATATTTTCTTTAAATTATTATAAACTACATACATTATTCAAGATTAATATTTAATACATTAAACGATTTAATAAATACCTGAAAACCAACTGAGCTTTAAGCCATAGAAACAAGCTTTCAAAATTCTTATCTTACTTTCCAGAAATATTTATGTTATTATTTATAGTCTTCTAATAAAATAAATACTCTATGCTTATCATTCGACAAAATTAAGCAGTTTTACACTTAATAGACTACTACAATTGTTTAAAGAGATAAGACTTTAAAGAATAAAATCTAAGATAGTATCTTAATCACAATATAAATTGAATTCAACTCTGTATTAGTTGCCCATTAAACATAATTATTACTACCGTGTATTCCCTACACACTTACTACTATACATAAGGAAAGGCTATCAAATTTGGACCACATGGACATTTCAAAAGTAATGATAGAGAGTAATTTTAATAAAAAACAAGCAGAATTTTTTTGTAGTCTATTTTTCTTCAGAACAATGTAATTAACTTTTTATAAAATACACTTGAAAGTAAGGAAACAATAGCTTAAAAAATGTGTCATCGGTCCAATTAAGGAAACTGGTTACCCAGAGTGGAACAATGGTTTCCTAAATTGGACGACGAATTTCATTAAGAACAAGTAAAGCAAAAATATCTTTTCCATTCTTAAATTCACACCAGCATACAATGTATGAACTTAAGTATGAAATTTTACACCCTGTGTCATTTTTTCATCTTTCTCTGTTTCCTCATATCTGATACAAAACTACGTAACCTTAGTTTTTGTTCTTTTTCAACCAAAATTTCATGGATTTAACTTCCTTTTATTAAATTTTTCTTTGGCTTGTTCCACCTCCAATTTATGAAGAATACAAGTGATTTCAACTGCTTTCTCGGCTATTCCGCTAGTTCAAGATAGGAGCCCTATTGATTTAAACAATCTAATTTAGGCAACTGCTTGTGGTGGAATCTGAGCAAATTTTAGACAAAAACAAAAATAAAATCTCCTAACCTTAATCTTTAAACTATTTTCATAAAATTATTATAGTAAATTGTAGCCAAACAAGTTTTCTATCTGAAGGTATAATAACTTATTGCTATTTAGTTTAAAACAGCACAAGGGCTATTAGCGTTTTGTTAAAATATAAATGGTGATATCTAAACTTAAACACTTGCTCTGTAATTGTAACCACGCATGGCTTTCTCTTAAAACCGATTTCATACACCACATTTATATCTTTCCAACATAATTAGCCTATTTTACGGCCCAAATATTTAATATAATTGAAGTTATGATAGCTATTCTGTCTAGTCGCCGGTCTAAATTTGGCAACTCTCCTCTATATAGAGGAATAAGATCTTGAAACAAAGACTTTCCGCTCACATATTAGAAAATATACTCAAGATAAGTTAATTTTGGAAAAATGTTATTCATTTATTTTTATGGAGATAAAATTGTTATAGCTTTTAATAATCTTTATCGATAGTTGTTGCTTCAGAAAGAAAGTAATATTTATATTTGCAAATTCTAAATTGCGTATATTCGATAGAAAATGTTTATTAGCTAACGGTTATGTCATTTAAAAGTGGAAATCGAAACATTTTACGAAAACTGAAGAATACAATAATAAATAAAAGTTTTCAACAAACTATTATAAGTTATAAAAATACTTGAAAACAAATTTGAAATCCACTGAAAATTTAATTTATACTTGAAATTCAAAAACAAATGCGTTAACATTTGAAATTAAATAAAAATAGAAATAAAGTATTTATTATAACCAATAATGTTGTTATACTTACTTTTTGAAAAATAATACATGATGGAACTTCTAAAATAATAATTAATTAATTAATGCCTAAAACGCGGTATGCATATTTATTTTTACGTGGTTTTGACATGATTTGTTTCATGTTTGCGCTGATGGAATTTTGTAATCGATTTTTCACTCATTTCCTGATGTGCTAGATTATGAAATTTTGTACAGTTGCGTGGGTTTCCAGAATGCAATACAATATTTTAGTATTTTCGGAACTTAATTATCAGTTAATAGATCAGTTTTAATTAAAATTTAATTCCATAAGAGAGTCGTCATCTGTTAGTGAATTTAAAAAAATGATTATAATATTCAGTAATATTCATAATAATGCATTATGAAATATAATAAATGCTAGAAATATAAAATAACGCACATAAAAATAAAACTTTTGAAAACATGTTTTAATAGTCTACTAAAATCGCGGAATTTTTTAAAATTAAAAATCTGGAGATCAAAACAAATTAATAAAATCGTGAGGTGTTCAAAACATTGCTGTCTGGAAATAAAGCCACAATAATGAGTGTCATAGGATTTCAAATGTCACTGTAGGGGAAACCAGAGCAAGATGGCGATGTTAACATTTAAGCATTTTTAATAAATAAGGTTTTTGAGGTTAATTAGCTTCTTTGCATGTATTATTAGATTGAACTTTTGTTGTATTGTGCTTAAATTGAAAATTTTTTATATTAATATTATAAAAGTTATTTTGTCATTTAAAAAAAAGCAAAAGTGCCAACTTACCCTGCTACCGGAGCAAGATGACTTTGATCACGGATCAAGAAGAAAATTATGATAAAAGTTCAATACATTTTTATTTTTAGAAAATATGGGGCAGAACACTAATTAATTAAAAGTTGTTACGCATTTTTTTATTAGTATGTAATGAAAAAGTTATTTTAGTTAAAATTTAAGCTCATAGTAAATGAATATAATTGAAAACCTGTGATTTTCATTTTAATAATTAGACACAAATTCTCCTCATTCAGAGTCTAAGTAGCCCTCGGGCCACCATGCGTGGCACTTCCAACATTCTATTTAATCTTATGATGGAGGGACAACATGGATCTTATAACACGCAAGGCAGTGTATTATATTTTCTTTGGAAGTTTGAGCTGACGTCATGAGTGTCAAAAGTTTGGGCTTTTTAAAGGAATAAAACTTCAGTTTCTTTGTAATAACTCCTTCTATGCACCCTAGCCTCTTTCCTTTCTGCTTTAAACGTTCTTCTTCCCCCTTCTGTGTGTCTTTCTGAGCCGACATATCTTTCATAGGTAAGCTTATTAAAATATTTTCTGAAGGCCTCACGCCTTGCAATATGTTATGGAACAGATAGTGAATCATGTAGCTCAGGAAAATTATACAAAATAAATAAAAAAAAATTCATGTATTCTTCAAAAAGATAACTGTAAAAGGCATTTGGGGCAAGATGACGTGATCGTCAACTTGCACTGATCGGAAGTGTTAAAAGTTTCTGTTGTTTTGGTGGGAATAACAAGAATTAGATAAAAATAAATAGTGATTTTGAAAAGCGTATTGTTTAAGGTAGGCATGCATAGCAAAGAATAAACAAATGTCTTAGGTGTTAGTCCACTAGATTTTACGTTGAAGGTCATGAAAATTACAACACATCAGGCAAAAAACACGAAAATCATATAACAAACAACTAAATGTCATCAGTGGCTTCACTATGACATTTTTTAGCGCGCAGTAGTGTAGATGGCTAGTAGTATCAGTAAGGTGGCGCTATCTAATAGTATGAACTTAAAATAAGCCATTCGTCATCTTGCCCTGATTTCCCCTCATGTAACAAAAATGAAATATATAAATATGATTAGCATTCCGATTTATTTAGAATACATCTATCAACGTCTCATGCTTTTACGATTTTGTTTTGATGTCCATATTTTTAATAAAAAAATATTTTCGACTTATAGCGCACCAATAAAATCGCGTTTTTAAAAACTTTCTTACTTTTTACGGTGTATATCCTTTGTATTGGCTTTTAATCAGTCCGTCGGGTCAGTTAGTCAAAGAAAATTACCTGAAGTAATTCTCGTAATTCCGCAAGACAATATAATTTTTCAAATTTTGATAAATATTTGAGATCCAACTAAATTTGAGATGATTTGAAATATAATAAAATTTAAGTATACCATTGAGATTAAAAACCGGTAAATTATTTTCAAAGATGATACACAACAGTACCTCAAAGATGTATTGTTTTTAAGAAATAATAAACAAATGCCTTTTTGGTAAAAATTACAAGACACATACCCTAAAGTATTTATTTTATTCTTTTATTCATTCCTTACATCCAGTTGGTTGAAGAAACTAATAGGAAATACCTTTAGCATGGTGAGCCTCACTTGCAGAAAAATTCCTTTTGCAAGGACATATCCTATATCCGTCTTGATTACTCAAAAGTAATATCAGTACCATACATCCGGAGAGTTTACTACGGAGCAATATTAATTTCACCAACCCGAATGAAGGCTACTAATGAAACTATTTTTATATGTATGAAGTGCAATTTCTGTTTAGACGAGGGCTTTCTTTGGAAGTCCACCAGGTAGACGAGGGAATTCATAGAACCGGAATTCTCGCTATTGTCCCGGAAATGGAGTTGCAATCTGAAGGAGTGGGAAAATTTGTCCCGGAAATGACGGGGTGAACAGACAGATACTGCTGGGACAAATTCTTCCTAGATAAAATTACAGAATTCCTAAAAGTTAATAAAGTCACTGGTTAGAGAAATGTTATTTGGGAACCTACTTCTTGGGCATCCTTACTTCGTGACATCCTTATTTACTCTTTTTCTTGCTGAATGGACCGAAAGTTCTTTTTCGGAGCGAAGGTAATGGTTTCTTTCTCTTGTAACGGACCTGTATTCTTTCCCATTAATAAGACTCTTGGCCACATCAAATATTGCTCTTTTCGTTCATCTATTCACTCAATAAAGAACTGCTGAGAATGAAACTCGATATTTATTCGTATTGGGGTACAAAGCCGGAGAGAGGAAGCAATTTTCATGATAGAGTCTAATAGTGTTTCTTAGCACTCATTTCTTTCCATAGAGTACATTTATTTGGGGGTATTTCATTTTTTCTCTTTCCTTAGGAAAAGTGATAAAGATTTTGTGTGGTTTATGTGTGCTTAAAATAAAATGGTTGTCTATTCATTCCAGCGAAAGCCATGCAATGGAATGGAGTTAATTTTCTCATTTTTTTCATTCAGTAAAGAATCGTTGAGAATGAAACTCGATATTTATTCATATTGGGGAACAAAGTCAAAGAAAGGAAGTAATTTTCATGATAGAGTAGATGATTGTCTCTTAGCAATCATTTTTTTTTGTATCCATCATTTCTTTCCCGATTTTTAAGAACCATTTCTTTCTACAGTATATATTTATTTCGGATAATTTCATTATTTCTGTTTCATTATACAATATTGCTAACGATTTTGTGTGGTTATGTGTGTTTACATTAAAATTGGTTGTTTAATCATCTGTGAAATAAAGCATGCAATGAAATTCAGTTAATTTTTTTTATTTTATGAGTCATTTCGATGTCTATTGTTTGAGTAGAATATACAGGGTGTCCACTAAACTCCTTCTACCCCTCATTAACTTGAGAACGGCGACAACTATTGCCATAAACTTGATGTCTAGGTATAGTAAAGTGACCATGCGCTACACAGTAAGATCGGTTACAGCGCCACCTGACGGCAAGCAACGTAGTTAGCGTTCCTATCTCGAAAATGGTACACGATACGGTAAAAATTCTATTACAAAATTGTAGAGAGTCTTCGATTTAGTACGAAAAGACACTTTGAGCGCAATATTCCTAAGAACAAAACGTGTAAAACGCACGTTTCTTTGGTCGCGATTTGCAACAATCTTACGCCAGAAAAGCGTTAGAAAGAAAACAGCACAATTAGTTATCAGCACATACTTTTATTTTCGGTGTTCGAAATGCTCTCCGTCAGCTACAATGCTCATCTTTAATCTTTTTTGGATTTCTTATTTCACATTTTGTAGTATATTGCTGGTACAAGCATCAGTAATGCGTCGTTTATGGTCCTACATTTTAAGCGTTCTATTCTTAGCATTATTGTGCTCAAGGTATCTTTTCGTACTAAATCGAAGACGCTCTACAATTTTATAATTGACTTTTTCCCCGTATCTTGTACCGTTTTTAAGATAGGAATGCTAACTACGTTGTTTGCCTCCAGGTGGCACTGTAACCGATCTCACCGTGTAGCGCATGGTCACTTTACTATACCAAGACACCAAGTTTGTGGCAATAGGTGTCGCCGTTCTCAAGTTAATGTGGGATAGAAGGACTTTAGTGGACATCCTGTATGTTGTGCATTGAGTTATTTATTAGTTGAAGTAAGGAAACCAACTCATTCAACTGACTTTGGCATTTACTCTCCATTGACATCATACTTCATGAGAATATTTCGTTGTCAACCAAAAAGAAAAAAAAAGAGTTAAAAATCCTATCTATTAATTGATTTATAAGATGCAATTTTACTGTATTAATAAAATTGAAGTTATAATCAAAATATTGTTTTCTTTAAATTTAACAGGTGAATATTTTGATTACCAAAATTCGAAGTCTTGAGTACTTCATATTTTCACTCAGCAAAAATCAACAAATGGAATATTTTTTTCTTTTTGAGATACAAAATCATAAAGGGAAATCATTTTAATGACAGATTTTAATACTGTTTTTTATTTCTTAATTTTTCTTATAAAATTTATTTTAGGAGAATTTCATTATATCCATTTCTTAACAAAATACTGCTGTAAATTTTACGGGATATTTGAGCTTAACTTCTAGTTATCTTAATATCTAGTTATGTGCTGTGGATTTTACTTTGGAGGATTGTATTATTTCCTTTTCTTTACAAATGCTTTATTGTGTGTGGTATGCTTACATAAAATGATTTTAATGCCGAGTTATGCGTGCAACTTATTCATTTTATTTTAAAGGCAAAAAGTCTCAATTTTCGAACATTCAATTCACTCTTTTTTTTTATTCATGAGATTCTTAATTGCATCATCATTATTAATTTAATAAAGAAATGCAACGAAATTTGATGAATAAAACTCAATAATTATTGTATGGATTACAAAATAATATAAAAGAAGCGTTTTCCATACTGTTTCTTATAATTTCTTCTTTATATTTATTAATATAAAGAAGCTATTTTATATTAATTTTAAGGAATTCATGTATTATTATTTTCTTATAAAATTCTGCTGACGCTTTTGTATAGAATGTCTGATTAAAATGAAATAAATGTCTAGTCATGTACTTAACAGAACTATTTTTATATGCTAACTATTTTGATCTTTAAAAAAATCAATTTTTGCGTGCTTCTTCATTAATGCATCGCATCATCTACTTATTCGTCCATTGATTTAATTATGAAGTAATTAATAATTTAGTAGCTGATTGCTCTTTTTATTAATTGAAATACTGAAACAAACTTTATGACTGATCTTGGCCCCGATTGCCATAAGTGCCACGATTTAGGAACCTGTTTCTTAGGTATAATCCCTGCACTTTTGTATCGGAATATTGAACTATTTGTATTATAATCATTAAAAACTCAAGTACCTCTGTATTTGCGACAGTCTACAAATAAAGAATAGCAATGAAGTTTCACAAATGAAACCGAATATTTATTTCTATAAAGTAAAGTACAAAATTATGCAGAGGCAGCAATTTTCATGCTTAATGTGATAAACCATGCGTATCATAATTGATATTTAATTAATACCTTTGATATGTGCTTCATTATTTGTTACCTTACAAAAATAATCTAGTTAAGGATTTTTTAAAAGGCACAAATCTTTAAAATATAACAAAAATTTATCTGAGCATTTAAAAGAAAATTAGTCTTTTTTCAATTTTTATTCATTCTTCGATCATTTTGATTCATTTTATATTTTGCCATAATTTAGGCTAATTAAATTTTGGAATCATGTGCCGTGGATAAATTTTAGAGAAGTGATATTATATGTGAAATAATTTTAACTTTTGAGTGTTCATTTTAAATAATGACAATCCATATTATTAATTTCGAAGAAAATCGAATAATTTCTGTTCATCAAGGTGCGAGTTGTCCGTACTGCACAACATGATTTGGTCGTCTCAAATTAATAAAAAAAAATAAGTGAAGTCCATAATGCATTTTCATTTTTAAAAACTACTTTGCTTAGGATTCGCAGATCTCCATTCTAAACACCATATTTTATGGAGGTAGATGGTGAAAAGGAGAGAGAGACAGCCAAATTACAGAATTTTATGCCTAGAGAGTTTCTAGCTGAAGATCGCATTGTGTTGATAGGAGAGAAAAAAGTCAGGATGATTTCTTACAAGTGGCTTCTTGTCTTCGAAACTTTGAAATTGTTAATCACTTTTACAAATTAACATTTCGCTAGCTATTATCATATCGATTTATCTTGTGACATTCTCACAAATTAGATGTAATTTGACCGCCTTTGGGAAACAGAATAAGATCTAGCAACAGCATGCAGAGAAAATTTAATCTGTTTCTTGCAAAATGACATATGTACGTTAAAGCTTAACGAACTTCATAATATAAATATTTCTTTCTTTTTTTAGTTTTAGTTATATTAAGATTATGTCTTGCATACATGGTAGTGGACCAAACGTCCTCCCTTTGGTGTGGTGCGGAGGTTTGGAGAGGAGGTGTGAGCTCAGGTGTCGTCCTCGTCATCTGACCTCGGTTCAAAATTACAAGGTCCGTCCCAAAATAGCCCTCGTGTTGTTTAAAAACGGGATGTTAATAAAACTAAACTAAACTAAGCGAAAATACACGAGGGTTATTTTCGGATGTGCCTCGTAATATTGAACCGTAGCTAGATAACGAGGGCAACGTCTTCGCCGGCATCCCATCTCCAAATTTACATTCAATACCGTGGGGAGGACGTTTGAAAATCTACAGATTTAGTAAATCCAATGGCTGCATGCATGGGAGTCTCCCATGGAATCAGGTCTCGAACCTGTGATCCTCTGATCATGAAGCCGGTAATCTGCCACGAGACCGCCACGAGTCCACGTAAGTTTGTTTTTGCACATATAAATTTTTATTGGATACTTTCTATCCACTTTCGGTTAGAGATAATATATAGCCTTGACCTTCCTATTTTAGTGAAAAAGAATATTTTTTAAAGAAAATATTAATATTTTGAATACGCTATTCAGCTCCTTCAGTAGAATTTAAGCATTTAAAGGAAACCTTACACTATCAAACGCGTAATTTCGATACTTTAGTAACATTCTACCGTTTTAAAGGAAACCTAGCTTATCTAAGGAACAGAATGAATTAATTGAAACCTAAATCGGTTTAAAACTCGAAACTTTGGTTCTGCTACCTTTTAATAAATGAATCTGCAATTCTAAATCCTATCTTAAGCTGACAAGATTTGTAAATTTTGACAAGATTGAAACAATTTAGCATCGGGCATTATTATGTCGAGACAGTTATTCGGTTAGTAACGATACACAATTTAAATTTCAATAAATGCCACACACTTAGGCTGTGGCAGCCTTAATGGCCAGCACGAAATACTAGCAACATTTCTATCCTTCCGTAAGCAGTCTCCACAATCTATTTCAGAGATTAAGGATTTACGGCTGCTTCCAATCCATATTGTATTAAATAGCGGCCAGTCAAGGAAGCCATTGCGTTTCGGAATTGGAGTTCCGCCACAATCAATCACCAAGATTAGCTAATCGTGATTCTGTCGTTCAAACAGAATGCAGGTGCTCTTTCCCTTAATGGTAAAGGTAGATCAACAGATCCAGCGGTATTCCTTCTCTAAAAGCCATTTCAATCTATCGCCTCCATTGCCGTTACGAGGTTTCGGTTTCACATTACGGAAAAATCCGCTCTTCCCAGCGAAGATCTTTACACGGAAACACTTCTGGCCAAGAATCACTCGAACTGCACTACTTTATATCAAACATCTAAAGGTTGCATTGGTGGTAAGTGCTGATAGCTCTCTACCTTCGCTTCCAGATTAACTGATGACAGAACATTATAGAAAAGCCTTAATGGCCATTGTTTAGAGGCCGCCCATCAATTTTATTGGATGGGGATCACAATCCGTGGAGGCATCAACATATTCTGATCTAGAGTGGGGTGATTTTTTCGTCTAGAGAGAAGCGGGGGCTGGTGTTGTTGACAGCCTGATCAAGAATCGGGAGGAAGGGTGGTTATAGAAATCGTTTCGGAAAGGAGAGATGTGCTTTATTACTTTTACGCTTTTATATTTTAGAGTTGTTTTATTGCAGTTTACGTTTAGGTGGATTTCGAAAGAGTTTAGATGGTATTTTATTCTATTTGTTTATGGATTCCTCGTTTCTTAATGGGTCTACTGCCTAATTTTCTGAAAGGATAAAATTGTTTATTTCAAAAGTCTAATTGCTGATTTGATCCGATTTGATACAATCTTTTTATGTAAGTATTCAGATTAAGTACCAAAATATTCCTACTAGAATATTTGCATTTAATAGTTTATTCTTAGAATTGTTTGTGGAGAATTCTGAGAAAGATGATTCAATGGCTGAAATATCTTTTGAAAAGAAAAGTAAATTAATGATGAAACGATGCAGAAGTGTATTGTTAAAATGTAGTAGCATATAATGAAATTCAAGATAATTGTTGTCCTACTTTTCTTTATTAGAAACAAATTTTTATGAACGTCGCGTGTCTAATAAGCTAATATTGTTATAAATATTTTTGTATCTAGAAGTAAGTTAATTTCTGATGTTTATTAACAATCCAAAGAAGAGTTTTGGAAATGGTAAATTATGATAAATTTCAAAAGCACACTCGTCATGTACTTGGGTTAATGATAAGGTTTTTTTAATTGTAACTAATATTAACTACTCTTATTTTTTCTACTCTTACTGTTAAGATCTTTTATAAAGAATCCTATCCAAAATTTAAAGTTAATGCATTTTTATAAATAAAATTCTAGGAACTAATTATTTATTATCAGTCTTTATATGATCTTCCTCTCGACCTAAGTGAAAATTTTTATCTATAGAAAATGCGAGATCTTGTTACTTCCATATCTCCCAGAATCGGAACCCTAACATCACAAATCAAATCGCATAAGAAAGATTTTTAATTGAACGTTTTCTCTTTGATGTTCTTGTTGCTCTGTACCCCTTCTGATTTATTCTAGTGACAGTAAGATGATTCGAGATTGAATTTATTAGAATATGAATAATCTAATACTATATGGAATTTGTTATAGTATCAGTAACCTGATACTAGATTGAATTTATTCTAGTAAACTCATTTAAGACTTTCAACTTATAAGAAGAATCTTCGACTAAAACTTATCAACTCATTATTTTTTTATCGCTAAATTGATTAAAATCCCTGAAAAAATAACTAATCATGCTTTTTTAAAACCACTAATCAGTTCCTCATTATTTGTTTTAAAAATAAATAGGTACTGATCTCACTTTGGGTAGTGACAGTTCATTTAAGAACGTCTGACATATATAAAAATCTATATCACTTATAGAATAATTTTAACTGCATGAAAAAGGAATGAAAGTAATATTCTAAACTTAGATTTTAACTTAAATTTCAATTGCTTAAATACCATGCGGTGAAATAAAGAAAGAAGTTCATTACATTTTTTTCCGAACTTCGTTCAAACCTTTTACTTAAATATAAATTAAGCAGTGCACCTAAAAAAACTTTTAAACTTTACTATCCCAAGAATAGACTTTTATTGAGATGAAAACGAATGAATAATTTAGTTTAATTAGCTAGCGTACCAAGCAGTAAATTCCTGCATTTTATACTTATTGATTTAGGTTGCAAAAAAATTCTGGAAGATTTTTTAAATCCCTTTAAACTTCTGATACAGCTTTGAGCTTCAATTTATGTTTCGTTAGCCCGCGCATTCTTTCATAAAATTCTTTCTACATTCTTTTCATACGAATTAACTCCCTTTCATTATTTATAAAATTTACGAAAAAGAACAGCGGTTAAAAAAACACGAGGGAAAGTAGGACTTTAAATGTGAAAGTATTTGCTGAAACTTGAGGAGAGTTACTTTTATTAAAACTACTAAATTTTAAATGCGTTAATTAAAGAGAGTGTACCAGGTATTAAAACAGAAGGGAAAAAATTGTGAAACCTTATAAGTAACCGAATAATGCTGGGTCAAATTTCGAAAAAATTCTAGAATGATTTAAAATAACCTTAAGCTTTTTTGTATTGTTTTGAATGAGAAAGAAAATACGATTTTAAAAATGTTTTTTAAGAATTAAAATTATTTGATCAGTTCTCTAGAAATTTATATTTGATCCACGCACTACTACTTTCATCAGTAAACATTATCAAAGATCTTTATAAATATTATTATGAAGCGTTTACTGTTTTCATGGTTTATTTTTATGCTAATTGCTTTTAATTACTTCGTACAGATTTCTTTGTTTCAAGCAATATTTTTCCTACACAGTTTGTAGTCTGGAAAAAAACACTGATTCAGTATTCGATTAATTAGTAAAACTCTTTTCTTAAAATAAAATGTTTGCTTGCATATTTCAATTTTAAATTTCATGTGCCTAAATAATTTATGAATTTATCTTGGATTAGAAATAATATATTGAAATCCCGGAATTCCTAATCTCCCGTGGAAATTTGACATTATAATTTTTCTTTTCAGAAAATAATTCTCTCCAATAATTCTTCGTAGTAAAGTGGCAGACTTTTTAATTGCACACAATCCTTGCGTTTTGTTTGTAATATTTATCTAAAACGTTTTAACTGCTTTATTATTATTTGCAATGAAAGTAGAAATAGTTATTAAACTATAATAGTTAATTTTATAAGTAATTAAATTTATTATAAATCGTAAGAATTCTCCAATTTTTCAGGCTTCAATAAAAGCAGAAAAAACTTCTGAAACAGAAGGTAATCTAAATAACAAATCTGGATTGGTCATTATTTGCATACCTTCTGCAAAATTATAAATAATCATAAATTCCTAAGCATTCAGAACGCATAGTTAAGATAAAACCCTTCAGTTAGTAAGCGCGATCTGCTGCTGCGAGTGTTGTAGCTTAAAGGAAATAAGTTGACTAAAACTAGAGGAGTGGCTCCCAAATATGGGACAGATTGCAGATAACCTAATCTTATCTTATCAATGGACAGTGGGCAGATGATCGCTGGGATGAAGAGAGATAAAAGAAGATGGACCAAAGGCACGAAAAGGAATGGATGTAATCAACAAAACCTGTAGTGATAATGGAACTAAGGATATTTTGTAGCTGAAGACACGGATTTGGACACGGATAATTACAGCAACCACTGAACGTCAAATATTTGTGAATGATGTTAATTTATAGTGAAATGTTTAATTTAGTTAAATAGGGCTACGTATTAAAAGGTTTACATCTGACATCCAAATCTAGGGTAAGTAGTTCTTTGATGCTCAGGCCTTACAAAGATTTGGGAAACAAAACATTTCAAGATAATCGAAGTCATTTCTAAAAACCTGCTGTCAGACGGACTTCGTATTGTGGTAAGCTGACAAGGGAGCACCTAAGCTCCAAACTCCTAATTTTCACATCACATCAGTATGTGGGCATTTATTCTATGGTCAGATTTAATATACACCATCCTTCTATACAAGATAAATTTTAGTAAGCTCAAGAACAAAGCCCGTCAACTTCAGATAAAGATCTTGAGACATGAGCATAAGAACATAGTAACCACTGAGCTTTCCATTTGTTCTAGTGATTAAATTACAATTCATAAATAAAGGAGGAAGAACGAAGATAGGCCGAACAGATTTAAAGCGCAGAAACACTGCCTTGAAAACCCCAGCATCATCTTCTTAACATCGCTTTTATTCACAAAACCTTATTCTTTGTCAAATCGGGATAAATGCTGAATTAAATTAACTACAAAGTGGAAGAATTTTACATTTTTTAAAACAAGCTAACGTGATTAATATGCTTCCGCTCGAATAAATATATTGTATTTGACACTGAAAGCTCCTTCTGTTTAATATATTATTTATGTGGAGGTTAATTACCTAAGCCATCATTTAACTACGTTAACTAATTATAAGCCATAGTAATTAGCTAACACGGTTATATCATAAAAAAGTCCAAATATACTTTGTAAATATGAATATATTTTAAAATATCTTTAAAAACCAAACATGCCGATAAATTTAAGTAATGGTTTGTTTATGATTATAAATAACGTGATAATAGTTCTGAATAAATATGGTTTGTGCTTTCTATTAACTAATTTTAAAATAAAGTAGAGGTTTCAAAGTACTAATTATGATGCATTTCTTCGTTATGATAGTTTAGTTTATACATAGGGCCATAATACACTTGTATAGAAATAATGAGGATAATGTACAGCGAACATCAAAACACACGACGCTACTAATTGAATAGCATCTACTAACATGTTAATGAATCATATCATTAAATTGATCACATGTAAAAAGCACAATTGAATGACTCTGACGTGTGATTTTTAAAGCGAATAAGCGGTTATGTGGTGTCCCAATCGAATTATGGTTAATAAAGTAACTTTAGCTTAATTTAAAAAATAAAATAAAGTGTGAATTTATGGTGAATCTCTCACAAAGCGTATTTGAACAGCTTTGTCTATTTAACAAACTTCTGAAGAAAATATGCAGGGTTGTTCAAAATTCAATGTACAAATTTCTAGGGGAGGCAGGTAACACAAAAACAAGGCAAAATCGCCTAGGAAAGTATGGCCAGAAATGCCAGCCAAATGATCTAAAGGCTCTGTTTCTTAGTTCTGTAGTTTGAAGTCAGAACTTGAAACCTAATATTCCAACTGCGTATGGAGAACATACAAAAGTTTACAACAATGCTAAGATGATAGATATGCAGCTGGTGGTTGAAGTAGTTGACGGCAAAAGAAAAGCCAAAACATGATTCTATATGGAACGGTACCCCAACAAATGTGTACCGCTTCACTAAATGCTCACGAATTGGCATTGGAACTTGTGAGAAAAAGGAACTTTCTGCAGAATCAGGCATGATGTAGAACGTTCACGAGTGACAGTCGCATAACATAACACCACTCCATGCCCCTGCAAATATAACCTTAAAGTTATTTAAGCAGTGTCGCGGACATGAAGTGGAAGAAAAATCACAAAACCCGAGGGGGAGACCTCTCTTAAAACTTGACAATTCTCTACACCGCTGCCTAATTAAAAACGCAACAAGTTTACAAATGTTTACATGAGCTATTGCATTAGGAAGGATTGCTATTGTTCTATACATTATAAAAATATTTTGGTAACACAGAGTAAGATAAAACTTTGAAGAAACACAAAATTACACATTTAAACATGAAATAACTGGACAATAATGAAAATTAAATGCAATGGAAAAACTATACGAAGAGTAAATAAAAAACAAAAAAGGAAAAAGATGAAAAACAAATTAATACAATAATAAAATAACATGAAATTGTACACAAAAACAGAGAGTTGGGCCGCACAGAGTTTTAATAAGCTCGATTTTGAAGAGTTAGCTGATGGAATTCTATTTGAAGAAGGACAAACACGGTGGATCTTGGAAGAAAGTCCGGAAAGAACGACTAAAGCAGTTATGAATTCATTAGGGGATGATGGGCTGAAGTGGAGGCGAAGTTGAATATTGAGTTGGTGAAACGAGACCTTCCATCTCCAAAGAAAAGGAAGGAGAGACGAAGACGCAGGATGGACAGTTGAAGTTTGGTTGGTTTTAAATTCCCTCATCGCAGGAGGAAGAGGATGTTCGGTTACAGAAGTTGCTGTTTGTGAAAATGTTGGCCAAGATTGTGGGAATGGGACGATAGCATTGGATTCAACTGAGAAGACTATTGAAGGAAAAAACAATTAATTTGGATCTGGACGGAAAAGACTGGTTTCTCTTTGGAGAAATTGGAGCAAATTAGAGATCTTCCTTCTTAACGTTGAATTGTTTACTGCACTGTGCAGCCATACTGGCTGATGTTGTTGGCTGGGTGGTGCCATATGGTAGGAGGTTGTGAGGAGGCAAACCGTAGCATAATGGATTGGTGTGTCGAATCCCCCACAAGAACAGAATGAGGTTTCGGCGAGGTTGAATCTTTGGAGAAACGACAGGAAAAGCCCATGTCCTGTGAAAAACAAACTTCATTGCGTGTCCAGTTGATTGGTTGCAAGCTAACTTAGGGAATTATGTCGTGAATGAGCCTCCCAGTATCTCCATCATCCCAAGCCATTTGCCAGGTGGCCAGCATCTTCTGACGTAAGAAAGTTTTGGTAACTCGAGTGGTAAAATTTTCCGTTTCTGCTGCCTCCTTTGCCAATCTGTCTGCTTCTTCGTTCTCTGTGTAACGTGCATGGCCTTTGATCCAAGACACTCTGATGAAAGGACGACTATGGAGTAACTTGAAGATTTTCCGGGCAATTGAATTGTGACTCTTTGGATTTGCTGCTGATTTGATGCTGGCTTGGTTATCTACAAGAATAGTCAGTTGTTGAGTTGGGAGGGCAACGGTGTATTCTACTGTTTTGAGTAGTTTTTCTTCAATTTTAATGGGATCGATATCACTGACGTTTGTAAAAAGGGAAAGTTTAAGTCTGTAGAGTGCTGTGCCACGAGCTTCTCTTTGTACTTGTAGATGAAGAGGAGGGATACCCAGTATGATCAGCAGAGCTGCCGTGGAGGTTGTCCTGCAGGCACCTAAGATTGTTAGGAGGAACGGACATTGAACTGTTGAGAGTTTTCTTGCGATTCGGAGTGTAGGTTCTAAACACCAGGCGACTGCCCCATGCGCCAGCACCGGTTCTATTACTGTTTTATAAAGAGTCTTCCGATGTTTAAGGAGAACTCCCTAGGATTTGCCTGCTATTTTTAGAAGAGTTTGATAAAGCTGAGTCGCTCTAGTAGATTGTGCTTTAAGGAGGGTGTTCCAATTCATCTTTTCATCAATATAAACTCCGAAATATTTAATAGCATGGGCTCTTTTAATTCTTTAGCCTTGCCAACGAATGGTGGGTCCCCTAACTAGCTTGCTGATTAGGAGATAATTTGTTTTATCAGCTGAAATTTGGAGTTGTTTTTTGCTTGCCCAGGTGGAGAATTTAGCAATTGATTCATTAATTTGTGACTCAAGTTGAACTCTAGTTGGGGCATGGGAAACCAGGACAAAGTCGTCTGCGAAGGCTTGAATGTTGGTGTTAATTGGCCAGTTTCCTTGAAGTATTTCATTTGCGACTAAATTCCAGAGGGCTGGTCCACTGCAAGAGCCTTGAGGTCAGCCTTGTTTTTGGTCCCTGATCGCTGGTCCTTCGCAGGTATTTAGGATGACCTTCCTGTTCTGGAGAAGATTTTTAAAGATATTAACTATCTCGGCTGGGCATTTACTATTGTCAAGGTAAGATTCAATTGCGTTGTGCCGAATATTGTCAAAAGCACCCTTAATGTCGATCAAAAGCACCAGTACGCGATCCCCGCTTGCCTTCCCCTTGTGGATAGTATTCAAGAGTTTCGTGGTGGCCAATTCTGTTGATTTCCCCTCACGGAATCTGTACTGAAGATTTCTAAGTCTATTGTTCTTATAGAGGTGAAAATTGAGACGTTGTGTGAAGAGTTTTTCTAGAACTTTACCTATAGTGGGGAGCAGAGAGATGGGCCGATTAAGAAGATGCTTCTGTTTTAGATTTGCCGGGTTTATGAAAAAGAATGACATTTCCAACCTTAAGGGGATAGAGAAATTTAACCAATTTAAGGCAAGTGTTAAAAAGTTCCATGAGGAGGAAGGGGAATTTCTTGAAAAATTGCTGTATGATGATGTTGTCGATGCCATCTGGTCCTGGTTCTTTTAATTTGGAGAGATGATGGATGACAATGGCGACTCCTCCTTTGTAAAATTTTCAGTCGTCTTTGTGCTAGGTGGGATGTAAGTAGAACTATTACTGTTGGCAGGATGGGGGAAGATTTTCTCTAGAATATCTTGAGATATTTTGAGGAGGTTTCCTGAAGAACCATGATAATTTAAGGCTATAATTTCGGCTGGCTTGATTGCTTTCCTGAATGCAGCTTTGTAATGAGTGCCGTTTGGGTTAGATGCTTTGTGCAAAAAGATTTTCAGCCGGAATTCTTTGCAGTTTTGATCTTCCGCATGCACTTTTTCAGCTCTTCTTTATGGAATTTGAATCGGCATATCTCTCATATTGGGATGCCCTTTGTGCAAGTCTTCTCAGCTCCTTCAGTCGTTTTTCTTCTTCTTCTTCAAGGTCTTCTGTATACCAGTTTGGGGTTGGAGAAAGATTTTGATTCTTAGTGCGGTAGAATTTGTTATAGGCTTCAATAACGCTATTTTGGAGGATGTTTGTTGCTTCGTTGTTGTCCTTTTTATTCTGACTATTTCTGATGGCTCCCATAATTGAATTGACATAAGGTTTAAGGTTTTTGGGGAAAATGTTGTGGTTACCGTGAAGAGTTTTGTACCTGATAAAGGTGCAATTCATCACGGATGAGTCGATTGTGATTTCAATGTACTGGTGGTAGCTGAGAAACGGTTCTTCCAAGACTTCCCAATTGGCAATCTCACCAATCATTTGCTGTGTGCAGAGGGAGAGGTCTGGACAGGCTTTGGAGGTGTTGCAGATAAAGGTTGGAGGGGCATTCGAACTATTGTTAATAAAAATATTATTGGCAAGAATGAACTCCTCAATGGCAATTCCCCTGGAGTCGACATCATTGTAGCCCCAAAGGGTATTGTGGCCATTAAGGTCTGCCCAGTAAAGATCTTTTCCCTTGGAAGAGATGAAATTATTTCTTGGATTTCCATCAGTGTTTCTTGTATGTTAGAATATGGAGAGGAGTAAGTCGAAATGAAAGTAGTCGGTTGATGTCCTGTTTGAATTTTGACAGCAATCGTGTTTTGCTTGCAGGAGATCAAGGCTGCATGAAGTTTTCTGCTGGGAATGATGACTGCTGCTTTGTTTGAAATCGAATTGAAGATGTTCCAAGATTGCGGGATACCTTTAATTTGGCTATTGAAGATGTTTGGTAAAAGGAGTAGATCTGATTGAAGTTTAAGTGATGTGGGGTGAAGAGTGTTGTTTGCAGCTTTAGCTTTTCCCAGATTGATTTGGAGGACTTTAAGGGTTTTGAGACAAGTAGAAGAAACTTTATTAAAAGAGACTGGCGGGGTAGCTATGCTCATTAGTAATCCCTAGTCTTCTTATAGGCTTTAATTTCTTTCTTGTAGCATGGGCCGCTGAGGTCTGTTGCCCTATGTCTAATGTTGTGATTTGTCCACATATGTCTTAGAAGAAAAAACAATTTTTTTCACACACAAACATGTGTCATTACTCATGATACGGCAGATTCTTCATCCAGTTTGTGGCGCACATTCCATAGGAAGTATTTACATTCCTACCTAAAGCGTTGACACCCGCCATTAGTTTGTCATTTTCCTGTATTCGTATATCCTCTAGCTCATCAAGGTAGCGTTTTTGGTCATATATTTCTATGAGGTTTTGACTTTGTTTTCTGATTTTTAAATCCCCTGACAGTTTGTGGACTGAATTTTGAATCATATTGTATTTAACCTTCCAGCGGGCGCGCGTGGGCAAATTTTATGAAAAAAGGGATTTTTCATGCCCTGTTCTCACATTCGAAGTCAAAACTGTCTGAAGGTCATTTCTATTCCTTCATGCGACCCCTCTCTTCAGGATTAAATGGGTTTGTCCAAGTTTCAAGGTGATTTAATACGGTTTTATGCTTCTGTTGTAAAAATTACGACGCGTGCCCTCTCGTGTAATTTGATTTTTTTTACTTCTTAACGTTTCAATTTGATAATTATATATCCAGTGCGCATTACGGCGGCTTAATATTTCATTTTACATTGACAAAAATGTTTAACATGCAATAAGCCTGCCAATAATGTACCAAGCCGAAGAATTTTCTTGAAAAACCTCAATCTTATGAGAAAACCTCACTACTCGAGCCCAAAAAATCTGATCATTGCCATATGAGATGGTAATGTCATATGGCAATGATTTAGATGATTTAGTATTATTTAGATTTAAAGGCATGGTAATGTCTTTAAATCTAAATTATACATCTCAACCTGAAAAAGCAGGTGAACCTTAACCAGCATTGACAAAAAGAGCTTGTGGTTTGTGTTTGAAAGAAATAAAACGATCATCAAAATCCGTGAAATACATTAAGTGCAATATATAGTATACTTGTAAGCGTCACTCTTTGGCAAAAGTTCAATGTTTCGAATGCAACGACAATGATAAGAAACTAAGAAGAATATTTGTTGTACAATCTTAGTTGGTATTATACTATTCTTTAATTTATATTGCTGAATACTTTTTTTAGAAAATAATAGCATTAAATCTCATTGCTTTCTCTGATTTCATTATTATTTTAGATTTTGCAAATAATAAAAGAATTAATTTTCACTCTTGATGAAAGGATTTGCTTTTCTGATGTGTCTCTTATTACTATAATGAAGTAACTCACAACTGCAAGGGTAAAAATTAAGAAACTTATTGTGTCGTAAAAAGTTTTACATGCGCCCGCTCGTATAAAAAGTTTTAGCGCGCCCGCTGGAAGGTTAAAAAATATTTCATAACTTCTGATTAAATATTAAACAAATAATATCAAATTAAAACTGTAGTAAAAATTCGAAAACTTAATATTATTTCATTAAGTTCTAAATAACAAAAATATTTTTTTAAAATTAGAAACAAGAGATGTCCAAATGCAAATTAATAACATCCATGACTACCCAGACAGCCATTTTAGTTTGCAGCAATCTTGCTCTGCAAATCTGCAAGCTTGCAACAAATTTGACACGACAAGAGTGCAAGCTTGAAACAAGTTTGCAGCACGTTAACGCAAACGAGATAGTCACCACGCGTCAAATTTACTACAAGCGTTTCACGTGAAACTCATTGCAAACTATAGCAAAAGCAGAGTACGGACACAACTTCGGATTAGAACCCGCGACCTACCGCTTCCTAAACCTGGCGCTCTAGCCACTCGGCCAGATAGACTCTGAGAGGAGAAGATAGATTGCGCAATAATATCTTCATCTATACGATTTATTTTAAACTGTTTTCTTGATTTCATTAAGTTTTTAAATGTTGAGCTGAGAATATGATTTGAAGTCAAAGAGAGAGCGATTTTCGCTAATAACTAAGTTTTGCTAGTAGAATAAATTATGAAATTAGAGTTCAAAAGTAATTACTTTTAAAATGGGACAAAATGTAAGTTATAATTTTTCAACAAACATTGACTGTTTTGCAGGTTTAATTTTGTTTACAAACGTTAAAATTTCAACATTAAGAAAAAGGAGATAAAGTTTTCTTTAAAGTACGAGTTCTATATTTAGAAAAAAGATGGAAAATGCTTCAAATTTTTTTTTTATAAAAAGTTAGTTTTTTCACAAATTATCATTGATTTATTGAATTAATAAAAAAGAAGGACGATCTAGGAGATGCTATTAAAAATCGGATGTTTTTTAAAACAGAGACAAAGATTATCTCTAAGTGTGCTATCATCTTTGCAGCATCTTCACAGGAAACTTGTTTTGCAAGCGAGGGTGGGGATACTGCCTCTTTACTTTGCAGCAGTTTTGCTACAATATGGACGCGTCAAATTTGCCATGACAAGATAATATCAAGTAAAAATCAAACTTGCTGCAAATGTACGTGCTATCTGGGTAATACGCAACAAATATCAAGAGTTTCATTTTGATCTTTGACAGTGATATCTCAATTTGCATTGTCTTTTATAAAATCAACAATTGTGCCGTGTAGTTGCAAAAGTGGCCATCCCCATTTTTTCACAAATGCGGTTTTTTTCAAATATTTTAAGTCTGTATGATCTCTTCTACCACTTGGCAACACGAAAATGTTTAAAACCTGGCCCTATTCATATATTAAAATGATCCCGAAAATCAAGGTGTGCTGCAGAACTGGCCATATCCACTAATGAGTGCGGATTCAAAACCAGCCATCTCCAAATCCGTCAGGCAGCACAATGGTAGTTTCGGGAAATCTTGCTAAACTTAGGCTTACAGCTAATAATGTGAACACTGCGATAAATTCAAGTTTGGTTTCTCTGAATTGTTGCACTTTTGAACAAGATGGAGAAGCAAGTTGAAATTCTTCTCCATTAGATACGGTAGCGTAAAAGATATCCGTCTGGTTGGAAGCGAGAGGTGTCAGAACAGTAGCAGTAGGTTCCATTCATAATAATTCATTTAATTATGTGTGAAAGTGGATGTGGAAGACGAATATAAGACGTGAGGGGGATAAAGACGACGGAAATATCTGTGGTGCCTTCAGAAAAGAGACGAGACCGAAGTTCAGCGGCATATGATCCAAAAAAGAACACTGTGATCTCTTTCATAAATACACTCACGTACATTGAATTTCACTTTGACGAAATAAGACTCAAGCGAGAATTAATACAGCAGTTAACTAAACATAAAAAAAACTTATTTACAACTCCGGTACCCAAGACGAGTCACCCATAGTTATTCTTCGGTACTTCAAAAACCTATTCTTGGATTTGGTTCGTCTAGTGTTGATGTTCATTCTAAATGCTCGGGAATGAATGAAAGAATCAAAGCAGCTAAGATTGAAGAAGAGAAGCAGACATTTTTAATTGAATCCACACTACATAAAAAGCGAGTTGCGGCTTTTTTTCCCTTAGAAGAGAAAATATGGAAGATCTAATTATCTTACGCTTTGATTGCGGAAAAACTTTTCCTGGTCAAAAGTCGTCGTCCAGTTGACAAATTATAGCAGATAGCTGTACCTATATAACTCCACCATCGTACAAGTCTCATCGAAAGATTCCTTGATCAACAATAACGAATTCATATCCACTTGATGGGAAATAAATTCCCAAAGGCTTCCAATGAAATTCATCTTTGTTTCACTCTGCGGAATACCGACTTCATAGGTGTTACGGTCCTCAGATGTGTGGCTGATGGTAGAGGCTGAAGTAAAAACACCACACTGATTATTATGCTTCAATGTTGTTGGCTAAGCAACTCCCAGGCAACCTAAGAACATAGACTTTCCAATCCAGAGCATTCTTTTATTCCCCCGAACCACGTGCTTGCACGAATTGAAAAGAAAATGGGAAAATGAAAATGAGTCCGTTGTTGAGAAGAAATGTTTTCCGAAAGTGGGACAGTTTTCAAGCTAGAGAGAGATTATCTCGATTACGATTGGAAGAAAATCAGTAGCATTTTCATAAAGCAACCTTCAAGATGGCATTTCAAATTCGTCCAGACAAATAATTTTTTTATAACGAAACAAAATATTTAAATATTGGTGCAAGGAGAGAGCCCCTTCATAGATCTGAGGCAGGTGAGAGAAAATCAGTTGTGAAGAGAAGGGAAAATATCACGACCAGTAAACTTAGAGACGTGACGACAAGCTTAGTCGTGAACCCTCTAAAACTTCACAATGTACAGAATTGCTGCCGATGCATTTTGGACTGAATTGAGAGTGTTGACAAATTGGTTTTCTGCAGAAACATTTTGCGATCAGAAGCTCAAAGACAGGAAAAGTGGAAAGGAAATCCTCAGGCAGACACAGACAATATTTAGCGCGACCTTGTAGAAAATGTGGCCATGAGAATCTGATTTTTTATGATTGAATCTATTTTTTATGATAAAAACATACACCTCTTTATTTCAATAATATTTTACGAAAATTATTATGTCTCGTGTTTCCTGTATAATTTGGCGTATTTATATAGATTTCAGTTTGCTGCAAAACTGGCCATATCCACAACGAGCTGCAAAACTGCCCATCTCCAAAACAAAACCTTAAATAAATAACCCATTCTTCATGATTCATTACCATAAATTGCATACTGAATCACACTGCCCAAATGCCTCAAATGTCATGCAGTATTTTATTAAATCTCACTTTGGCTAGATGTGAGAGAAAAACGACTTTTCTGAAGAATATTTTGTTTTTGAGATGACCACTTTTGCATCTACACGACTCAATTATTCCACAGCTTCGGATAGGGTTTGGAAATATGTAGCTAGGCTTGGTTTCACTGTTGAGTGTTCCAATCAGCCAGATGATCCGGCGGTATTATTTTATGCATAGGATCTGAATTAGGGCGAACGCAACGACGAAATAATACTACGTTCAAAAGGTTCCGGAACTAATTTTATTATGGAAGAATGAATACAGATAAAACCTAATTTTTTTGGTGTTTCCTTCCCTGTGAAGCTATGCAATTTTGCCATTGTTCATACAAAGATGTAATTGCGAATTCCTAGCTTCTTTTTGCCGCCTCTTCCGGTGCCTTTGTCGCTGCACATCTTCAGAACTTGAGAATGGTTGCCCCTTAACCCTATGACTGCTTATCCCGCGATTTCCGCGGGTTGGAAGTAGGTCAATTTTCTTCATCCTACGATTTTCATAAGCTATTATGTTTACTTAGAACTATTACAGCGTTGAATCGTATCAAATATGCTTCGTTTAACAGTATTTTAACATGTTTGCGAACGTTGCATTTAATTATCAATTTTAGAAAATTCGGCAGTCAGAGGGTTAAGCAAATTCTTCGTTGGAGAAGAAAGTCACATGGAGTGAGATCAGGAGAATAATCTGATTGTGGAAGTACCTGAATGTGATGACATAACAGGTAATTTGACATCAGGCGGAACTGTGAGCCAGCGCATTATCGCGGTCTAGCACCCACTACTTGCATCTGGTCGCTTGCTTCTCACCGAATCATGCAGATGTTTATGGACCTTAACTTATGCCTTTTTAGTAATTGTACGACGATACTGAATGAATTATCTGTGTAAATCCCCTTACAATCGAAGATATATCGCTATCCTTTCCCTGCGACGAAAAATTTTCAAAGCCTTTAATCACGATCTATGCTCATGCGCTGTACTTATTTGAACACAACGAAACCTGTTCTTACTAGGCAGGTATACACTTTTCTTGTTCTGCGGGAAATGACACAATTGATTTAAATTTGGAAAATGTTTTAAAAGTTCCGGAACATTTTGAGAGTAATAGTATCAGGTAAAACATGCAGCAGTGTGCTGGGGCAGAATTTCGGCTTCCGGAACAGAGGATTGTGAGTTCGAAACCCCATTCCTGTAGAGATTTGAGAATACGCAGTCCAGGTGCACGCTAAATGCGTCGAGATCACGCGCATTCTACATTGTGTGGAAGCTTGAAGAAATAGTGCAGGTTCAGGTATATTCCTTGTCGTCTTACAATGGTTATAAGACCATCCAAAAAATGTCATTGTTTAGCTTCAAAACTGGCCGTTAATGTGAAGAATTTAAACTAAACTATTTAAATAAAATCAAACAATTCTATTTTCTACTAAATAGAATACCTCAGGGCAATGGTTCTGTTACTGAAGGGTTTTAATGAACAGAGTTAAATAGTTAATTTGTGCAAATTAGTTATTTGTACTTTCTAGAAATTTCAGACCAGCAATAATTTCTTCAATTATTGTCAAATAAATTAAGAGCTCACAGATTTTTAGCTAATTTTCCTCAGTTTTACATTATTTCTCCGAACCTTCTGCTTTTTGAAAGAATCACAAGAATTTTTAGTTTTAATGAAATTCTTAAGACTTATAGAGTGTTTGTCAGTCATTCTTTAAACGCTGTTGTTGAAACATTCGATTTCGCAAGCGAAAAGTTGTTGTTTTTGAGCTATTTTTATTTAAAGTAATTGGAGACAGTTAAAAATATTTTCCTTTTGCTTTCAATTTTCTTCGAAGTACAAGTTCCAGATTCATCTCTGAGAATTCTTGACTTGATTTTGTTACATTTGATGGAATTTCCATTTAAGTATGGTTCATTTAAAAAATTTTGTTGGAAATAAATTTGGAAAAGCGATTTAAATCACGATAGGAACAGGATGCTTTCACGTGAATTTAGTTCTGTTAATAAGTGACCAAATTCTTTCTATTCACATTTGAGTTTAGTATACAAAGTTTAACCCTATACTGTGTACTGCTTTATATTTGTAACACTTAAATTTTTGTATTACATAAATAGTGGATTCAAAGTAACCGTTTTCGGCATGCTAAGTAAAGGGAAAGATTTTGTTTTAAGGGTAGCTTATGAACTGAAAAATAGACTATCTTTTACATTGAATATTCACAGACTTGTAAAACTACATTTATTTTATAAAATAAAATTGCACTATCGATTTCAGTTTAAAAGCCTTTGTTAAATTTAGAGAGTAAAGCAAATTTTTTATGAAAATTCTCATGCAATCTGATATTTTTCAAGGTTTTAATCACAAGAAACTGCTGCACAAGCTCAACTAATCATTCACTAGTAAAATGAAGATTTCCAATGCAAGATTGTGAGGTAAAAAATAAATTTCATTTCTTTCAAACCTCTGAACTTCGAAAATTTCATTAGTTTTGTAGAATCAAATTACATTTTTGATTTAAGTAAGTTTCTAAATTTCATAACCATTTATTAAATTTAGAAACTAATAAGTAAATTTTTCATATAAGTTGTAAGCAATATGACGCATGTCAAATAATAAAACATAAGAAATTTCTAGATCATCTGTTTTACTAGATGATAACCCCGTAGTCTTGTCTAATAAGTTAAATTATTGTTTACTCCTTTTGCTTTTGCGTGTGTCTAGACTAAAGAGCAAATCGATTGTCTGAATTTGCTTTATTTTCCCGAGTTAACAAAGGTTTTAACACGAGATCTTCTCCCTTCTGATATTACATGGGGATTAGAAGTGACGATAATTCAAAATTTTTCTTGGTCCGTCTGGTATTAGGTAAAAAAAATGTTTAAACTACTGTTTAATCTTGAAATTTTTATATTTCTCTCTTTATTTTTTGGCAGAAAATGTGTTGGAAGACTAAAAAGCGGAAGGAATGGAATTTTGTACAGTGAATTTCATTCCAACGAACTTTTAGTTTTGTGCAGGAAATATTGTAGTTGTCTGCAAAAAGAATAATTTACTGTGAAACTTGGCTAATTAAAATTTGTCGGTAATCAGAATTATTTTCTGGTCTCTTAAGTTTCCTATTAGCCTAATGTTAAAATATAGTCTAGAATTTCGAATTTATTTTGGTTATTTTGAAGTCAAAACTAAACATTGTAAAAATTATGTTTCTGAAATGGTATTGATAGTTAAACACATCCGTACCTTGTTCCAACGTGTTTGTTTTATTTTACTTAGCAATGTATTAAATGAATAAAGCAATTAAATATTTCTCACGTTTTTAAGAAGCTTTGAACACTTCAGATATGAATTGTACTGTTTATTTTGAACTTTTATTGTAAAAATGCTGCATTCAAAGTTCTATGTATTGTTTAATTTTTACAATCACTTACTTATTTATTAAAACTATGATTTTTAAAATAATTAATTTTTTAAATTATAATCATCATCAATTTATTTAAGTTACTTTTCGTTTACTTATGATATATTATCTATTAAAACTTTAATTCATTGACTGTCGGTCATGTGAAGCTGTGTGGATAGTTAATGCCATGACGCAGATGTAGGTTATACCCATATGCCGACTAACTTACTATAAGAAATAAACAACTCATGTTATATTTTCAGTAAGCAAAAAATTCGAAACTACATACATTTGCAACTAGTTTCCAACCTTCATTCCACGACAATACCAGAATATATACCCAAAACGTAACCAGAGAATAAATATTGAAACCTAGAGTTTCCCGCGCCAGCGCGTGATCGGCTCATTAGCGATGACGCCACATCACGCGCTGGAGCGGGATCGGCAGTCAATGTGTTAAAATATGAAAAACAAACCTTCACTTCCATTTTTAGCTTAAAAGGTATCGTTTTTCTCTTGGTGTACATATTTTGAGACCAAATTTTTCTTAGTTCGAATTTTTTTAATAAGCCAAATTTTTATTGTGGTCCCGTCAGGTTCGAATTAGCCGGATTGTTTTGCATATGTAAAATGATGATTTCTCGGTTGAAGAAAAGCGTCCACGATTCTAAATCATCTTCATTTTATTTCCATTTTTTAATTTCTTTTACTGGGCATTTAAGCATTGCTGTCAGACCTGTTAGTTTTAATTTCAAGATCCATTTAGGACTCTTGCATAGCGAGGCCAAAAATATACTAAGTAAGACATCAACGAAAATGGGGAGTTTGCGTTTAGACAGAATGCTTTATTGAGTCTAATTTGTTGTTAATCGGTACATTCTGTAATGGCGTTCGTCATGATTTTTTTTTATCCAGGACGTCTTTAGATAGTCAAAACAAGTAAGAAAATCTAAGCGAATTGACGTTTAATTAAACGTTTAACATCTCAGCGAGAAAAAGATTGTCATATATATTTCGATTTTAACTCTATGTTAACATTATTCGTCAAATCTTGAAGTCAAAGCAAGAGCCGAAATAGTCTAGTGACAACAATCACAATTTCATGATCAGAGAAAAACCTAGACTTAAGTCTAGGTTCATTAAAGCATTACCATGTATATGAGTCTTTAGAACGCTAAATATAATAGTGGGCCAAACATCTTGTCTTATTGTGGCATAGAAGTTTGGAGAGTGAGGTGTTAGCTCATGAAGAGTCATCGTTATCGGATAATAGTTGAAATTACAAGAACGTTTCCCAATAGTTGAGGTGTACCTTCTAAATGTGATACTAATATATTAAATGAAATGAACTTATAAAGTCAGATTTGAACAAACAGAAAAATAAGCCTAAGCCAAATTCGAAAATAACGAATAAGAGCAATGTTGATTGATCCTTAATGCAGTGATGTAAATATTTTTAGATAATTTGGTAATTCAGAGAGCATTATCTTTTTTAAACACTTTTATTTAACTTGACTTGCTTCATGTTCACAACGATGGGAATTTGAAATCGAGTTTTCACTAACTTCTGATGTGCAAGAATTTTGAATTTTTTTTACACTCGTTTGTTCTCAATGACAATATAATATTTTGACATTTTCAAAACTTAGTTATGAGTTAAATATTAATTAAATTAAATTTTGATTCTGACCAGTAACGCCACCTTCTAGTGAGTTAGAGAAAGAAAATTTTAGTAATTTGAGGATTAGAAAGTATAAAATAATTAAAATTAAAAAAATCCCGCTGTTTAGTGAATTAACGAAATGTGTTTTTAAAAATGGTTTTTAATTAAATTTATTATTCACATTTATGCCTTTTCACATACTATGCCTTCTAATAGTGTTATTACATTTGCTTGATCTTTCTTTAGGCATTATTTCTTTGATATAAATGGCAATAACATTACACAATTCTAATGGCATTTCAGTTTGAACTCAGCAAGTAAACCTATTATAGACGATCTCATTATATGAGCATTCGCTCGAATTGTTTAAATTCGAAATGCATATTAACCAACGTGATTATTTCGGTGGGAAATATTAATTACTTTCTTATTCGTTTTGAAATAAACCCGCTAGAGAGATTTTACACATGACGGCTTAATATATTCATAGACCTTATCAACTGATTCATGCAGGCAGTTTCAAAACTGCCATGTTTAATAACTGAACAAAATTATATCATCCGGAATATCATAACATTTTACCCATGATCCTATCTTAGATCAAACTCGATATTCATCAAATTTATTAATATGGATTTAAATAGCTATGTGATGAAGACCATTGAAATTAATAGCCATCTGTAAAGCATGCATGCATAAACATTTTCTCTAAATGCCTGCGTTTCGGTTACCCTTTCAATAATATACGCCTTCTAAATTTGAGGTGTATTTTAAACAACCAGTCTGTTATACTAAATGCAATATCCCACTTAATAGGAAAGCCATACTGGTCGCTGTCCTAGGTATGATCGATTCCCTGATATTGACAGTGCCGATGTTTCGCTCGGAAAGACCACCACGTAACTTGATCTAGTTATTTTATTGATCGAGCATATAATGATCGCAAAACTGTGGATACATTATTATTGGTCAACTGCTTCTCTAAAACCAGTCACGCATCCTGTTTTGAACCAAAAACAAGGATTGGGGGGAACCGTAACATTGTTCTGCAGAAATTGTTGTTTCGAATTTGGACTTTTGTTGAGGCCACGCGGTAATCGTATTGATGGACTTGGAATTATCCAATGCCAAGTACATTCTTCCATTTTTAAACAGGCTTCGATTGTTCGAAAAGCTATTTCAAATAGAAAAACAAATGCATTTGTCGTCTAAAGTGGCTGTTATGATAATGGTATTAACTTAACACATGTATGTTAAAATATGTTTTTTTGATGTTGTCTTTGTTCGACATAAGCGATCCTAACTATCACAAATTATAGAGTAGTATGCGAAATTGATGAAATTACATGAATTTTCTGGGAATTATGGTGGATTATAAACACGAGCTCTGACGAAATCTGCATAACAATTTTAAGCTGAGGTCCTTTTTCTATGAAAAAAAGACTGATTTTAGAAAGAGATTATACCTATGTTTTCGAATATAGCCTGGATGTTTGAAAACTGAAATAAGAAGGAAATGCTGATAAATAAAATCAATGATAAAAATCAATTGCTTTAATGAATATATTTTTACTTCGTTAAAACTTGAAGATATTTCATTTCAGATGTCTATACAATCCTTATTAGATCGCAAAACAGAATTGAAAATATGAAAATAAACAGCAAATAGTTTTAAGATTAGAACTAAACAATGTTGGATAAATTTCCGTTAAAAAATGCGTATAAGTATTAAAGGCTTTTTTTCCACTTTTAAAACAGAAATTTTGGTACAATTGAAGTTTGCACAATTTAAGAACTAATCTCTCAATTTCTGCAGGTACTGGGTTTTTCTCGATCGCCAGTGAAGGGAAAAAAATTGCAGCATTTTTTCAAGCCGTTTTTACTAATAAACATTAATTAAAAAAATCTAGGACTTCTCAAGAACATGGTAACTATTAATAATAGCGAAGTACAGATTAATTAGTTAACAATGGTGATTATAAAGTGAAGGAGAGCAAAGCTCACATTAGGAGCACTTTTAATCAAAGAATGTTTGGTTAGTACTTTTATTAGAAACCCAGTAATACCACTTCAAGTAAATCGTTTTGAAAGGGCGATCTTGTTCGCGTTTGGGTAACTTATCAGGCGTAATGAATAATTAAGCAGGGCAATTTGAAGCTAAGTCACATAACGCATGTACTTTACGGCATTAAGCATCTCTTCTCCCGCCGCGGCGTACGATGATGACGTGCAAGAATGCACGCGAATTGCACGGGAAAGTAAAATCAAAACCTCATTAAACGGAGCACTGAATGTCCTGCCACAGTTTATAATGTCCGTCGGCAACGAATAAAATTTACAAAAGGTAATAAGTAAACAAATGTCGTGACAACAGACGCACACTAAGCTTCTCTGAGTGTAAATATTTATGGCTTGGAATAAAGTACTGATTCTGGATTGGAACTGCCGTGCAGATTGGACAATTCATGTAATTATGTACCCTAATATATTAAAATCAGATGCTGGCAGCCGAGAAATTATGCAGGATGCGCATAAATGAAATATACAGCCATGTTATGCCTTAACGGAAATTACAGAAGATAAGGCCATAAATAGTTTTTGCCATTCATAGCAATTGTCAGTGTATGGGCGTTAGTTTCTAAATGACCGTGCACTTTCAATCTAGTTCTTTTGGACTTTTATGCAGTTTCTGCGCTGATTAGATTTATTAGATTAAAGTCTCCTTTTGAAGCTTCACTATTTGGTATTAGGGATGAATCTCGTCACATAACGAGGATGTGGCACCTTATTGATACTTCACTTACCAAATATCACCATCAGCAAACTTTTGACATACACTGATTTAAATGAACACAAGGTCCAATTAAAATTGCATTTCTTGTGCAACAAAGTCTCAAGAGCAAGATATTGAAGTTAAACTATATCACGGAAGAATTGCAAATTTTTTGGTGCTGTATACAAGTAAACAGTTAAATAAAACTCCTTACCAAACTGTAGAATTATTTTTGTTCCATAAACAGAAACTTTATTAAGATCAAAGAGAAAAAAGTGTTAAACTAAATCTCCAATAAAATATTCCTTTCGTAAAACTTCATTTTTATCACTTGAACTTATCAACTTCTCTTCAATGTTAGAAAAATTGAAGACAATAATTATAATATAGTTATACCAATTTTTTTGCCTTCACTTGATTTTTTCAGTTATTTGTGTCTGAATTTTAATAAGCTGGAAATTTACCTTCCCAACAGCTCAAACTGACCTATGTTGGTTCATCTATTTCATATACAGGGTTCCTATTTATATCCGTTACACCCCCCTTAACTTCTAAACGGTGACAGCTTAGGCCATAAAGTTAGTGTCTAGGTATAGTCAAAAGGCTATGCGCAACTCGATGAGACAACTTACAACGTCATCTATCGGCAAATTTTGGAATTAGCGGTCCTATCTCGTAAACGGTGAAATATACGAGAAAGAAATCATCCAGAAAGTTGTAGAACACTCTCCATTTAGTACGAAAAGATACTTTGCGCACATTAATACTCAAAACAGAATGCAGAAAATGAACATTTGTGTGGTCACGATTTCGAAAAGCCACTACGTAGCCACTACACACATTTTCACTCTGGACTGCATTTCTCACTTCACATTGTGCAACATGGTAGGTGTTACGGAGGCACAAGCATCAGTAATGCGTTGTCGAAGATCTTGAAATGTTGGCGGAAGGGTCGCATATATCTGGCCTTTTATGTGTCCCCATAAGAACAAGTCCAATGGGGTCAAGTCAGGTGAGCACGTGGGCCACTCTACGAAACCACCATACCCGATGACTTGATTCTGAAATGTCTCCATTAGGTACCGCTTAACGTTTGAAATCTTATGCGGAGGGGTGCCGTCATGTTGGAATCATACATTTCGGAGTTGGTTCAACGGTAGATTCTCAACAAAGTCGATTATTAGATCCTGCATAAGCTCCAAGTACCGTTGTACCGTTAACGTTCCCTCATAAAATACTGATCCAATGAGCCTGTCATTAAACATTCCTCACCAAACATTAATCGACACGCGTAATTGATGTCGAACTTCGACAGCATATCTCGGATTTTCCAGCGACCATGTGTGAACGTTCTGTCTATTAAACATTCCGTTACACGAAAAACATGCCTCATCCGTCCATATTATGTCTGCCAGGAATGTTGAGTGGCCCTCTATGTCATTCATCACAAAGTTGCACCACGTGTAACGTCTCTCAGCATCTCTTGGTATCAATCCCTGCACAGGTGTGGATCGGTATGGATGAGCACCTGATTCATTCAGAATTGTCCAAACGCGGCTTTTTGAGAGGCCAAAATTTTCACAGATCATTTTTGTGCTGCTCTGAGAATGGGAGAGAGCGTTTCCTAGCACATCTTCAGGTTGCACTTTCCGTCCTACATTACGAGCTCTACAAACTCGAGGTCGGCTGGTCCCGCAGCCCGTCTCCCTTAACCGTTTTACAACTTTTAAGATGGTCTGCCGTGTAGGATGCGGGCCTTCAGGAAAATGTACACGATACAGCCGTTTTTGCCTTACGCCCACATTCACCGTAAATTAACAACATCTCGCAATACTCGTTAATGCCAAATTTTGCCATAACCCTCAGCTTTAACGTACAACCCAGCAGAAACATCCTTTTTATAGTAGTAGTCTCTGGTGAAAAGGTATGACATTCCATCCTCATTTGCATAATACATGAAATCCATGTGATTTCTTTTACCAGATATGGTAGAGTTGAGCTGTGTGTTTGGAGAGACGATTTTGCAAGATCAGCATAAAGTCGTCATGGTTTGTAGAAACATTCACAAGATCAGCAGAAAGTCTTCATGGTTTGTAGAAACATTCAGTAAAACACGCAACCGGTGGGGACAGAACCATGGTCCTCATTAATGCAAATTGCGTGCGTTTCCCCTGCGCCACAACCGTAAGGTGGTCTTTTCTCGTTTCGCTCGCATTTCACGACGCTATAGTGTTGAAAATCACAATCAAACAAATGTTCATTTTTAACATTATGTTTTGAGTATTAATGTGCTCAAGGTATCTTTCCGTACTAGATAGAGAGTGCTCTACAACTTTCAAATTGACTTTTTTCTTGTATTTTTTCACCGTTTACGAGATCGAGCCGCTAATTCCAAAATTTGCCAATAGATGGCATTGTAATTTCTCTCATCGAGTAGCGCATAGCTTTTTGACTATACCTAGACACCAACTTTATGGTCTAAGCAGTCACCGTTTAGAAGTTAAGGGGGTGCAACGGATATAAGTGGGAACCCTGTATTATTCAATGAATGCATTTAGAATCGCAGGTGTCATCTTTGAGATTCTCAACAATATTTTAGCACAAAGGTAGTACGATTAGCCTTGAATAGAGACGTCACTTTTCCGTTGTTAACGTGCGGAAAAAGTGACGTCTCCCAAACCAACCGGTGGTACCAGGATAGACCCGTAAATATTTGTATTGTGCAATTAAAACAAATCTAACGTCAACAACATCACATTTGTGAAGGTATCAACTGTGTGTCTGGTACAACTCAAGAAAACTTGTCTCTTACTGCATAAAAACTAACCTACAAAAATATATTCTTCAGAGTCAGGACAACCCTCTATTCCTTCATGCAAATTAAATTAATGAAAATATGCAGTATTTCCCAGGTTTAGGGTTGAAAAATCGGCATGGCTAAACCTTTTCTTGCTTTTTTTGAGTGATGCATTTGAATTCAAGAACGCCCATTGCACATTCTATATAGTAATAACAATGATGATACGCTCTCAAAATAAAGTATGAAATCATTTGCTGGAAGACAAGAAAAGGAAATGGATACCATGTATCTCATTTTTCCTATAAAAATACAAGTATTATGATTTAAATATTAAATTCAACATACAGTGTAACATTTTATTTATACAATTACACTAATTTATTACAGGCATTGATAGTTTTAACAATTTCCAAAAACACGAAATATCTGTAACACACCCCAAATTCTTATAGAAGTTCTAAATATAATACGTATGTAATCCGAAATGTATTTGAAGCTATGTTTTTCGTTTCATTAATGTAATAATTAAGATTCTTTAATCAGGAACAATTATTAATTGCTTTATTAATACAGAAACAGAAAAGTAAACCATGAAGATAACATACAGAACTTCGATTTAGGGAATGGAAAGTTAAAGAAGTAGATTTTGCTATTTGATATATATCTGCAGTTAGTTACAAGACTTTGAAAAATATGATGATGGTGAATTCTAGAAGGAAATTCGAGAAAATCACAGTATTAAGTGAGGTAATTATAGGGAATTCGAAGAATAATTGACCATTTAGCGGCTTGAATGCAGGGATATTTGAGTCTGCTCTAGGCATGCTTAATTTATGAAGGGAATTAGGAGAATAATATTGAACCACAATTAACAGATGATAATCTAAGAATCTAGCATCGACATGTCTGATTCTTTGAAAAAATCCATATTTCTGCCATACATTTCTTAAAAACCTATAAAAAATATATGGTATTTGTATTTTTTTCATCGATTTTACTATCATCTTTACTTAGTAATAAAAAAGTAATCATAACTGAAAACAAGAGTGTATGAAAAATAACTGCATTCAAAATAATATTAATCATTACTATAAAATGATTAAAATAATAGAATAGAGATTTATTGATTCTTATTCTTTTCCATTTATAACACAGCATAGGCATATAAAGTCATCTATGAGATAGATTTTTTAATTAGTTGTGAATTTCAAGTTCGTAAACACATTTTTGTTAAATATCAGCAACCGTTGTATACCTCATAATATTCCTATACTTGGAGTTCAGGTAGTTGCTTGCCATTTTATATCAAACATTTATAAAAAATGAATAATCTTAAAAATTTTAGTATTTATTTATTTAGAAAATGCACACTACAGAATAAACTCCAATTACAGAGTATTGCTATTGCATGTCCAAAGATTTCAAATCAGAAGCGGATAGTCCAGATTACCCAACCAGTTTTAAAGAAAAGTTATTAACTTTATATAATGAAGCTTTCATTAATTTTCCATCTTTTTTTCATTTAAAATATACTTAAAACTAGGTATATGTTCAACTCCTGTGGATATATTTTTTGTAAGTGACGTCGCAACACAAATTACCTTTTAAGGAAAGTAGATTTTTCAGTGTTTCAGTAAAATACAAGTAATTATGCAAATGATGCTGTTCTCTAATTACACTGATATTCTTGAAACTAATTGAATAAATGCCGCATAATAGATTTAGCATGGGATTGAAAATTTGGCTGTGATCAAACCTCTGTAACACACTTTTGGAAACAATATATTGTCGGTGCGTGCAAACTAGTTCGATTATTAAATTTTCTAAGCGTACTAATTATTTAATTAAATTTATCATGAGTTCGTGTTATTTTAACTATTTTAGCTATCCCCCGGAGGGCACCATAAGTACGTGGATGCGAAGCCGCCGGATAAATAAGTGGGTTCTCGCTTCCCTAGTTGGTACATGAATAGCGTGGGGTTGAGTTGCCTCCACTCCGATGACAGAACGTATTTACAACGAGAATGGTTGGGCTGTGGCCGGTTATGGCTATTAGGAATCCGCTCTCGGTTTCCGACTGTTGTCGTGACGGCTATCATTTAGCTTTCCACGGATGCTTTGTCAGAGCGGGGTTGACTATTTTTTGATTACTATTTCAGCTAATTGAAAATAAAAGAAAGCAGTGGTGGTTTCGTGGCAGGCCCACAATTCAAATCCAAGGAAGATTCGTCATGTACCGCTAAATCTAAAAGGTCAATCATCTTCCCGCTGCCGTGGTGCTTAAGTTAGAGAGGGAAGGTAATTAGGGTGTTGTCTTTTTTCGTCTGAACAGGGTTCTAAATTACGAGATTCGTCACAAAAAGCTTATGCTCAAAACTTATGTTATTCTAGCTAAACTAAACTCATAATAAGAGCATAAAATGGCGGAACAAAGCCCAGTGTCTATCTCATTAAAATTGGTTCAATGGCTTGATACATGTCAGTACAGCTATACATTTTTTTCAGTTCTTTATTAAGCATTAGATAATAATAACTTTACTAAACATTAAATAACATATAATTTCTAACTTTTACTAATTACTTCCAGTTAGTTGATTCAAGAAATATGTAATTCCTGATTGTTGCTTATTGCATCAGTTCTTGAAATGGAATCCCGCTTAACACAGATGTATTAAGATTTATTTTAACCATTTCGTGATATTCCAATTAATCAGTGAATTTCATTCTCCTAAATCTAAGCATTAACGTCTCGTTCTCAAAGAACAAAACAACTTGTCTAACTCGTTAAAATGAATTCACTATTTGGTACAAGTTAACAACAGTTATATTTTTTTAAAGAAAATTCTTTATTAAACAGCATATAAAAAATTATAAAACAACAGATAGAATATAATTTATTGCTGAATGCTTGTTAGTTTTACTAATTATTTCTAGTTGGCTGGTAACGTCTAATGCTGATATGTTGCTTATTGCATCAATTGTTAAAATGGATTCACGGCTTAGCACAGATGTATCAAGAGTTATTTCAACCATATTATGCTATTCTAATTAAGCATTGATTCCCCTTCTTCTAAATCTAAGCATTAACGTCTGCTTCTCCACACATTGCAAAAATAAAGGAAGGTGGCAATATAAATAGTTAAGCGATGAAAGCTATCCACTGAAAATTTAAGCAAGCAATGAGCTTAATGCTTACTCTGGCTACACTTTCAAATCGAGCTGTTTTCCTTTCAGCCTCGCTGCAGCTAAGCCATAAAAGTAAAGTGAATAGAGGTTAATTTAGTTTCCTGCCGCTATACGTGACTGCTATTCCAGAGAGCTCTGTTAAGTGATTATAACTGGTGAAATCAAAGCAATACACTTAGCTATATCTCAGCAAGTTTCAGTGAGTGAACTGCCAAATCACCAGCATTTGTTAAATCTCTGCTGGGAGATTCGCTTTCTGAAATTTGCTCATTTAGGTTTACGGTAGAAAGGTATTTAAATCGCTCGAATTTCTACAGAAGATAGATTTTATGCTTTCTCTCAAAAATTTGAAGAGCCGTGAGCGTTTCTAGAGCTTACAGCACCATTTAAATCGAATACTTTGCTTTTGAATTGTTCAAGCAATGAAATCACGAAATGTAAAAAGAGATCAGAGTCTGTATCATTATCACCGTTTTGCTTAAATAAGGATCTGGAGAATTGATCTATGTTTGTTTAGTAAAGTTCTTTTATGCCCTGTCCTCATTTCAACTTCCATGAATTCTCTCTGAAGAGACATGTATTATACTTATTTTAATTAATTTTGTTTTTAATTTGTCATTTTTCACTTTCTGTTTTTCAGATATTTCTCGTTCTCCACATTCAACATTCACAGTTCGTCATTTCGAACTGACGTTTGATTAACTCTAATATAATATCTCTATATTTCCACAAATTATAAAAAAATTATGTTCTTAGATGAGCTATTTTCAATATATATATTCAGTTTCTTAAAGTTGTTTCAAAGTAGATTGTTACCGAGTCAAAACATTCCTAACTATTAGAATAAACTGTTACTCACTTTGGAATTCTGTAAGTTTGGCTAGAAAAGTTATTTTTGCCTTTTTGATTTTGTGGAAGCAGATTTAATTGGAGGAACACAGCACTGAAAAAATAAAATTAGAAGAAACACGGTTCTGAAAAAATAAAACTAGGAGGAACGCAAAACTGAAAAAATAAAACCAGGAGGAACGCAAATCTGAAAAAATAAAATTACTGGAAAAACTGTCAAACAAGAAAATTACCGGCAATTTTCTTCTGTAATAATACGAACATGATTCTTGAATAAACTCCATAGATTCTTCTCTCAGAAATTCATTCTGGAAAAAGACAAATTTATAGTCTGAAATAATTTGCATTTTTGAAAAAGTTTTGAATAGAAAGTGTACTTGATATGAAAATGCTGGATGAATATTTGGTTTCAATGACAAAAAAAACTTGTTTTCAAATCTGAATTTAATATTCATTTCTTCAATAATATATTTTACGCAAATATTTCTTTCATGTTCTTTTCCCATAACTAATATAAACAAGAAACTCTTTCTTTTCAAACAAACAGCAGTATCAGAGTTCCAAATTACATATTTACATAAATATGGTAGTCTCATATATGCTTCAGTCAATTCTCATCTTATATTTCTTGGCGTAAAATGTAATTTATTTAAATTTCCCAAATTTTTACATCAAAATGAAACACAAAAATCTCTGATAAATAAGATAGAAAAATTTCCAAAAAAATTATTAGAAAAAGATATTCAAAAAGGTACGGTGACCTCAATCAGAATGAAGCACCGAATCCAATTATAATTTCAATATGCTTTGAAGGAGACAGAAAACATTTCAAAATGACTACTCTTTGCGAGAAACTTTACTATGCTGGATGCCTCTAAAAATTGAAATACACAAAATCTTGGTATCTTTTTCTTCTTCTTGTTTTAAAGAAAATTTGGTATTTATGTTTGAAATATCGGTGAGAAGTCTTCTTTTGTTGAGTTCAACGCTTTTATGTCGGCAGTTTAGTCTTTTCCACTCTTGAAGAATTAGAAAAACAGTGCAGACTTGAGGTCAACAATTCACAGCCAAGTTATTTATACCCTTCAATAATCACTCATATTTAAAGTAATGATTAATGTACCTTAACCCCTCCCTAATTCTTTCTTTTTATCTATATGATTAACATATTGTCTACAAAGATTATTCTTAATTCTACAACAGTTACGTTCACTCTTCAAGAATATTTTCCAAGCTTAACTTTTGAAATGCATTATTTCACAAAATCAATTTAAATCCAGCCTTTTCTTTTAAACATGGTCGGCATGATATTTTAAGCTTAAGAATATAAAATACCCTGCTGCATTTTCTTTTAGAATGTTTAGCATACCCCTAAGAAATGGTCGATTAAGAAAATAAAGGTGCCTACTTTTGGTAGAAGTTTAACGTGGTCCATCCAAAATAACTACCGAAAATGATGAAGTATTTTTCTGAGAATGAGCCTATCAAAGAAGACGAAGTGGCAAATTTTCATATTTTTCTCCTTCAAAATCTTTCCTATTCCCTGTCAGGGATACCAAGTTTTGCCTATTCAGGCACCAGCGAGCGACTCTCCATTTACGAATCCGTAGAACTAAAATTAAAGATTCTGCGAATTTCGAAGAGAAATTTATTCAAGTTTAAGTGGGGAATTTTTTTCCACCTATTGATTGATGCAAATCCATTTATGAGTTGTGCTTTGGCGTGCTTTGCATCACAATAGTTTTCTAAACCGCTCAGCTTATAACGGACCCGGCGACTGTCTGTACCAACCATTTGCGACGATGGGGAAAAAAAGTTCGGGGGAGAGTTACTAAGGAGTTCCTGCAGCTGCCTTCTAAATATTTATCAGCTGCGCTTAATTTCAGAAACGTTGGCTGCATTTCTGCATCGGTTGATAAATATTTTAGATCGGCTAGAGATTTACGAGGCGTGCGTCTAGTCTTTGATGTTCTCTTTTAGTATCCGCGCTTTTTGTGAGACATGACGCCGTATTGCAGTGCAACTCTCTAATGTAAGATTACGTTCGAGCCAAAAGATAATACTTTAGTGCTTTTGAATTTCTTTTTCAGTAACTTCAAGTATCATTTAAAAGTTTTAATGTGATATAAAACAAAAATTATTCTCGAAAAAGATGTCATATTTGAAATTTCAGTAGTTTAAGGAAATGTACAAATTAGACGACTCGCCTACGGAATCCTGCAATTTACTTTCTAGTTGTCGCCAATCTGGTTTTCGAAAGTAAAGCTAAAAATATACTTATTTGCCTTGGATATTTTTTTTCTTAAAAAAAAAGATTTCTTTTGTTCTTGTTAGTTTTATACTTAAACATAGTTTTAATTCGTTCCTGCTTTCTTGTACTTAATTATCCTTTTTTCTTCTTTTTCTCACTTGTTTAGTTTCTAAGCAGAGTTCTTTAGTTGATATTCTTGGCATTTTTCCTAAGACAAAAAAGACTTTAGATTTCAGTTTCTAGAACAAAGTTTTAGTTAGTTTTTCTTATTGTTAATTTCACTTGAAAAATTGTTTTTGTCGAACATAAATTTCTCTAATTTCAGAAGATTTCATCAATCCTTTCAACAGTTTATCCATCAAAATTTATCAGTTAGTAGAGTCTAAGTATTTTGAAACACCTCAAATTATTAATTAAGTATAAATCTTTGTTTGATTCTGAAGCTTTAAGAATGTTTTGCTTTTACGTCATAAATGATGATTATGTGCAAACTTTTCTAACTAAAATATGAAAAAATTGTGTAAATCTTTCTTGTAAAATAATTTTTTATCCATCACCTCCTCAAATAATAAAAGGCTTTATGAAAAAGAACTTTTACGATATTACCAACATATTTAACAGAATTGAAAGAATAGGCACAATCTTCTAAATAAATTCGTTAAATAAATTTTGTATTCGAGTAAAATAATTTGAGCACCCTCCAAAAAGGTTTTCACTACTATGTTGTTTGAAGCTCTGATGTCTTTCCACGTTTTATGAATCACAGGTAGAGTTTAAAGGCAGAACGTTCAACTCGACTTCAATATTTTAAACATTAATTAGATTCTTTAAGTGGTTTTCATAAAATAAGATTCCAGAATTTCTGATGAAAACAAAACAAATATTTAATTCTTTAGAATGAATCATAGACTTTTGAAAAATATCCTTTAAAATTTCTTTGAGCTTTGACAGTTTACAGAATGTACACTAAAGTCTTTCACACCACCCTTAATATCCGAATGACTGCAGCTATAGTCATAAAAGTGGTAGCTAGGCATAGTTAAGTATCTATGCGCTACTCCAAGAGACCGCCTACAGTGCAATCTTGCAGAATTAGTGTTCCTATCTTGAAAGTGATACTCTATAGAGAAAAAAGTCAATTACAAAGTTGTAGAGCATCATCGATTTAGTACAAAAAGAAACTTTGTGGGCATTAATACTAAGAATAGAACGCTTTAACCCTTTAACGTTCATTGGTTTCGCAGTGAAACAACACATTGAGCATTTTTAACGTAGCGTAATTTTTCTTTCATAACTTAAGAGCCAGATATATAGGCCAACTTATATAAAAATTCCAGTTCAATACAATTAGTATTCACAAAGATATCGGCATTGCAAGAGCTGAATTGCTTTCAATCTCTAAAAGAAACAAAATTGTGAAGGGTCAGAAATTGATATTTTTTCAAATTGATTCTTCGAAAGTAATACTGAATTTTATGAATGTTGAACATCCTGAATACTCACTCCATATACTCATAAATTAAATACATAATTTAAATTGTATTTCTATTATAAGTTGTTCGGAGGAAAAATTGCCCGTTACCATTCAGTGGTTTCACTGTGAAACCACAAATTTCTTGAACATAACAAATGCTTAATTTTTTCCTTTACAAATTTATGATTACCTACATGTCATACACTCATTTTTGAAATAAATTTAATAATTTTCAAAACGATACATGTACATACTGTAACGGGTTAAGCTCACATTTATTTCTTCGTGATTCCCAACACTGTTACATGAAGATTGGACACTTGTTTGAATTTCACGTTGCATACCTTTTAGTATATTAGGTGTCACACTGTCACAAGCATCATCAATACGTCATTCAAGATCCTGCAATATTGACGGAGAGGTAGCATACTCCTGTTGTTTGAAGTATCCCCACAGGAAAAAGGCCATTGGGGCCATTTTTGTCCGGAACATAGCATTTTCTTCTTTCGTCTATAGCCTTTTTATTTCTATAATTATTATAACCTTTTGTTTCTAAAATTTCTATAACTCTTCAATAAATCTTAATTATTCTGGCTTAATGAAATAACTTATTTTCGTCTTCTACTTTTAATAGCGGAAGTAAATGAAATAATTTCCCATGATCCAAATAATTCCGAACCAGTTTCGTCAAAGTCACTTTTCCTGCGGAAGTCGAGGCTCATAAAGGCGATTACTGACAACAAGTATATGTTAAGAAAAGACGGTGCATGATTTAAACGGCTGCGTGAAGGGTAAAACCCGCCCATAAATCTTTCTAACGTGATTTTTAACGTCTTTATTTTTTGCATTCTTAATTATACTTTAAATCATGACGGCTATATTTCTATAATTAATATAATATTTTATTTCTCTAACTATTTAATAAATCTTAATTATTAAATAGTTACAGAAATTATAGAAAATATTCATTAATTAAATTATTTCATTAAAGTTATGCAATACTTTCTTTTCCTCTCCTACTTTTATTAGCGAAAGTAAATGAATTTCCCATGATCCAAATAATTCCAGCCTTTTTTCCGTGATCCCTACAGAGGTCCATTAAGTCACTTCTCCAGTTTCGTCAAAGTCACTTTTCCTGCGGAAGTCGAGGCTCATGAAGGCGATTACTGACAACAGGTATATGTTAAGAAAAGGCGGTACATGATTTAAAAGGCTGCGTGAAGTGTAAAAACCGTCCATAAATCCTGCTAACGTGACTCTTACTCCCGATATAGCGGCTAATTTGCTTATCTTTAGTGTGGGCAGCTGTGTCTTTATTCTCGGCACGTCTTCGAGCGTATAAATCTGTATATGAATGTG
>BGPR01000396.1:456004-663524 GCA_013235015.1 Araneus ventricosus | reverse complement strand
TCCCCCAGAGAATGTACAGTAAAGTAGTATTTTGCGTTTTTCTCGAAAATGAAGAGATGGAGATGGGGAGGCAACCATTGACTTGATGTATCTAGGGTCGAGATGTGAGCAGTGATGTAGGGTGGGTAAATACCCAGTGGGTAGGTAAATATTTTTTGGGTATATATCACAGGTATTTACCCCAAAGACTGGATAAATACCCCAAAGCAGGTATTTTGGAAAAACATTTTCAGATGTCGATTTACAATGGGAATATACAGGTTTTACTCATGCCCCCCAAGAAAGTATTTGCACCCTAAGCTGGGAAGAAAAAAAACGTATTTGTGTGAATGAGTGATTCAAAATTAAACTTAAAATTTACGGGGGAAACCTTGACTGAGTTCCCAGTCTCAACAATTGGACTGATTTTGCCAATTCATGTCACTTTGCAAGCATAGCTAACCAATCAGAATGCTCCACGTTTATCGTGTAAGTTTAAAATAGAATTTTTGATCAGTACGAGCTACCATCTGAAAATTCACAAACTCATTTTTTTAAAAGATATAAATTAAGATGTCGTATTGTTTTTTCTCTAATTTTAATAAATTTGTAAAAATATTTGTATGCATAATTTACAACGATACTTTTCATTGTTGCAATCTGTTTCAAACCGTTTCCAGTGTTTACATAAATAATATATAATTGCGTGTTTCACTTCCATTATTGAAAACTAAGATAATGTCCTTAATGGATTTTACTTTTTTTTGTTTCATCAATTTTTCTGTAAAATCTGTAAATGAAGTTCTCTAAGGTAATAACTATATTTAGAAACATATTTAGTAAGCTCAATGATTATGGTTGCTGCGTTTTAATTCTTTCTGTAAGTATGTTTTAATCCAGCTAGCATGCTGCAAGACGTAAAATGTGTCGAGCCATTTTCATACTGAAATTATATACGTATTTTGCATAAGGAATAAGAGAGGTACCGACGACGTGAAATCACGTGTTAGATGACACATACTAAAAGAACACGGGTTAAGTGTCTGTCATAATTTGAAGTTTAAAATTACTTTTTTAAGGGTACCATGAATATCAAATTACGCATATGAGATTTAGTTGAATTTATATTCCCGAAGAATAAGCTAGTCGAAGAGGGTGGCTAGTATAGAATACACCGAAACCTTTCTACAATCACCCACCGTTCCGAGGAAAATTGGCCTCTCCAAATGGGTATTATGCTTGGGAGTGGGAGTACAAAATACTTATTTAAATAAGTTCTTTCTGATAAAGCTAATTTTAAAAAATATCCAAAGAAAAAACATACTTCATCCGAAAATTTATCTCTCTCATTTTTTATTTTTAAGAAAAAGGATAAAATTTGTTTCTGCTTGGGTCTTTCACCTCTTTCGGAGGTCACTTTTTCAATTTTTTTTTAATTGTAAGAATATATCCCAAATTGTTTCGTCGGTAGTTGTTGAGGAAAGGCAATGATATTGTCAATTTTTCCTAAAGTCGTTGAGCTGAAAATTTCATTCGCTGCAGATTTGTTGTCAGAGTTCGAATCGGCACCTGAAAGGAAGAAATGAACTCTTTAATGCCCAAACCCGGTAGAGTCCAAAATTCACTTTTCTCTTCACATTGGGAAAGGAATGATTAATTTCTATTTGATTTCCGGTGTTGTTTTTGAGTGTATGATTTTCTTCTTCTTTCTTTGCTCCATTTTCTCTTAATTCGTCGGAGAGACGAAAGGAATGTGTTTATTGAAGTTGAACCTGCGACCAACCCGACTGCCGTTGAGTGGCCGTTAATAGAGGTTATTTTAGCATTAGGCCTATGGGCCGAAAAATTCAGCGCCGAACAAAAATGACCGTTGAGAGGAATGACTACTATGTATTGCCACATTCTTGTGCAGTAGAAGCACTATAAAGTAGAAAAAGTGTAATGATATTTTCTAAAATTCACTAACAGATGGCGCCACTCGTATGGAATAAATTTAATTGAATTTACCGATTAACTGATAATTAAGTCCTAAAATTACAAAATTGTGTACTGTCATCTAAAATTCGCAAGTGTGCAAAATAATAGAATGAAAAATACCCGTAAATAATGTTTTATCCATTGCTATAGTATATACAAATAACGTATCGTTCGTAGGTACAGTACCTGAAAATAACGTTTTATCCGCTGGTACAGTACCTGCAAATAACGCTATCCATAAATAATAACAATACAACATGGTTGATGTTCCGTGCGCAATAAAATAAAGTAAACCATGTAGTTTACTTTATGGAAAAATGTTAAGCATCCATTTGTAATTACAAATCAGGTAGAAAGAAAGAAATATAAAATTATATGTATAATATTAACTAGATGATTATTCAGAATCAACATCGGATTCTTCGAGATCGCTTCCAGATTCTTCTGAATAAGAAAACCCTGATAGGTTGCGTCCTAGTCAATAAGTCAATTGGAGTTGAAGCTCTCATCTCAAAAAGCTCACATACTTTCCAACTGATTTTGCCACGTTTGGTTTTTGGAGGAGCATGTAAGATTGCTATAAATGCGTCTGAAGTTAATAGTAACCTATTAATCAAATCTTTATTCTTATCGAACTTTGATGTTTAAGTTTTAAAAAAGTTAGTTGTTGATGAAATAGTTCTCTAAATTTCCTGTTGTGCTTATTTCTGGTCTCTTCCGAAAGTTGGCCTTTGCCATGAAATAAAATTTTATGCACGCTTGCAATCATTGCGTACCATGAGTACTCTAATATACACTATCTGATCAAAAGTATCCGGACACTTTCGGATTTTCACATTTTTTAGAATTTCTCCTGAAAGGCTAAACTGACTGCCCTTGAATTTCGACCACGTAAAGATAGACTCTAACTCACATTTTACATTGAAGATTCGGTCCTGAGGGAAATTGGGGGGGGGCACCAAAAAGGGACGAAGACAAAAAAATTCAACTCATCCCGTTTCAAAGAAAGCCTATAACGAGATGAAACTTTCATCAATGGTTATGTTTGATTTGCATAATATTTACATGCATTTTCGTAAACACAGCATAAATATTCGGGAAGATATAAAAGTTTTCTTAAAAATTCCCAAATTTATTCGCATGTTTTTTGCTCATAACATACAGAGTTTTCCATTAAATTTTACGAAACTTACAGAAAAAGTGACAATATGTTACAGAAACAATGTGTAAAAATTTGAAATGCAAACTTTGAATATTAGAGAAAATACGAGCAGTTGTAGTAAATAATGTTTTACTGCGCTTGCTCGAGACATCTTTCATAACTTCAAAGCCAGATATGTAGGGCAATTTATATAAAAATTCCAGTCAAATATCATTACGATTTAGAAAGATATCAGCATTGCAGTGAGCAGAATTTTTGCTTCCCTCTAAGAGAAACAAAACGATGAGAGTTTTTCCACAAATGAATATTTTAAACTTAAATTTTCGAATAATTTTATAGAATTCAATAAAGAATGAACATGCTGAATACCCAGGCATACTTATAAATAAAATTCATAATGTAAATCGCAGTTCGACTATTACTATTTGAAGATTCAAGTTTAAAAAATATCCATTTTTGGAAGACCCCTCATCCCTGATAGCAATTTTAGTTTGCAGCAAAATTCACACAGCAAGAGTGCAAGCTTGAGATAAGTTAACGCAAACGAGTTAGTCACCACGCGTCAAACTTGTCGCATCAAACTCATTGCAAACTATAGCAGAAACAGAGTACGAAGACAACCTCGGATTCGAACCCCCGCCATCTCGCTTCTTAAACCTGTCGTCTTAACCACTCGGCCAGCTATACTCTGAGAGGAGACGATAGATTGCTCTAATAGATCCTGCACCTGCGATTTATTTTAAACTGTTTTCTTATTTGATTTCATTAATTTTTAAAATTTTGAGTTGAAAATATGATTTGAAGTCAAAGAGAGAGCGATTTTCGCTAATAACTACGTTCTGCTAGTAGAATAAATTATTAAATTAGGGTTCAAAAGTAACTACTTTTAAAATGGGACAAAATGTAAGTTATCATTTTTCAACAAACATTGTCTTTTTTTTTAAGTTTAATTTTGTTTATGAACGTTAACATTTCAACATTAAGAAAAAGGCGATATAGTTTTCTTTAAAGTGCGAGTTCTATATTTAGTAAAAAGATAGAGAATTTTTCAAATTTTTTTTTATAAAAAAGTTGGATTTTTTTACAAATTATCATTAATTTATTGAGTAAATAAAAAGAAAGACGGTCTAGGAGATGCTATTAAAAATCGGATGTTTTTTAAAACAGAGACAAAGATTATCTGTAATTGTGATGTATCATGTTTGCAGCAAACTTGTTTTGCAATCGTGGTGTGAAGCTTGTCATAACAACTTCACAGCAAACTTGTTTTGCAAGTGGGTTGGTCGATTATGCTTTGTTACTTTGCAGCAGGGGTAGTGCCAGAAAGGTGACCGGGGGGGGCAGGGCCACCCGTCGGGAAATTTTTTGTATTCCGTGGGAGGAAATTTTTGTACTGGGTATTCAACTGTAGTTGATAAATAAGAATCTGGCGAAAATTTGAGACCAATTTCATTACACTCGTCCCCTCGCACAGCAGGTCGTGCCCCCCTGTCGGGAAAATCGGGCCCCCGTCGGGCAAACTCTAACGCCATTCCTGCTTTGCAGGAAGTTTGCTGCAAAGTTGCCACATCAAGTTTGTCATGACAAGCTAATATCAAGAAAAATCAAACTTGCGGCAAGTGTACATGCTATCTGGTACCTTTTTGTTTCTCTTAGAGGGAAGCAAAAATTCTGCTCACTGTAATGCTTATATCTTTCTAAATCGTAATGACTGGATTTTTTATATAAGTTGCCCTACATATCTGGCTTTGAAGTTATGAAAGAAAAATTACGTTATGTCTCGTGCATGCGCAGTAAAAAATTATTTACTACAACTACTGATATTTTCTCTAATATTTAAAGTTTGTATTCGAAATTTTTACATAATGCTTCTTTAACATATTGTCATTTTGTCTGTAAGTTTCGTACAATTTAATGGAAAACTCTGTATGTTTTAAGGAAAACAGATGCGGAAAAAATTGGGATTTTTTAAGTAAATCTTTATATCTTCCCGAATATTTTTTTTCTCTGTTAATGAAGAATCTGTTCTTTATGCACTCTAATATGGCATGGAAACGCTTAATAAGCTTAATTTTGACACCTTCATTTCAGCTGACTTTTCAGTATTGTAAAAACTTCAGAGCTGTATTACCACTGGAAAAACTACCTCGATATTCTTCCGTCATTGGTGTTCCCGTATCCAGGTTTAGAAAAATACACCAATAAGCCTAACTGATTTTTTTAATTCGTCTTGTATTTTCTTTTTAGTCGATGCAACTGTTTTATGATCATTTATGCTTCAGATAAATGAAGACGCGAATTTAAAATGAAGATGACTTTATTAGCACGATGAAAACACAACTATACCAATAGCGGTCATTAACCTTAATGTTGCCATCATAGGAATGCAAACTTTATATACATGATATTACACCTCCCCCCTCAGTTACAAAACAAGTCTGTCCGGAGGTCGCACTGTCCGACCACTCCTTGTGTTATAAAACTGCTCGGGAGACCTCGGTGCACTAAATGTTGACGGCGTTGTTGGAGAAGAGTGGGATAGACTTGGAGCTCCTCATCTCATCTGGAAATGGGACAGGTGAGGAGCCTCTTGGGAAATCTGGCAGTTCTCTCGTTGTATCATCTAGATCATATTCCAACTGTCCAGAAGATGGTCGAAGGTGGAAACAGTTGCGTCGGATGACACTTCTAGGACAGAGGTTCCCAACATGTGATACGCGTACCCTGGGGGTACGTGAAGGACCAGTTGGGGTACGCGAATTCAAAGTCGGTAATGGCGGACACAAGAAAACATAAGTGATTAAAAATGTTACAGAATTTTGTTTCCCCATGTTCGTATAAAAAGTAAAAATGAAAGTTGTGTAAGTAATAAACCTACCCTCAAAATAAGAAAAAAGGAAAGCAAAAGGAAGTGTAATTTTTAGCTATCCTTATAAGTTAATGCGAAATTATTACAATACTGATTTCATGTGTTTTGACGTTGATCTAATACTATTGCAAAAATGGAATAAAACGTAAAATCCAAAATAAGCCTTTCAAATGTTATAAATTCCAGTCATTTGACTAAAGCTCATCGAGACCTTTTAACATTATTGATAAAAACTTCTTTGTATAAACGGATGGTTGGAGGGGGGATATAACAGTAGGGGATACGCGGAAATAAAAAGACAAATCAAGGGGTACTCGAGAGAAAAAAGGTTGGGAACCTCTGCTCTTGGAGTTTTTACCAAGTAGGATCGAGGAGCAGCATGCTTTGCTTTTATCCTCCCATAGGATCTTTGGTCAGTAATCCAGACGACTTGTCCAGGTTCAAGTTCTTCAAGATCTTTAACTCGATGATGCTTGTCATATATTTCTTTTTATTGACTCCATATTTGAGCTCTTTTCTTCTTATATCCTCTGCCTCTGGAATTTTGGGTATGAGACTTTTCTTTGCCATAGGTAAATTGGTTCTTAGTTTACGACCCATCAGGAGTTCAGCAGGACTGTAACCATTTTCTAAAGGAGTTGTTCTCAAAACCAGCATCATTAGATAAGGATCTTCATCTACTGATTTTTTAAAATGCTTCTTGAAATTTTTAACCATGGACTCTATGAATCCATTGCTCTGAGAATACTTGGGACTTGAAGTTACAATACTAAAACCGTACTTTTTTGAAAATAGTTTGTAATCTCTAGTTGTCTCGACAGTAGTTGAGAACTGAGATCCGCAATCACATCGAACTATCACTGGGATACCATTTCTAGAAAATATAGACTTCATGTGATTGATGACAGTTTGTGCCTTTTGATTTTCAAGTAGAGCCACTTCAAAGAATCTTAAATAATATTCTGCGACTATTACATACCATTTTCATTTAATTTCAATAAATCTACACCTACTCTTTGCCATGGGCGTTCTGGATATTCAGACTTAATCATTGTTTTTTTTATGAAACACTTGCTGTTTACTACATGAATCACAAGATGATATCATTCTCTCAATTTGAGTAGAGACCAGGCCACCAAATACTCTCTTTCGCTCTTGCACGACATTTGGTTATACCTCAATGACCCTCATGAATTGCCTTCAAAATTTCTGATCATATGTATTCAGGTATAATTAATCTTGCATTCATCATAAGCAATCCATCTTGGATATTGATAAAATGTCTACAGGGTCAACGCTCTTCCATCAACTGATATAAGACTGTCAGAAACTTGGCAAGCTCAGCAAGGGGATAAAGTGTGAGTTCAGTTGATTAATTTTGTTCAAAAAGGCTGGCCAGAGGAAAATACTTTGCCTATACATTTGTCAAGATATTGGGAATATACAAGGTTCCCACTTATATCCGTTACACCCCCCTTAACTTCAAAACGGTGACAGCTTAGGCCATAAAGTTGGTGTCTAGGTAGAGTAAAAAAGCTATGCGCTACTCGATGAGACAACTTATAACGCCATCTATCGGCAAATTTTGGAATTAGCGGTACTATTTCGTAAACGGTGAAAGATACGAGAAAAAAATCAATTAGAAAGTTGTAGAGCACTCTCGATTTAGTACGAAAAGATACCTTGCGCAAGTTAATACTCAAAACAGAATCCAAAAAATTAACATTTGTTTGGTCACGATTTTGAAAATTGTCATGTCATAAAAAGTGGAAGAAAAAAAACCGAGACACGTCCCTGTCTTCTGGATCATTTATTTATATTGCTCAAAATGCTCTCCGTTAGCCACTATACACATTTGCACTCTGGATTGGATTTCTCGCTGCACATTGTGCAACATGACAGGTGTTACGGAGGCACAAGCATCAGTAATGCGTCGTCGATGATCCTGCAATGTTGGAGGAGGGGTCGCATATACCTGTCATTTTATGTGTCCTCATAAGAAGAAGTCCAATGGGGTGAAGTCAGGTGAGCTCGGAGACCACTCTACAGAACCACCATGCACGATGACTTGATTCTGGAATGTCTCCATTAGGTACTGCTTAACGTTTGAAATCTTATGCGGAGGGGCGCCGTCATGTTGGATCCATACATTTCGATTTAGTGCAACGGTAGATTCTCAACAAAGTCGGTTATTACATCCTGCAGAAGCTCCAAGTACCGTTGTCCCGTTATCGTTCCCTCGTAAAATACTGGTCCAATGAGCCTGTCATTAAAAAATCCTCACCAAACATTAATCGACCAGCGTAGTTGATGTTGAACTTAGACAGCATATCTCGGATTTTCCAGCCACGAGGTATGAACGTTCTGTCTATTAAACATTCCGTTACGCGAAAAACATGCCTCATCCGTCCATATTATGTCTGCCAGGAATGTTGGGTGGTCCTCTAAGTTATTCATCACAAAATTGCACCACGTGTAATGTCTCTCAGCATCAATCCTGCACAGGTGTGGATCGGTATGGATGAGCACCTGATTCATTCAGGATCGACCAAACGCGGCTTTTTGAGGGGCCGCAATTTTCACTGATCATTTTTGTGCTGCTCTGAGGATGGGCGAGAGCGGACGCTAGCACATGTTCAGGTTGCACTTTGTGTCCTACATTACGAGGTCTACGAACTCGAGGTCGGCTGGTCACTCAGCCCATCTTACTTAAACTTTTTAAGATGGTCTGCCGCGTAGGATGCGGGCCTTCAGGAAAACGTTCATCATACAGCCTGGCAGCTGACTATGCCTTACGCCTACATTCACCGTAAATTAACAATATCTCGCAAGACTAGTCAATGCCAAATTTTGCCATACCCCTCTGGTTTAATGTACGACCCAGCAGAAACATCCTTTTTTATAGTAGTAGTCTCTGGTGAACAGGTAGGACGTTCCATCCTCATTTGCATAATACATGAAATCCATGCGATCTTTATAGAAGACATGGTTGAGTTGAGCTGTGTGTTTGGAGAAATGATTTTGCATGATCAGCAGAACGTTTTCATGGTTTATAGAGACATTCAGTAAAACGCGCAACCGGTGGGGACAGAACCATGGTCCTTATGAAAGCAAATCGCATGCGTTTCCCCTGCGAGACAACATCCAGATAGCAAAGAAAGCTTGTTTAAAAGGTTTTGGAAACCTTGTCGTCAGCAAGGGTAAAGGGTTGTCACTTGTCACAAAGGTTTCCATGACAAGGGTTGAACATTTCAGCAAGGTATTGGAAAGGTTCGCTAGTCAACAATAAACAAGGTTTTCGTTAAGGTTTTTAATAAGAATTCCCCAAGTTTTTATTACAAGCGTGTTTCAGGTCTTTCAAAAGGTTGTTAAGAGCCCTCCTTCGGCTGACAAAATAGAACCCCCTTCCGAAGCCGCACTCTTACAGAGGGGTCCAAACACCTTTTTTCATCGCCCTTCTTTTAACGTCATCTTAGTCCAACTTAGAGTTATATGGAATGTCAATTAATCAAATCAATTAGGAATCTTAATTAATCAAAGCTTAATTATTAATTTCAATTAATTTGATTAATCTAATTTTTAATTTAACTTACTTGCACGATTTCGTTATAGATTGTGACAAAACTTCAAAGTCCTCCCAGCCGGGGATCGAACCCGCGTTCATAGAGTTGGAAGACAAACGCAATAACCACTATATCGGACGGTACTGCAGGTACTCACGATGGGACAGATGGTTTATAAAAAGCTTTACTACGTCAATTTTGCGGGAATGGTTTCCGAAACGGTTTGGGAGAAAATGCTTTCGCTGACCTGTCGTTCAAAACCTGCCGGTGAGGTAGTTCATAAAAAGCTTTCCTATGTAAACCTTGCGGGAATGGTTTCCGAAACGGTTTGTGCGGAAATGCTTTCGCGGACAGTCTATGAAAAGTGAAATGGCAACCTTTCCGCAACCTTCATTTCTATCTGGGCACAGGCTGGTTTTTAGTCCGTAAGGTGGTCTTTTTTTGCTTCGCTCGCGTTTCACGATGCCATAGTGTTGAAAATCACAATAAAACAAATGATCGTTTTTTACATTCTGTTAAGAGTATTAATGTGCGCAGGGTATCTTTTCGTACTAAATCGAGAGTGCTCTACAACTTTCTAATTGACTTTTTTCTCGTATCTTTCACCGCTTACGAGATAGGACCGCTAATAACCAAAATTTGCCGATAGATGGCGTTGTAAGTTGTCTCATCGAGTAGCGCATAGCCTTTTTACTATACCTAGACACCAACTTTATGGCTTAAGCTGTAACCGTTTAGAAGTTAAGGGGGTGGAACGGATATAAGTGGGAACCCTGTATATTCCCAATATCTTGACAAATGTATAGGCAAAGTATTTTCCTCTGGCCAGCCTTTTTGAACAAAATTAATCAACTGAACTCACATTTTACTCCCTTGCTGAGCTTGCCAAGTTTCTGACAGTCTTATATCAGTTGATGGAAGAACGTTCATTTCATTTACTTTTGCAATCAACTTTAATTTTTCGCAATCTGTACAGCTCAAAAGTGATACATATATTGATTTGAAACTACATAAATATTTCCTATGAAATGTTGTTTAACATATTTAAACTTAGACTGAAATTGTCCTAGAACCTTTAATTTGTTTTCATCCGGACCAAAAATTTGCTTACTGGATGCCTGTAGCTTTTTCTTATTTTTCCAAGCTGACTGGAATGTCTTCTGAAAAATCACAGTGAGATCAGCACCGGTATCAATTTTGAAATGAAGTAGCTTGTTATCAACCAAAACATTTACCCTCCATTTGTCTTCAGAAGAAGAGTTCTTTAAATTTCCAAGATATGATGAAATGTTTTCTTCTTCTGTGAGAGCTTTCACTTTTACATGCGATCTGCATACCCTGGAATAACGACATTTCTTTATACAGGCGTTACATATGGCATTTTTAGGTGGACACTGTTCTTTTGGATGTATTTTACTATTTCCTCACAATTTGTACTAAGTTTCTGTTTTGGAACATTTTTCTCTAAATTTATTAATTTGAGTTTTGTTTCCATTTCTACTTCCCTGAATTGCTCGTTTGAAATAGACTTTTTGTTTACCTTTTTCAGGAATAAATCTTGAAATTTGCTTGCCTATTATTTTATTCGCCGAATTTGGCATCATATTCTCATGATTTTGTGACAAATGGTTACTGTTTTTTAAAAATTATTTCAGCTTGTCTGGCAATGTTGATTGCTTTTTCCAGCGTTAGATCCGCTTCTAGCAGCAAATTTTCCGATACTCTTCTATCGCGTATTCTGCCAACGATTCTATCTCGGATAGCTTTATCGCCATAACTTGTCGGAAATTTGCAGTTCTGCGCCAAATTATGGATTGCAGTAATAAAATCTTCTACTGCTTCACCTTCCTCTTGCATCCGCATATTGAATTTATAACGATCATAAATTACATTACAGGTTGGAATAAAATAGCTTTCGAATTTAGCTTTAACGACTTCGTATGAATCAACTTCTGTTCTCTTCAAATTGAAAGTACTATTTCTTCGGATTGTGATCCCATCAAATATAAAAGAGAATTTACATGCTATGCTTCAGGTTTGTTGAGCAATCCAATCCGGTTCTGAATCTTTCAAATCTTGCTATGCATTTACTCCAATCTTCACTTTGGATGAAAAGACTTCTGGCGCCGGAATCTGGTAAGCGGGCGTCGCCATTTTGAATTTCGCCATTCAAGAAAATTCTTTAACCTTTTCCTCGTTGCAAGATTCGTTTTTGATGGGAACTTATCCTTGCGTGAGCTTTTTCCTAGCTGCCACCAGCAGTGGCGCCAGAGGGGGGGACCGGAGGAGTAGCCCCCTGTCGGGGAAAAATTTTGTATCCCGTCGGGGGAAAATTTTTGTAAGGGGTATTCAACTGTAGCTGTTAAATAATAATTTGGCGAAAATTTGAGACCAATTTCATTACACTTGTTCCCCCGTACATGGGGGCGTGTCCCCCTGGGGGGGAGACCAGCCCCCCCCCCCGCCGGGCAAAATCTAGCGCCATTCCTGGCTGCCACCATATTTTATGATCATTTAGGCTTCATATAAATGAAGATGCGAGTTTAAAATGAAGATGAATTTATTTACATGATGAAAACACAACTATACCAAAAGCGGCCATTAACCTTTATAATGCCATCACAGGAATACAAACTTTATTCGTCTTGTATTTTCTTTTCAGTCGATGAAACTAATTATTTTTTATCTTTATTTCCTACTTGCGATTTCTTAATTGGAATTTATATGATAAATGCAGCAAATCTTCAAAAATTCGAGTTCTGAATTTAATAGTAACAACCTAAAGTAAGGATTCGGGTTTCTGAATTTCTTCCTTCTCTACTGAATTAAAATTCTTGAAGTAAAGTTACAAATGAACATCTCATTTTTAATGAGATGTTGGTTAATCTTTACACCTCAGCGTCAACCATAGCTAATAACAATATATATCATATAGAAATAATTTGATCAACATTTATAGCATTTTTTTGATGTTTCATTTCTTCTCATGGGCCATTTTTCTTTCGTATCACAGTTTCGTGAATGAAAAGTACTACTAGTACAAAAATTTCATGATGATGGTGTCGGATTTTGAGCGCAGTTCACTCTATCTTCTCCACATTCATTTGACTATCCATCCTTCATCTCAAGTCAAACCAATTTTTATCCTTATGTTATGAATGATATGAATTATATCGAATGGCATCATATGTCAACATCTAGATTCTAAAATAATCATCTCAAGCATATAAAAAAAACTTCTATCAATAAAGTATATATTAAATAACTAAATAATATCAACACTTTGTTTTTTTTAATCTCTCAACAAACAGCGCATCCATAAATCCTGCGCAAATCCGCGGGAAATACCTTCTGATCTGCTTTCTTGAGGAAGCATTTTCTTTTGGAAACATAACTGAATCCTTAATGTTTCTAAAAATTATAAACAAATTCTTACATGTTTTAATTGTCTTACATTTACTCAAAACTTCGCAAAAAATGTGTTCACTTAGTGCATTTTTCTTCCAGGAATAAAATCCATTATGAAAAACTGAAGTGAAATTGCGCTATCTTATTTCATTGCTCATTTTGATATAGCTCTTTTGTAAAGGCCGTGATCACACAAATATTGGCATGTTTTTATTTCTGACTTGAACCAACTGTATTAATTTCTGACTTGTACCAATTGTATTAATTTACTAAGTGCGCAAATGTAAAAAATAGAGGTAAAGTAGGATATTACAACTACTTAACTACATGGTTTAGTGTATACGATCATCTTAAAACTATTTTCAAAAATTTGCTATTTCACCACTGTTCATGCTTGAATGCAACTAGCAGTGTGGAAAGAAGCTCTGTCATTTTGAAAAATCTGGTGTTTTCTCCCCTTTACTTTCCTTTATAATAAAACATAAACGAGCAAGTTAAGATAATTAGTAAATAATAAACACAGTTTTTAAATGGTGTATGACTAAAAATTTTGTGCAAAAAAAAAAAAAAAAATTGAATTGACTGCGTTAGGTATTCTGTCATATTGTTATTTTACCATAAAGGATATATGAAATGTTTAAATAATTGTAAGAAAAATATAATACAGCCAATTACATGATACAAAATTAAAATTTTTACAATGAATAACGATACAAATTTAAATTGTGAATATTACATAATAAATTCATTAAATTATGAAAAATATTGATTACCTTTTCAATAATGTAATTTATCCTTATGTTAGAATTTTCTTCTTTAAGTCAAATAAAAGTATTAATAACACTTTGCCGAACCGAAGTAGGTAATACTTTACCCTTTTTTGAATATACTTCTTGCTACTTTAAATATGTGAAGATCTGTACTTTTAGATTGATTACCATAATGAATTTTCAAAGATAACCCAAATTTATTTGATAAGTATCATTTCTCCACAAACTATAATTCAATTAACAAAGCAATTATATAAAGCGCCGTGATGGATCAAATATCCCATTTCTGTCGTCAAAATTAAAAAAAATCTCAAATCCTAAAAGCCGTTTCAATCGAAAGTGAAATAATTGCCTACGTTGTGGAGATGATGAATCACCACAAATTTAGCGGGAACAATACAACTTGTTAATTTTCATTCCCTTTTTAATATTTCGTATTTTTTCTCATTTATACTCTTTTCATATGGATATCTTTATTCTGAGATTTTTTCATATGATTTTTTTTTGTTTTTGTATTACATTTATATTCCTTTTTTCGTAACATTTTTTTAGATTTAATTTGCTGCGTATAAATAATAATTATGTACAGAAACAATGATGGAAATACAGAAAAAAAAGTTCAGATCAACAATTAATTTTAAAAGCAGCTATATTCAAGAAGTTTATGCTATATAAAAATGATAAAAAAATAATAAAATAAAAATGATAAATCTAACAAGCATCATGGAGATATCGTAAAATATCTTGTGCTAAATATGGACTAGTCTAATCTAAAATTCCGAGGCGACGAATAAAAATTCATGTTTCTCATAGCGCTCCATGATCGCTCCATGATCAAATTTCAATTCGTGGACAGAAGAAGGGTGAAAAAATTAAATAAATAATAATAATAAAAAATCTACGAAAGAGTAAGCAATTTTGTGTTTGAAGATAGGTTTATATTACACAGAATGTCGAATATTAGTATTTAAAGCAAAATTCTGTTCTGATATTTCTGTTACTTTTAAATTGCGACGGCCCGTGTATAAGGATTGCGGAACTGCAGCACACCCTACTTTTTTAGCTTATAAATTTAATCACTTAATTATATGGTTTTGCATGCAATATCTAAATTCATCAACAACCTAATGCAGTTTTGGTTCGATTGTTCAAGTGAAAAGCAGGTAAACCTGACCTATTCTTGAATTTTCCCTATCTTTATCGCTTCGTAGAGCGATCCCAAGTAGCGATGCTTAATTAACGACTTTTTAAATAACAAATATTTTTGCTATTGCTCATTTTAAATATCTGTCCCCAAATAACTGCTTTTTTAAAAATCACACTTAATTTTCAAAGAGTCATTAAATGCACTTAAAGTGTCTTGAAAAAAAATTGCAATTAAAAATTATAATTTCTTTTTATTATACTTTCTGAAAAAGTTTGTGTTTTTGGTGCTATATACTGTCAACAGATGGTGCATGCAGCGGAAACTACTTTTGAAAGAGATCTTGCTAACAGTTAAGTTTACCAGAAGTATGGCAATCAAGCATGGACCTTTCCACTGAATCACAAATCAGATAATTTTCTGCTCCGATCGTAGTTAGTTAACTGTTCCAGTGAATATTTGGTTTCGAACGATTATAGCGACGTTCTATTGTGATTCAAGAGCTTTAATTGAAAAGATGTGTAAATATTTGAAAACGCATATCGCAAGAAGAATGGTGACTCACAGGAAATACCCTTGAAACTGAGATCGGGGAGAAAGGGTGATCAGGGGGGACAGTATGACCGGCGAGATTTTAAAACCACAAATTATATGAAATATTTATGGTTTAACGATCTTCTTTCTGAGCACCGAAAAGTAGCTTCGATGGCGCTATCTGTGGACAGAAGATAGAACTAGAAACTATAACTTTCCGAAAGTATATTAAAAAGAAACAATTAAAGAAAAACACGTTAAGTACATTTAATTACCAATGACTGAATCACACCTTTTTGACGGTAGTATTCATCACTGGTATTTGTGATTTTTTTGATATTGCGTAGAAAACAACAGTTCGTCAAATATTCGTCATCCCTAATCCCGATTACTGTGTTTTCCCTTTGTCCCAATTTCCCTCTGTTGAGAATGCGCATTTACAATGAAGTATATAAGAGAAAAGGTGAAATATGTAAATGTAAGGAAAAAAGCTAAACCTTCCGAGTACATAGCCCGTTGCATAGCATTAAATCTGAATGATAAATGCACCGTATCTAAGAAGAAGATTTGAATTTCACCCTCATTTTCCTTTTCTAATCGGATTCCGTAACGTGAATAATGAGGATGTGTAATCAAAGTCATGTTGCCTTTTGATTGAACTAAATAAATGAAAATTGTCACATAAACGCGCAGTTTCTAAAAATTCCGACTTTAGAAATTCGTACACTTCGTGCTGCCATCTATTGTCAGAATTTTGAAATAGTTAACTTGCATTTAATAGTCCCAAAAGGAGGAGTGGATTTTTTAAATTTTTTTTTGTATAATTTCAGAATAAATCATGAAAGTTGAAGATATAAATGATTCAGGTAATTTCTACAAGAACAGATGAATTATGTACTCCATTAAGTGTATGACGAATAAACTTTTTTTCTATACGTCATTGCCCCGTAATGAACAGAAAGCTGTTAAATTAAAAATAAACATGACCTCATCTTTTGGTTTGATTATTTAATGCCTTAAAAAAATTATGAAAATGTAGAATTGTCTCTTAAATACAGGCACAATTTTGGCATTTTTATTGGAAGAGAGAACCAAGACATTTTCTATTTTAAATAGATTTTTTCAGAATGTGATTTCTAAAACTAGTTAGTTATTTAGTTCTGATACAATGAATTTGAAAAATTTGTTTTATTTATTTATATATTAATATAATTTTAGTTATTTAATTAAAATAATGCTGTGTCTAGATTGCAAAATAAATTAAATTTCTTTATTATAAGAAAAGCTAAATATATTTAATCAGAATAAAAATTCATTTAATTTTGGTGTTTAGTTCTCAGTTATAATAATACCATCTTTGATTTCTTGTCTCAGTATTTACCTTAAAGTACTAGACGCTATAGGAAGCGATTTTTAATTATAGTTGCTGCTTAGTAGAAATTAATCTACTTTCGAATAGTTTGTTTTTAATTTAAAGACACAAAGCAAAAAGAAAACTGCATGATTTTTGTGTTACAATTTTTAAAAAAACCAAGGACTTTAATGGTTATATTTTATCGTATCAAATATTATACTAAATTAAATAAATAGTGAAAATTTGAATAAAATTTAGCCAATTAAGATTAATCAAGCCTTCCGATTAATTTGTTGATAATGATTTTATATTGGATTTCGTATATTTCATGAAGTCTGTGTAAAGTATGATTTCTTAAGATTTATGAAAAATATTTCACGAACTTTATTTTTGTTACTCTAAATGAATATATTTATTGGCTAAAATTTAATAAGGCATTAATCAAGTGAAAAATCAGAGAATTTTAACATCTTTCTGTATATTTTTAATTTCACAACTTATTACCGTATTTTAAAGTAGAAGAAAATTTTCATAAAAATGAAGAAAGAAAGATATTTGCTAGTTTATGGATAATGATATCAAATCATAGCTGAATAAGTAAAACTCGAAAAATCTCAAAAAAATACTTTTCGATTTTTTTTTTCTATTGTTGACTGCTTTTTAGATTTTATAATTGCCAGAGAGGGTTTAAGAGTCACAAAGTCAACAAATTTTATTTCTTTATTATTAACTCATTATAAGATTATAATTATTAGCTAATACTGAAGAATTTTACAAAATACGGAGAATCAAATTATCACGCCTTCGTCTTTTAGGTAGCTATCCAAACTTAAGGATTGCTATGAAGTAAGAAAATTGCTAGAGTTTTTTTTCCATTGAATAATGATTCAATGGAATGATAATTAGACAATAGATAACATTATAAATTTTAGATGATTTAAATGTCAGGAAATTTTTTTCAATTTAAATGAGACAAAGCAACATTTTGAAACTAAATTATCAGCAGGGGTGTACTGGAGCCGGAAAGCACCAGTGCGGCGTTCCAGCACTGCTGTTTTTTCAAAAGAAATAAATAAGAAAAAAATGTGAACACAATTTTAAAACAGCGCGATTTTTGTCACCCAGGTTGGAGCGTTCCGGAATTGCTTATTTTGCGACTACACCATTATTTATCAGCTTTTCTTTGCAAAACCATTCATCATATCCCTCATCACGATGAATCCTTATAAATATTTAAATGTATTTGTGCTATAATGAATTTTCACAGTTAAGAAAAAGTCACAACTTTCATAAAATAATAACTTTTTCTTGAGGTTCATAAAAGCAAATGACAACGAAAGTAATTGTATTCTATATTCAATTTTCATATAAATAAATGTTTGCATTAGATTTGTATTTTCGTAGAGAAGCATTCAAATTTGAAGTGACTTAAAAGGCTAGAGCCTGAAGATTTAATTTTTTTCTTCATTAAGCTCGAACATAATAGAAAAGAATTAAGAAGTTCAAATATTGAGGATGAAAGTATTTATTTTTCTCGATTTCGCATATGAAATTTGAAAGACTAAAAGTTCTTTCAAAGATCTTAAATAACATTTCATATTAGATAACATATTCAAACAATGAATAGGGATTTTTCCCTATCTTGTCTTCTCTGAATAAATTTAATCATGCCTTGAACACACCTGAATAAAATTTAGAAAAAATTAGTAAGTTCAAATATTTCGAAAGTCAGTAGTTATCTCCTAGATTTCATTTATTATTCCCTTAATTTCATCCAGTGCTGAAGAAAATACCCCCAGAAATTAGCAAGTTCAAAAATTAAAGGGCCATAGACAAATATACGGAGAGGGCGTTGCTTTCCTCCTGTCATACCTATGTTTTAACTTCACAATAAAGTGAGTGTCATTTCTGAAACCTTTAATTTAAGAAAGTCCCTAAAATTTTTTTGAAATATGCTTTTTCCCTTTTTTACGCACTTTCATTTAATTTGATTTTTTTCATGCTTGCATAAGTGGAATTTTGCAACCGATCTTTCACTCTCTTCCAGTTGTGTTGGAGTTTTGAATTTTCCTACACTTATTTGTTCTGGACGATAATCCACTGTTTTAATATTTTCAGAACTTAATTATCAACTAATCGATTAATTTAATTAAACTTCTTTTCCATACATGTGAGGCCACCTGCTAATGAATTTGAAAGAAAAATTGATTTCGAGATTCCATACTATTTTTAATAATGAATTATAAGTTAGAGGAAAAAAAGTAGACAATAAATGAAATTTAAAAAATCTACTTTTTAGTACACTTATAAAAGTGTGTATTTAAAAACTGTTTTTATCAAATTTATTTATTTAACAATTAAAGACGATTTTAAGGCGCATAATGTCTAGTCACTTTGATGCACAAAAGTAATACTGAAACAGGCACTGCCACCGAACGAAACACTGACCGAAGGTTCAGGAATGCTTTCGATGCTCTGGATGTTTCTATCAATACTCAAAATTTGAAATTCCATGCTAGTCTTACCCTTCATTGTTCTCAGTGGTTACCTTCTTTAGGTGAGTATGGGTCTCACAGTTTCGAGGTACCCAAAGATCGTTTCTTATCTCCGGGGTTTATTCTCTTTAGTACATACGAGTATCGCGATCCCGGTTGCCCTAGTGACTCCTTTTTTCTTTTTATTTTTTAAACTTCTTTTTCTATTTGACCAACCCGGTGTTGTCATAACATAAACTTTTTGCTTGCAGGAGAGTGATACTACTCCAACAATCGACACTGAGCAGCAAGATTCTTTAATAAATTTAGTTCGAAACTATGTTAGCTTAAAAACTATTTTAACATAAAATTATGATTTTTTTAGAAACACACTTTTATTAGTGTACTAAACAGTATATTTTTTTATTTAAATTATTTTTCACTTTTTAATCTTAAGATCTATTGTTTCTTAAACTCACTATCTTGTGGTGACACTAGCACGTAATAAAAATTTAACTTAAATAATGATTAACTAATAATTAAGTTTGGAAAGTTTTAACATAGCGTACTGTCATCTAGAACACATAAGTGTACAAAATTTCATATCTTTAGCACAATAGGAAGTGAGCAAAACATTAATTGCAAAATTCCGACTTTATAAACATAAAACAAGTTAAGTTAAATATACATGTTTAGAAAAGATAAGAGTTTTGATGCATGTTTTGGGTTGCCTACGTGCTTTTGTATTTTCCATTGATGTAGATATGTTGTCAAAATGTCCATTTATCACTTTAAGGAATTTTCTCCCATATTTCTTCAATGATGCCTTCCCCTCTGCTATCTACAGGCCTTGGTACTGTAGTTTCCCTACCATGTACTGTTAAACCTTTTTATTATCTATGGAAATCTGAAACCAAACAAACTTCAAAGTGAAAAGAAGATAAATTTCGGAATTTTTCATGGCCTTTTCTTTCGCCACGTAGAAAACAGTTTTATTGAGAACCTTTCAAAGCCATGATATTTACAGAATGCCGTCATTTTTCTTCAGTAATAATCATTGTTTTACTCGTATGCTTCTAAAAAAAGTTCTGAAGTTTTGAACTATTTCTTAAAATTATTGTTATGGTTATATTGTGATAACATTCATGGAGATGTGTACTGACCGCTACTGTGATAGTTTTATGAGTTCTGATCCTTACAAATAAATAAATAAACTGACTTAAATTCGAAAGCCACGTTTGTCAAGCCACGCAGAACTCAAACGGGTCTATTCTGGTACCCCCGGTTGGGTTGGGAGACGTCACTTTTTCCGCACGTTAACAACGGGAAAAGTGACGTCTCCGAACCCAACCAGGGGTACCAGAATAGACCCGAAACGCAGAGTTGGTATACTTGTTTCAAAATCTTCCTCAAGCATATATTTCGCCGTTGTCAAAATTCCTTTGCAGTTTCTTTCCTTATTACAATCTTTGCAAGACCCACAAAATGAATAGCATATTTTTTTGCACTTTGAATTAAAATAATGCTGATTTTTATGTATCGTGGCATCAACAACCGGACGATTTGTTCTTGGGTCTTATCTTCAAGTATGTACAAGAAATTACTTATATTCGAAAGCCGCGTTTGTCAAGCCACGCAGAACTCAATCGGGTCTATTCTGGTACCCCTGGTTGGGTTCGGAGACGTCACTTTTCCCGTTGTTAACGTGCGGAAAAAGTGACGTTTTTTTTTTTTTTTTTTTTTTTTTTTTTTTTTTTTTTTTTTTTTTTCTGTATCAGTTACCAAGAAGAAACTAGAAGATTTATGTGTTTACTTAACCAGCTTAAACAACATTCTTTGAAAACGTATTCGAATCTAAGCCTATATAACGTCGCCAGTGGCTATATTCGCCATGATGTATGTTGCACAATAAATGACAATTTGACATTAAAAGTACTTTTTATTTATATCTAGCACCATTTTCAGTATTTTTCTTTAAATCTTTTGTTGTGATGAGGAAATGGTAAATGTAACAGCAATACTATGGTAATTAGTAAACACTTTTGGGTCTATTCTGGTACCCCTTTATCTCTGTGTTGTCGTTGTTCTACCACACTTATTTCCCACTTGAGTTGAGTTGGAATATGTTGTAGTTCAAATATGTCTTGACTGTATTGACATATATCACTTGCCTGTGTTTGCAACGATGAGCCTTTCAATGGTTTTTTAGATCAATCTGAAAGATCAAGCAAGAAACTAAATCAAGAACATTGTTTTTTTAAAAAAAACTTTTATTGAAATCAGATAATTGGAAAAGTAAAAATGTTGATACCTCCATCCAATTTTTTCTGTTTACTCAATTGCGGACATGTCAGCTGAACAGAAAGTTTGCTTCTCAAAATATTAAAGCCCAGCCGTCTAAGATAATTGGTAAGTTACGTCTATCAAAATTTTCCTATTTCCAAGTCAAATTATAAAAATAAAATGATTCTATTTGATTATTGACGAAAATTGATTATTTATGCTTGGTTCTCTGAGAGTAATTATCAAATTTTCTGAAGAATCTTTTGAAAGCAATTTTTAAATTAGTTGGGCATGTATTTTTCTGAAATGCAGCATTTTCTCAAGTCTTGTATATTTATAGGAATTTTTTCAAGTTTTGTATATATATATATATATAATTTAAAAATAAAATTACGTTTCGGTGCATATTAAAAGAATCCTTGATTCATTCGATGAATATTATAATGAAACTATCGATAAGCTCTGTTGAGTCTAAGAGGAAAAAAAGTTGTGTATCAGAGTTGAAGCGAGAAGTTTCTTAATGTATAAATGCTTCCGTGTTTTAATTGACATCGTAAGTATATTCTAAATTGAAATACACAAACATATCAATTTTAGTGAGAAGTGCAAAGTTTATTTTACCGTTATTTACAATAAAAGTTATTACCTTATTTTATCTTTTATTAAAACGCTTTTTCTGATATTTTTAAACGTATAGATTTGAACATGTTTTTATATCCGTGTATTGTTTTACACATCTAAAGATTCTCTTCAAATTTAAAAAGGTAACAGCTTTCAAAAGAACCTACTTTTAAGAAAGCCGAAGTCCGGAAATTTCCTAAAGTTCAACTTGTGTGTCCACAATCTCAATTGCCTAAATTGTTATTCATTACGCAATCATAATTATTTTGTAAATTTGAACGTTGCGATGTTCTGAGGTCAAATTTGAAGTTCCCATGGAAGATTTTTTACTGAATGAGTTAGATAAAATAATTTGATTTTTTCAAACTTGTGATAAATATTAAAAAAAATAAATTGAATGCAATGGATTGAAACTTTTTTTAGTTGGCGCAAGTAGCCGAATTTGGCTTTTGCTGTACTGAAACCCACAAATCTAAAGCTTCTTAAATTCTTGACCATGAAGTATACAAAGAGAAAGTATATTCGTCGAAAAGGGGGGGGGGCGTAACAGTAGAAAGTGATGAATCTCCACGTTTCAGACTTCCTCCCGGCCCCCCCCCCCTCCGCCAAAAAGATCTTGCAATTATGTCTGTGAACACGATAACTGAAAAATGGAACCAGCTAAGAAGAATAAAATTTGGTATGTGGTTTTTTTTTCCCAAAATCAGATCAAATTTTGGAATCCATCCACAGGAAGTTTTTCTGTCTGTCCGTTCGATAATTTAGAAAAGAAACAGACGATGAAACAAATTAGATGAGTAAAATTTAAAATATGGTTTTATCACCAGATTTATAGATTTGTATCAAAATTTGGACCAAATCTGTCAACAGGTTGATTCGCTGTCGGCCTGTCTAATCGTATGTATGTGAACCCCATAATTCAAAAACGCAACAATCTAGAAGGATGAATATTAGTAAATGATCTTGGTCTGATTGGATATGGTCTTTGCACCAAAAAATTGTAGAACTGTGTCTAATTTTGGACTAAATCAGCCAAAGGGGTAGACTGTCTGTCCGTGTGTATGCAAGTAGGATAATTCAAAAATGCCACAAGCTAAATGAATGAATTTGGCATATAACTCAATTCTAGATGTGTATAAAACACTTTGGACCATATCCGTCAGTGGTAAGAGGCATTTTATTCAAATACATACGACATTCTTTTTTATACTACGAAGATAAACATAAAACATGCTGTATTTTCGAAAATGTTTTAACGTATATACGTTTATTTCACTCACGCGTAATATCATATTCATTTTTAATTCCATATGTTTGACTGCGCATTTCCATTCACATTCAATAAAAATATTTAATACATATTTAGGCACTGCGATGATTCAGACGCCCGTTCTCCAGTGGAAACCTTGATGCATTTGTATTCATGTTATCATTGCTATAATTTTTTCTTTTAAATATGGTAAATAGGAGGGGAAAGAGTAAGGTAATCAAAGTGCGTTAGTGAATATACAGTAAAACCTGTTTATAGCGATAGTGTAGGGACCTCAATTATTTGTTATAAACAAGTTATCGTTGTAGACAGGTTGAGCATTTGTGTAGTCGATATTTATGCGCGTGTGCATGCACTAATATAATAAACTAATTTAATTACGTTTTTTGATTCACCTTACAAATTTTCGCCGATATGAAATTGCATTTTATAAACTTTAAATTTTGTAAACTTTTTTGAGAACTTCAAAGTGAAAATGTTAATTAAATTTTTACCATAAATAAAAATAAGCATGGAAGGGAGATGAAAACATAATTTTATTTCGTAATAATGGCCAATGTTTTAAGTTATGTCTTCAAATGCTAATGCTTTACGCCGTACCATTATATATTAAAAGCTATAACACATCAAAAACGAACATCAAGGAACAAGTGGTTAGCCAAAAGTGCGAACTGCGAATGAACAGATTCGACAGTGCATTGTCGGAGAAAGGCAACAAACATCTATGCACATTCCAATTCCCCTAACGTGTCACATCTTTAAAGAATCGGTCATTCCAATTCTACGTGTAGAGTATAGAATGGTGTTCTATTATCTCACATTCTGGACCATAGAGTATCGTTTTCCAATGGAAAAAAAATCGGGATAGTTTTGTACCAGCTTTCTGAAGAGGTAAAATTATCGTTATAAACAGGTTCATTTAAAAAGTTATTATCGCTGTAGGCAGGTTCAAAATACATTGAGTAAATAGAATTCCACCGGGATCAAAGAAAATATCGTATAGGCAGGTTTATCGTTATAGACAGTATCGTTATACGGAGGTTTCACTGTACGTATATTTTAAATTTTAAGATGGCGTAAATATTCTTTTCTTTGCGATATAGATTCCGAAGTTATAACTGGAATACTATAAAGTTACAAAATCAAAAACAGCAGTAGGAAATGAGTAGAGCAAAAAGTTATGTATATTTTAGAGGTTTTTAAAATTATGAATGCTAATCGAGGACGATTGATTATCTGTCTTCTGTATCTGTCTGTTGTATCTGTCTTCATTTGAACCCAATTTCATAAAACTCAGCTCCATGAGAAAAGCTAAAGGATTGCATTGAAATTTTCTTCCACTTGAATAGTTGATTATTACGAAGTGAAATTATTAGCTATCCTGTTGTTGTTTCATGTCCCCCTGGCCCAAGATTAGACCAGGTCCATGACACCATGTCGCTCTAACAACTCCACAAGTCCTTTGCCCTCCCCACTCCACAGCTGCCTCGTAGAGGCGCCAATGCAGTCAATGATATGGGCAGGAGAAGCAGGACAGGAACAAGGGCAAGAAGAAAAAGTCTTTTCCCTATCGTTGAATTTTAAGCTTTTAATGAGTCCACTACGCAACCTGGCCAATGCAGTCTGAGCGGATCTTGTGCCTACGGACTGTAGAGACAGACCAGGACGGTTCCCGGCATACCAATCATGTGTGGAAGGATTTTTCCAAGCAGAATTTGCTATAGCCTTGTGAATAGAATATATTTCGGACGTGAAGAGTTCGCTAGAGGATGCAGAAGGAAGAGCACTTCCCTCTTTCGCAAGCACGTCTGCCTCCTCATTGCCAAATACTCCAACATGGGATGGAATCCATTGGAAGCAAACTCTACTTTTCTGCGAAAGTGTAGCAATTTTGGAAACAACCTCTTGACCGGTTTTTTCTCGAATTTCCGGTCAATTTTTTAAGTATTGAATTGAACTCTTGCTGTCCGTCAAAACAAAGATGTCGCTATTTTCAAAATGTAGGGCAAAATTTAAGGCTTCTCGGATAGCAAGAAGTTCCGATCGGAAAACCGAACAGTTATCTGGGTTGCGAAATCTGCAGCGAAAAACCAAACCGTCCTCGGCCTTAGCATTAGCTATCCTTATAAGTTAATGCGAAACTATTACAATACTGGTTTCATTTGTTTTGGCGTTAAGCTAATACTATTTTATTGGTGGAATAAAATGCAAAATAAAATAAAAGTCCTCTAAACGTTATTAATTTGATTCATTTGACTCTTAAGCTAACCTAAGCCCTTAACGTTATTAATAAAATATTCTTTGCATTGAGAAATGGCTAGAGGGGGTTGGATATGATAGTAGGGGGGTACACGAAAATAAGAAGACTAATCAGGGGGTACTCGAGAGAAAAAAAAGTTTGGGAACTCCAGTTTTAGACGCAAAAACCGCAATTTATTTTCTTTTCGTTTTTTCATTTTTGGATAAACACATGTCTGTGAATGCCGGGCGAAATGGCGCTGATAGACACGCGCTTCAGGTCAAGCACTCAGCTGTGCATCCTTAATTTTCCCAGGGAATTTTAAACTGTTGCTTCATTTCCTTTATGCCTTGATAAGCAGACAAAAAGTGGCGTGACGAAGAATTTCATTCGTGACATCTAGTCAAAATAGGACAGGAAAAATAAAATTGTAGGGTGGTGGTTGTAAGACGGAATGAAGACAAAAATTGCATGATGCCATCCGGTTGTTTTTGAAATAGTACCAACGTTTTTTCTTTAAAGAACGGCTTGCCAAAGGTTCTTGACTGTCAAAGGAATAGTAAAGTAATGTTTGTATACTTTTTATAAGATTGTTTGAAGAAAAGTTGAATTTGACAATTGTATTAAATTTTTCATTTATTGTTTAAGCCAGGGCTTCTGAATTTCATTTTTATCAGCGTCGATTGCAAAATGCCATTAACCTTTTGCACTCCTGTGTCGAGTCAGACTCGACATTCTAAACGATGCATCTTTTACACATTCTTGTTGGATAACGCTTATTATAAAAACCATACAATAGCAAAAACACAGATTAATTTTTAGGAACAAATTAATAACAATATTTTCCAGCTTCCTAAAGTGCTAAATCAATCCTTACACTCACACGTGTATTATGTATCTTATCTTGCAAAGGGTTAATCCTCCAGCTGGAAATCTAGCGATTTCTAAGGTTTAGAAGTTAATCTGTCTGCGGCATTTCGCGATTGAACCAGGATGATGTGTTTACATCCTACTATTATCAAGTTGAATTGGATTATACTCTTAGAGCGTTGCATATAAATAAAAATTATCTTTGTTTCAAAGGAATTTGGTCCTATTTGCAAACCTTCTATCTAAATAGTGATATGAAAATTCTGCAGCTGAAGGAGTAAATTATGATCCGAGTAAGATGGTATTGTATGTATTTCGGAGTTAAGAAAGATTGAATTTTCTTGCTTTCGACTGACTTTTCAATATCAGTCAAGTCAGTAAAAGTATTTTGAAAAGCCATTTATACTTTGAAGCACTTCGTTGAAATTTTCTAAAATGTTTATGCTCCATTTACTGCTTTATTTTCCTATTTGTTTACATATTTTGTGTCATGAATTTATTTTTCGTAGATAGATGATAGCGCGAAATTTTTTCTCCCGAAAATAGATCGCGAGTGGAAAAAGTTAAGCAAACCCGGATTTAAACTATAACTATAACATTTCGTTACAATTTCTTTCAAGATTAACATAAAAATGCAATTAAAAGTTTTCATCGGAAATAAAATAAATTCCTTTCGATATTAACACTAGATGGATGAAATTTATTAAAACAAATGCAAGCTGGGTGATGTTCGCAAAGTTGCATTGAGATTGGGATGACGGACGATTTGAAAACTTTTCATTTGAATAATCTCTAAGAATATATCAAATTAAATATACCAGTTTATTTCAAATTTAAGCATATGGCTTTAAATTGGTTAGTATCGAGGCTCATTCGGATAACGCGATTTCGGATAATCGAGGTGTGAAATAAAATCTGAGAAGTAAAAGTGCCAATTATCAAATAATTATCAAGATGAGTAGAAAAACATGCTCTGAAAAATAGCGTGAAATTTCAAATAACTTATTCTGCTCAGAGTTATGTGTAAAACGTAATTAATAACATTTTTCAGTATATACGAGTAGATCTAGTTGCTGCAGGAAAAAAAAAAAAAAAAACCAAGCTTCTTTCATCTGACATGTCATTTGTTGCAAATTTGTGTGGATTTAGCATGTAAGTACAGTTGATCTACTTTTGAAACGTAATTTTCAGCAATACAACTTGGGAACCAATTCTAATGATTTTCGAATAATTTCTTTATTGTACGAGTTTCTAGTGTATATTAGAAGATTTATAAAAAGGGGTGGGAAGGATGGATTTGTTTGAAGTCCTTTTCTTTGTCTAAGAATTTTGAGTAACTTTTTTGATAATTTTTTCAAATATTTTTCATTTATAATACATAGTTATGAATTATTAAAAGTTGTTTTCAACGATTCTGTCATCCGATGGAAGACGACTTGACATTTTTTTTGTTCATCTCCAGCGCATTAATTAATATGGTTATTGGATAAATACTTAATAATTTCATTTTGTGATCAATCTTTATGGAATTGCTTTCTGAATATTTATGATCGCATAAAAAGATCCTTAAGAGTAATTATTTCAATCCTAAAATTTGTGTTTATGGTTTAAGGTATATTTATTGATTGCATCACAATCAAAACTCCAATGTCTAATGATGTCATTTGAAATGCTTCCTTATTTTCGCACTGCGAAATAAGGAAGCTGCTTCCCCCAGTATGGTATTCATAAAAATCGCAAATGTGCCATGGTCATAAAGTCCAACTATTGAGCGTTAATGATGGAAATAATTTGTAGATGATTCTATACACACTTTATAATTTCTAGAACAGGATTTCTTAGACTTGATCCGCTCTTGGCCGTTTTAAGCAAATTTTTATGAAACGTTTTTATGTGTACGTGATTTTATTACCTATTTTTGCTTCTAAAATATTGAAGAATATAAAAAAAGATGTTATGAAAATTTCTACGGCCCCGATACAATTCTACGAGTCGTACTTAGGGTCTTGGCCTTCAGTTTAAAATGCCCTGCTCTCTATAGGTTTTAAACGAGTCTGTAACCCAGATAATTTTTTTATGGATATTTAAATAGAATGGAAATGTCGATTTATTTGCTGCAAAGACAGAAATAGGATCAGTAAAATTCCTTCTATTGAAGGTATTCATATCCGTCCAGCATTAGATGTAGAAAATATCTGGCATAAAATATGGTGGTAAACCAGCAGGCATACTCTCCCGTCGATTTTTTAGCATAGTTTCCCAATATGGCGCGTGTTAACCTTGTTGTATAGCGAAGAGAATCGAATGTGCATTTTGGACCTCTTCCCTTCAATCGATTGAGTCCAAGCTTTGAAACCGATTTATAATTTTATTATCAAGACCACATACCAAATTTTGACTATCTTGTTACGTTTTGAGTCGTCGCCTTCACATACACTCAAATAGACAGAGAGCCATTTCATTGCTAAATTTTGATAAATATCTACAATTCTGGTGGTAAAATGAAATGTCAAATTTTATCTATCTCGCTCGTTGCGATTTTGAGTTATGGTGTCCACATGCACACGGACGAGCAGGCTTTCCGTTGACGGATTTTGTCCAAAATTTGATATCTATAATTTTGCTGTGGAGGACAGGCACTAAATTTTATTTGTCCAACTCGTTTCGTTTTTGAGTTATAGTTAGGGTTGCCATACGTCCTGGAGATACGGGACTGTCACCGTGTTTCACTAATCTGTCCCGAAATTACTATTTACCCCGTTTTTGTTCCGTTTTCTCCCTACACTCAACCAAGTTCCTGATTGGGAAGAAATAGAATGTACTATTGCATATTTACAAATAAGAAACATCGATATATCTAAAATATTATTTAGAGAAAAATAATACCATCCAAAACTGCGAAACAACCATAAAATTGAGTGTAGAAGAGAAATGACTGACGTTTTCTGCAGATACAAAGTATATTGATCAGAAGTCATGTCTAATAAAGCGAATGCGTATTTGCCGTTCCAGCCCACAATGCAAATGTGGAGAGAATATTTTCCCTAAAGTCAACTCAACGGATGGACGTAAGAAACTGGTTGTCAGTGGAGACAACTAAAGTATTTTCGATTTGTTATTATAATTTTAAAATGTCTTGCGCCAAGTTTTAGAATTATAGTAAAGAATAAAGTGATTATAATTAAAGTAAAATCAACTGTAAAATATGACTGGGATAAAAAGGATTGGCCTTGTGCCTTTTTTTATTATTCTATATGTTCATTTTATTAGATTACTTAAAATTTATTGATTTTTTTTTTATCAGAGTAAAATAAACCATTACCTACTTAGTTTTTTCATGTTTTATTTATTTAGAACTTAAACGTCTCATATCAATGCTTGGCAATTATGGCAAGCCTAGTTACAGTGTTTACTGACAGACAGAGATAGACATAATTCCAAAAATGGGTTTTCGAATCAAGGGAGGTCTAAACAGTGGAGTTTAATCAAAATCTCGAAGTTGAATATTTTGACGATTACAGTACCTTCCCACTCTATACTTCGTACATAAGAAAGCGATGAAGCTCTTTCTAGTTTTTCTTTCCTGAAAAGAACTTATTCACAATTTACACCTCCCAGACTTTTAACCCTACGCAAAAGCAGGCGTTTATGAAGTTCCTCCCCATATAAGTATCGAGTGAAAGAATACAGAAATTGCATTTCCTTGCCGCCAAACTCTGTATCTTTCCTCCCCTCGCTCCACCCGATATCTGCTCCATCCCCTGAGATTGCGGAAAAAAAAGAGGTAGTAAATGTAAGAAATCAGCGATCTCCTATTTCCTGCATGTAAGAATAAAACGGTAATATCTTGGGGCTGTTTGCTGAGGATAGTCTGATGTATCTTAATTGATGACCTTGGGAGGCTGAATTGGCACAATGCCAAATATGTTACCATAGCAACTAGGCCCCGCCCCATTTTAGATGCACTTACTCTTCGAGTCTAAAATTCATGTTTCTATTTATAGCTGGTGTTTTGAGCTCCAGGAAAAGATCAAATACATTTCATCCAAAAAATGTTTAGTGATGTATATCTTTATTGTGAGATTTATAGCATATTTTTCGATCTCCAGGTCGAAAAATGTGCAGTATAATGGAAAGGATATTTATCATTTTAATTCAGTTTTTTGAAGAAATTTCATTTTTGATATTTTTGTTAGTTTGAACCTTGAATTCTCATTGCAAAACTTTAAATCTTCATCCAATGCGATGTCTGCGATTTCATTAGCATTTGTGTCCCTGTATCATCTAGAAATTGATTTTGAATAATTTACTAACGACTCTTGAAGGGACGATAAAAATCAAGATAAAATTTGAATGATTTACTTCCCTTTTTTACAGAACTTTTTCTTCGCCGCCTTTTCTGTTCTTCACCTTTTTCTTTTTTTACATTTTAAAATCAATGTAAAATAAGCTTATTTATATTATCTTTGTTTCGTGATCTCTGCTTCAGATATCTATAGGCTATTGGTTTTTCTACCCGATTAGTTTTGCTGATTATTTAAAGACCAATACGATATTCTAAGCTCTTTTAAAGTATTTCACATTTAGTGACGTGGCTAGATATTACACATTTAAATTTAATAATGACGCTAAGATTAATAAGCTGAGACTACTTAGGCAGGGAAAGGTTCATGTTCAGAGAAGAAGATAACATCCTCTCGAATCCAGTTAGTGGAACAAAGACTAACTGAGGACATGGTGTTACAGATTTTCCTGCCTGTATCATAATTGTTCCAGGAAGTTTGCCACTCGTCAGTCATGCTCTACTCCTATATCACAGTATGATACATAGTTTGTTCAGAAAGTTCCAGCAACCGAGAGTAAGATTTGCAGTCAAAATTTGTAAATTGAAACCTCAATATTTGCCTTCTTCCAATTTTGTTTTCCAGGACTTTTAGTCAAATCTCTTTGTTTTCTATTAGATTGTTTTTCCTTCACAATAGCATTTGGCTTGTAAGACATAAAACGCCACCATCTCAAAACATAGTTTATAAACTAAAATATACCCAACGGTTTACTTCAAATTCATTACTAATATTCTTATTACTAATTTATTCTGAATGCGAAATGTATTCATTTTCTACTACTATGAGAAACTATTTAATGAGACCCGACTATAGTGGCTTAGCAAGAGTAAATGGCACCCGGGCAATGGTATGCTTTTCGACTATCTCATCATATTTAGTTTTTAAAAGTTATAAAGAAAATCCAGTGATTGTGTCTACACTGCACGGCTCTATAAGGGGCCCGACCTCCCCTTAACGTATGCAGTGCTTGATAGGCAACTGATTTTGTGAGAAAGCCCTGTTTGATATCCTTTTAGAAAGAAGCAAACCGATGACTTCTTTTTTTTGCTCACGTTAACGATAACTTATGGAATACGGACATTTTATAGAATGTCTGCGAAAAATACGAAATATCTACGTTTTCATATTCACATACTTTTCAAAGACACTGTATAGAACGCTCAAGGGTGTTAAACAGACCGAAGAATACTCTGAAAATTACATGAAAAAAGTTTCTTATTGAAAAGATACATTTAAATATGTAAAAAATACAAAATTGAAAACATGGAATCTTTTCCCAGGAAGAGAAAAAGATAAGTTCTGAACTACTTGTTGCTATAAAGTAGACTGAAAGGCCATTTTAATGTGTATTTTATTATCCTGCCTATACAAACTCGCGGTCTTGCAAGTACACCTAACAAATCTCACCGGTGCCTAGGGAACATGAGCTATTAAAAAATATTTCATGCAATACCTATATATATATATAGGCAATGTATAGAATGCTTATATTACATACACTGCCCGATGACAAGTACGAACGCTTCTTTTACCTTTAGATGTCATGTGAACCTACAGTAAACCGCGTGTTAATTCTTCTGAAAATAAGACTTCAAGCCACGTGAATCGCTTTGGTGACACTATTTCACACGTAACTAGTAAATAAAACAACTCGGAAGCCATCTTGACATAAGAAATCTCTCACACTAAAATAACGTTTTCATATCGCTTGCAGATGATCAATCTTTCATTTCATGCAAACGATCCCTTTATCTCAAGTCAAGAAAACCAAAAGTTAACCTTATGTAAATTTTATAGAAAAACAGTGTCACTACGGTCCGTGGAATCGCATTGGTAATCCGATTTGGAATATTCCTGAAGAACGAGATATCTCGTCCACTCCACTGAATGTACCAAAGTTAAGAGAACCAAAAGTAAACTTTATGCAAATTTTACATGAAACAAGTGTCGTGCTAGTGGCCGTGCGAATGATGTTGGTAATCCCATTTCGCACCTAACTAATGGGTAAAAACTCTTTGGGAAGTCATCGTGACAGAAGGTACCCCTTCTGTCGCATCAGAAGATGCGCGGGATGCAGATGGTGAGGGGGGAGCAACCGACTAAATCCCTCACGATCTACCAACTCCATCAAATCGTGGTGACATCAATATTCGGCTTTTTTCGCTGCAGCTGCGTCTCTTGGGGGGCCGGGAATCCCCTCCAGATCCCCTGTGACTGCGGCGTTAATGACTCGGATCCAGTTCTAGAGTCACTCGCTGCTTTGATGGTATGCGATGGATGACTAAGAGATGTGGGCCCTTTCGTATTCATATCGATATTGCTTTCATCAAAAATTTTTATACCCCCTGCGTGTTAAATATAATTCCGGAAATTTCGGTCGCCTCGGTAATATATTGATAGATTTTTTTTTTTTCTGATTCATTTTTGCGGGGGCGGTATAGTAATGTTTTGTATGCCTCTTCGCTGTTAATCGAAATTTTTATGACCCTCAACTGTGAATCTCAACGATATATAACTTGCTGCTAAAAGCCATTTTTTGGGGATTTTTTTTTTTGGAAACGTAAGGCTAGTGGTGTTGGTGGTGGGGAGTTGAGGTAGATTTATACGCGAGAACATTGATACAGTTCTTAAATTTTGATGATTGGAATGACTCAAGATGTTCATATCTCCTCATATATATGCCACTGTAACTCCTGGTACACGGTAAAGTTTTCGGCCATGTTAAGTGAAAAGTTAATTTACAAATGAATCAAACCGCTAATCTTCTAGTCGAAGTAAATTTTACTCTAAGTACGTGTTCTGTGATTTCTTTCACTAATTACGTTTTCCTGCCAGGGAATCTACACCAAAGGTAGGTAAAAAACACTTATTTTTCTGAACTATATTAAGTTTCGAAGTTTTTTAGAGCTGATTTTGCGTGACCACTTGTTTTAAGTAAAAAAAGTCTTTTGGGGCATATTGATACAGTTGATTCCGGGGCACATTGATACGCATCTTCTGTGTGTATCAATGCGCCTTAACAGCAACTATTTTGCAAAATCGTCTTCAGAAATGGAAAAAACGTAAAAATGAACCATCTAAGAGAAACAAGCAATTAAGCATTTGTTTAAACTATGAAAAGAGTTTGAATTTCATTGCAAAAATAAAAATAATTGTTGTTAATTAGATTTTAATTTTTTTTTTACGAATTTATTAAAATTGGAGAGAACAATTGTACGGGAATTTAATTAATATCATCAAAAAGATAATTTCTTGCATTTTTAGATGGTGTGAAAATTATCCTTGTGCTAATTTTTGTGTGTAAGGAAGAACGTGGAAATTTCCCTTAATTTTTAATTTATCAAAATTTCAAGAAACGGCTTTGAGGTACACATTCTCTCCCTCCAAAGTATGTTTACACACACAGACACACATTCTCCTGTATTATTTGCAGAGATAAATTATTTTCTGAGGCATTAGTGTTTCAATTTTTCAGTCTCATTAAAAATGTTGAATTTTATTAAAATAAAAGTTTGTTACTTTGTTGAACTTTTAAACCTTGATTTGGAATATAAAGTTTATTGATAAAACATCTTCCTTTTTATCCCAGACCTATTAACCATCATTATATTTGATATTTCCGTGTGTATCAATGTACCCGTTGTATGGGGCAGATTGATACAAATCCATTTTTAGGAAAAAAGTGTAATATTTTATTATTTCATTTATGACTAAAACTCGACTGAAATCATATATTAGATTAACAAATGCATAAATATAGTGTATTAGTTCTAATTATTTCCATTGGTAAAATCATTTTTTAGCCTTCCAAAAAAAAGTGTATCAATGTCCCCGTGTTCCCCCTATTCCGTTCTAAGACAATAGGTGTGTCTGACATTCAATAATATCTTTTGGTTCAGCATGGACAAATCAGGCTTTCGCGCCATAACCCCAAACCAATCGCATAATATTGAAATGCTAATTCGCAATAGTAGGATAGAAAACGTTGCATTTAGTTTATTAATAGATCATAGATAGAGTTTATTTATAGATCACTAATATAATTATTTTTAAAACGATTTTATTTAAATAAAAAGCATAAACTTTAAATAATTCATGCTTTTTGGCATTAGGTTTGTATATGAAATAATACTTATTACAAAGATATGTATTTCTTATCTCCCTGAAAGGGAGATAAGAAACTTATACATTTTTGCATTTAATTTTTTATATTGATGCATACAAAATTTTTGTTTTTATGTTATAATTAATGAATTATTGAGCAAGTTGGTTTATTCGTGGATATAAATCTAAGCATAATATGCTTCTCAGTAATTTGTTGAATGACTCGTATTTATCCAGGTGTTGTACTTGCCTATTAATTATTTTGCATCCACTGTGAGTTCTTACATTCGTCTTCTTTAGTTTGATATGTTTTTTGAATTTAAAAAGAATTAAAACTACTTAAGTTTATTTATTTATAGTGAATTTAAAATTTTTCAAGTGAATTAACGAAATACTTTATTCAGAATATACAAGTAGATTTATAGTTTGAATCCTAAGGTAATGGAGTTTATCTCCTCAACTAACACTATCCCTAGTACAGAAATTTCTTAGTTACTGCGTAACCAACCGCATTATTTAGCTTTCCTAATGAAGTTCACATGTTTACTGAATTTGACATGTAGCCATAGATTAGATACTTAATTGTTTGATAAAAGGTTATTTCCCCAGGGCTTTTTTTGTTTACATATGATTGTAAAAATATTTTCTTCTAGTTAACTTAAGCGAAATCCATCTTTTGATCGTAAGTAATAAACCAAAGGGAGAAAAACAATTGTTTAATTTAGTAAAACATAAGGAATGATAAGAAAGCTAGTATGGAAAGCAAAGTAAAATCAAGTAGAGCTATATATGCATCTTCTTACCTAATCTCCATGGTTATACTCGTGGAAAAGAAAACCAATTTCAAGTTGAAATTAAAAAGTTAAGAGAAAAACTTGGCACAGTAATCATCGCTTACCAAGCTTCATATTCGATAAGTTTAGCGAAATTAAATACGCTTCTTAAGGAAAGTGTTGAAAAACTATGCATGAGGTCTTTGTATGAGTTCATATTCAACATGTGAATGTCCATACAAGATTCTAAAGCAGTTTTTGAATAGAGGTTAGTGTAAAAACTTTCCTTTCGGTATCAATATGTTAAAAAGAAATCAGATAAACCTAAAATGAACTCAAAAACTAAATGTGGCGAAAATGGTTATTTCAAAAATATGCTAGTTTGAAAAATTAAAATGACAAATAGAAAAAAAATTAATTCATTAATCATAAAATGCATACACTGGCTGCATAGAAATGAAAATAGAAACATAAGAAAATTATGGATGCACAAAAACATTTGAGAAACCTCACTGCATAAGAGCAAAGAAACAGTCTACTAAAAGGGTTAACTTTTAGCAAATCCTATAAATGAGCCCAGGATTAATAAAAAGGGCTTTGATTATTAAATTCCAGAATTCAGTGTTTTTTTTTAAGAATTATATAGATTCATTGAAAAAGTCGGCCGAGAAACCAGTTTGACAGCGATATATTAAACAATAATCCGCATTCATGGAGTTCCTGCAAAGAGGCTGTTTTCACCCTTACAAACTTATAATAAGTGCAATAAACAGCAACCACCGATACTACACTTGTACTTCCGGTGGTTGTGAATAAACTCGATGTTTAGTTTATATTATTAACTAATACGCATTTCGTATTTTTCGAAAATAGTATTAGCAAGGGGCCGATTATGGGGAATCCATGAATAATCCCAGAAGAGGAATACTTCGGAACTAGCAAAGAAAAAAAATCTGTTTATATTAACACTATTACTGTACAAATTTTTATTTTTCAGCTGCAGATGAGATAGTATATATAACCGTATGCGTTTCTACTTCATGACAAAAATGCATTCAATAAATCATTTGATTAATTTTTTAATTATTCGAAACTAATTTTAAGAAGATAAAATGTATGTGATGCCTATATGAATAAATGCATAATGCAGGATTAACTCTAAAAACCTAATTCCTTCACAGTCACTTTATATATAATGCATCTGTGAACGATGAAGAAAAAGTTGCTGTATTATTATTTGCTGCTTCTACTTAAATTCAAAACCACTTATTAAGCTAAACATTAAATTCCTTCATTCAAAGACAGTAGGATTTTGTTTCTTATTAAAATGCTCACGTGTCTGCCAGTTAACCATAAGGTGTTAAGCAAATACAAGCCGAGGGAGTTGCATTTATTGTTCAAATAGCAATATTACACTCTGTGGCGTGCATTCAACCGGAGAAAATAAAGCAATGCTTCAGTAAGCAAATTGCTTTCTCATACGTTGTATGTGTAATCATGTATTACAACTTTTCTCTCGAAAATCTTAAAAAATGCGATCACATTTGCTTTGTTGTTAGGGGCGGCGACAGTAGCGATTTCGTATTGAAACGCCCTTTCTTTTACTATAATTTAGCTTCTCAGCAGACATTTAGTGCTATGTAGAAACGCGTGTTTAAAGTACGCGATTCGTGCTTGGGCTCGGTTGAAAGTCGCTTCCCTATTGGCTCGTTGAGTTCATGGTCATTACGTCATATTCCGCCTCACTTACACTGATCACATAACTTATTAGAGCGGCCGATGATTGTTAGCTTCCTAGTGGATCGTCGATGCGATGAAAAAATGCGTGTTTAAAGTGAGCAAGTGATTCATGCTTCATCCCGCTACCTCCGTTGAGTTCATGCTCATTGCGTCATTTTCACACTGATTGTGGGACTTCTCGAAGCAGGTGTGGAGCATTGCATTTATGCAGAGAAAAAGATAGAAACTTTTTACGAATGATTACCAGGGCTAGATTACCAAATAGACAAAGTAGGCAACTGCTAGGGGCCTCGTAACTTTGAAGGTACTACTTGGACTAACTACTTGGATTGTAACTACTTGATTACAATTGGAGGACAAGTGTTTAGATTTAGAGATCATCAATTAAATATTTTAACAAAAGACTAATAGATCCGTATGTTAATATAAAGTAAATAACAAAAAATTATTATATTCTCAGATAGGAAACTTGTTTGGCTACAATTCACTGTAATAATTTTATTAAAATAATTTTAAAATAAGGTTGGGGTATTTTTTTTTGTTATTGTTGACCAAAAGTTTCCTATCCTGAAAAATCGCAAACAGTTTCCTAAATTGGACCGTTTAAATCAATGGGACTATTATCTCGAACTAGAGGAATAACCCCAAAAGCAGTTATAATCACTAATAGTCCACCTAAATTGGAAGTGAATAAACCGAAGCCAATAAAAAAGAAACCATAAAAGAACATTAATTGACATCATATGTAATCAAAATGAACAAACACTAAGCTTACGAGTTTCACATCAGATGCGAGGACGAAGAAGAACTGATATAGTGCATAAAATATCATACTAGATTTGATACATTGTTTCCTGCGTGGGGAATTTGAGATTCAAAAAATATTTTTGCTTTAATTGTGCTTAGAGAAATTGATTGTCCTATCTGGGAAATCAGTGGTCCAATTTGTGCAGCCATTTTGCTTAATTGGACCATTGAAACAATTAAGCTGTTTTTCTTTCATACTTTAAATTGTATTTCGTGAAAAATAATTACATTATTTAGAATATAAATAAACTAAAAAAAGTTTTTTAATTAAAATTACTTCTCTATTACTGTACATTAAAAAAATTGTCCAGATGGCAAAAATTCTGCAACCTTCCCCGATTAAATATTTGTAAAGTTTTGTGAATAGTATTGTGTGTATTATGTATATTAAAAGACCGACTGCTGCAGTAGCTTTTAGAGCCACTGTACGCCACTGGTTAGACTTTAAAAAATCCTACACATTCTGAAGAATAAAACAAAACTTTAAGAGTTTATTGCATAAATAAAACATAATAAAAAATGGATAGCATAAAAAATGTAATAGATGAACAAAAACCATTAAAAAACACAAAAGTAATGAAAAGAAGCAAGAGAAATAGATTAACAACAACGAATAAAAATACAAAAGAAAAACACAAGAAGAAAGAAAAAAAAAATCCTCTTGCATTTTAAATTACATTCCAAGTCAATTTCCTTGTAATTTAATAGATTTATATAAATATCTGAATAATTTTCCATTTTAAATTTATTTTGAAATTAAAATCAAGAAATCCATTGCTTTGACTTAGTTTCATAACTCCTTCGAAAAACCGGATAAAAAATCTTTTAGCTATTTTTCTGAAGTTATTTATTGTCCGAACCTATTTCCCCCTTTCCCCTTACTTTTATGAATGAAAACAAAATGCCCTAAAATTCCTTCTTTTTAACAAGCCTTCATTTTTTCTGTTAGTATTTCTTTCTACCGAGATATTTCACTTGAAAATTATTCGTATGTGTAGGCCAAGCGATTTTCAATAATAAACACATTGTGAGCTGGTGTTGCTCACAAATATCATGTACAGCCAACGAAATTTATTTTTATCAGAAAATATAACAAAAACAAGAAATTTTTGTAAAATGATTCAAATGGAACTAACTAAATGTGCAATTTGATATAGAAATTTCAGTAGTTTGATTATTAACATTAAAAAATAAAAGCAATATAAAAATGATTAGTTTGAACAATTTTTCTTTTTATCTTTGAAACATTTTTCAGAAATTTTGTTTCAGTAGATAGCGTCACAAGCGCCTGATACCATTAATAAACATAAGCCGAAAACATTCAGGCTAACGAACTTCAACATGGATAAACCATAATTTTACCTTACCGACTCATTAACATCAATCTAAGTAAAAAGCACTTTTACTTAATGCTTTAATAATTAACGAGCGGCTGGAAAAGCTTTAATAATTAAAATATGCGAAATCGCTTTTGGAAAAAAAAAAGTTTTGCTATTTTTTTAAGTGCAGTAACAGATGTTTTCTGTCTTTCTTGCTCGTTCTACAATACGTTTTTTGAATTATGTAATAAATAAATGGTACGCTACTCGGAAGTGTCCTTGAAATAAGCAAAAAACTATAGCTTTGGCGGAATTGATGTTAAGCAATTTCGAATTCTGATTATTACTTTTACCCTAAAATTGCACTTTGTGATCGACTATGTTGTTATATAATGTGCAAAAAACAAATTAAATTCAATTAAAATCACACTTATATTGGTGTACTAAAAAGTAGACTTTTTTATTTTAATTAATGATTAACTCTTAATTAGGTTCTGAAAATATTAAAATAGTGTATTATCATCTAGATCACGGAAATGTATAAAATATCACAACTCTGGCACATCAGAAAATGAGTGAAAATTCGATTTCAATATTCTATCTTTACAAAATGAAACGTCAAGTAAAATAACTTATCGATTAACTGATATAATTTTTGGCAATTATGTCGTGCTATCATAGAGATATATGAAATGCAATTTAAGTGAAATCTAAAATCAACTTCACTGCATACTTACTGATTTAATTGGAATATTATCATATAAAGTTAAGTCTGTTTTGGAGGCTTTCCGTTTTTCAATGTCCCATTCAATTTATTCATCACAGCACTAATTTTTTGTAAGTTATTGCTGCTATAAATACGTTTCCAGTGATATCAAATTCCTCTCGTATTAAACATATAAAATATTTCCAGTGCGTGAGAGCTTCATAGTGCTGTTTTCTCTATATATATCAAACATTCTACTCAATACTAATATTTGAATGCGTTGTCATAGAAACGAGCTAAAGGAAAAGGTCAAATAAACCATTCTTCATTTATGAAATGAAGCTGAGCTAAAATTCTATGGAAGCTGTGAAAAGAAAGAGGAATTTTTTGGAATTTGGGTTATTTTTTCGTCAGTTTTTGTTAATAAAAACAAAAAAAAATAGTTTTTTTAAAAATTGTATTGGCTTTATTTTATTTTTTAAATTATATTCTATCAGCTTGGTTATTTCTGTAAATGCATCTTTATATAAGTTCCGAGTAGCAGAAACAAAAATATCGAAATTTCAGTGAGAATTTTTATTAATATTTTCTGTATTTAAACTAATTTTTAGCCGAGAAGTACATTAAACATTTAAATTTTATTCTTAACAAAATATTGGATGAAATTGTATTCGAAATAAGAACCACTCCTCCTCTGTATTTCAAGATGTCTCAGAAGCATAATTTATACAAGGAAGAATATTTTACGCATATTTTGCTTATTATCATCACATAATATATACTACAAAATACAGACAAAGGGGTAGTAGATAAAACACTTTCTGATTTTATGTAACAGAAGATATGGATCAGTTTCAAGTACTGTAAACGTTCTCTATTCCAATTAAGAAAATGACTCACCACGAAGAAATTGCAAAATAAAACAAAATTTGGAATGTGTGTGTTTCTAGGTACATATATAAAATTCACAAATAAAAGAAGATTAAAATAATTGGTATTTGAATCGCATATTATCGTTTACTGAGAAGATAGCGGCAGTTTGACGCTGGCTCACTTCTATCTTGAATACAAACTGTTATCCCGCGTCGAAACCGATTTGAAAAGTTGCGATATCCAAACGGCTTTAGCGAGGAGGTATTTAACCGGCTTTCTGGAATGGTCACAGAAAAGACTCTCAAAAACCAAAGAAAAATTCATAAGATATTAGCAATCTTTTTGTCCAAGGAAATGGAACATAAGCACGAGAGTAATAAAAATACAGCTATTTACAGTGAAACTGGTTTATTACCTTACTGAAAATCAGACTCGGGGGACATAAAAGCAAAGACTACGCAATAGTTAGTAAAGTTTCGTCGAAGCTTTATTATACCTTAAGAATCCTATGATGAAGAAACTTTGAAATGTAATGCCGACCCATAGTAAAGCACGCTTTTGTCGGCGTATCAAATTCTAAGAGTATAATTATTAGAAAATGTACTTTAAAGGCTTCTTTTGGTGTGATTTCAAGAAATTTATTCACACTGAGGAGCAAAACAGATTGTAAGTAAAAGTTCGGCTGGTCAAGATAACAGGCATAACCAGATCCTCCAGAGAAAAGGGAAGACGATTTATCCTGAAGAAGCTTCTTAACTTTTTAATATACGATAACCGCTTAAGGACTTATCCGGACTTATCCTCTTCCTAAATACTGTAGGTTACAAAATAACTCGGTCCTTAAGCGGTTAAAGCGATTTTTACTTTCTTGTATATAAAGAGAAAATCGCCAAAAGATTAGACCTCAAGATTTTGAAGAATCTCCGATTTTGAGATCTCTCCGAGTCCGAAAAAATCATTTTGGGAGTCATGTCTATGAACACCATTACTCATAAACATAAGCATGAAATTTGGTATGTGGTCTTTACATCAAAATTGTAGACACGTCAAATTTTGGGCGAAATCTATCAAAGGATGGCTGTTTGTCTGTCCTTTCATGTGTATGTAAACACGATGATTAAAAACTCAACGAGTTAGATGAATGAAATTTTGTATATGGTAGTTTTATCACCAGACTTGGAGATCTGTGCCAAATGTTGGTTCCAATTCACCAAAGGGTTGACTGTCTGCCAGTCCATCTATTCGTGTATATGTAAACGCGATTAGCTATATAAATGAAATTCAAAATGTAGTCTTGACACCAAATTTGAAGATCTGAATCAAAATTTGAGCGTAATCAGTCAAGGAGAAGAGGTACAGAACTCATAATGGAATTATTCACTGTGATTCAAAAAATCAACACAAAGCGCGACATATTATGTAAGTACACGAGAAAGTCGAAAGAAGAATGAGTCGAGGTTATTTTTTTAGGAAGCATGTTCTTATATGCAGAATTTTACAGCTTGAGAATTCTGTATTTTTTAAAATCCTTCTGAAACCCTTCTTTTTTGTTTAGATGATATATGACAGCATTTGTACCAAAAGGAAACTACAGAAATCAGCATAGAAATAACACACCCAATCTCAAAGTTTGAATTAATCTGAAAGAAAATGAAATTCTAATTAATGATAAAAATCAATTTTCATCAATGCTATTAATAAATTGATAGAATTGTAAATATTTCGGTCACTAAAATTAGTCAGAGTGACATGCTTATTTTTGTATTAGGGTGACTAGCTACTCGGGCAAAACCCAGACATCTATACTGGGCATTTCGAATTGGTACTCATTCAGAGAACAGTTCGCTTAAAGTGACAAAACTTTTGCATCAATTGTGTATTTTGAAGCATTCATGTTAATTTTTGCTATATTTTAAGAGTGAGTGATTTTTGGGAAACAAATTTTGGTCTCGATAAAATCTGTAGGCAGTTAAAGCTTAATTTTCAACATTGAGCACGACAAATAACGTTGGACAAAAAAAAAAACAACGGCAAATTAGGAGGTATCTTATTTTATACTATAGTCATATAAGCAGTAGTAGTATGGTGGGCTTTTTGGTAAAAGGTCTAGTGTAAGACATGCTGTACCAAACACAAGGTTGGACTTATTAGATAATAAGATGACCAATTATAGTAAAACAAGACTAATTAGCAAATTAGGTTGTAATGGCTGCCCATACAGTCTTTCTATCTACCCTTTCTGATTTAATTCTAAGTAGTCTATTGCCTTTTTAAAACCTAAATATAAAGACAGATTTAATCATACCAAAAATTATAGATTTCTTGACTCGTTGGAAAGAATTGAGGGAGATTCATCGGTTTGGTTATTCAACTCCAAGCAGACCCGTCTTACAGAAAAATAATATTCTTAAAAAAACTTTAGAAAAGAGACTTTGTTGTGGGATGTATGGGACGAAATTTGCCGATCAAGGGGGGTTCGATTGTCAAAGTAGAACTGCAATGATTTAATTCTGTTTGAATATAAATAAAAAAAAATAAAAGAAGGTACTTTATGGCCACAACGACGATATCAAAACAGGCGAGAATCACGAATCTGTTTAACTTGGAGACGTTTTCTATTCTTGAAAATTTTACTGTAATTTACCACAATATGAGGAGTTTTGATGCTAAATTTCTTTTTGTTTCACGTTACTCTATGAAATCAGATTGCTTTTAACAACTAGCTCGAAAATTTGGCGAAATTAAGTTTTATTTATCTATTTACTTAACCGGAAGCATTCCACACAGCTTCATGCCATGCATCAAAGCTAGAAACAAGCGAACGAAGATTTTTCTTTCACAAAAAAGTCTAGTTTCTTTTTTGTCCAATCCGATTTCCGTCGTTCCCATAAATGTTTTACTTTCTCCTAGGCGCAGTATGAAAAGAGAGTATTGTAATTGTCGAAAAATTTGACTAGGAAATTTTGATGAATATTCTAGTTTTAGATTTTTCCGAAAGTGTCCGAAAAACTCATTTTTGGATTATGCACGTGTCTGTCTGTGAACACAAACGCAGTAACTAAAAATGGACCAATTTGGAAACGGAATTTGGTGTGAGGTCTTAATGCTAAAATTATAGATATGTATCAAATTTTGTATGAAATCCGTCCATCTGTTCATCCATGAGCATTTGAGCCCGATCACTCAAAAATGTAACTATCTAGATAGTTGAAATTTAGCACATGGTTTTATCACCAGAATCGTAGATCTGTATTAAATTTTGGACGAAATCCGTCAAAGGATCGTCTGCCTACTTGTCTCTCCGTGTGTACGTGAATGCAAAAACTCTAAAACGTGACACGCTTCATATATGAAATTCAGTATGTGGTCTTCACACCAGAATTGTAGATCTGTATCAAATCTTGGACCCCATCTGTCCAGGAAAAGAGGTACTCCATTCTCTTCACTATACTACGAAGCTTAACACAAAACGCGCCATTAGAATAAGAGAAGATTGGGCGGATAATACTCCCAATATTTCTTTTAATGCTGGTTAGACTTTGGTTCTCCAAGGAATTGGAACATTTTACATTACATGTACAGAATTCAGCTTCTACCAACTTTAGTAAAATTATCGATTGATCCTTATTTTTTCATTGTACCTACATGAGCATCGGACTAACGACCGAGTGTACAAACTTGAGTAGAATAGTCCTATTTCATCCTGATGTGATTTTCCCTCCGATGAAAATGCGGAGGATGGACTCCGTAATCGGATGCTGCATCAGCACTCCGAAAGAGTCCCTAAAGAATCTTTTCAGTCTAAATGACAGGTGCCTGCCTCGGAAACAATTGTGATCCAGTGTCAGTGCATGGGCAACAGAATCTGCCGGGGATCAGCAAGATTTATGAGTCACGCTCCTTCAAAAACCGCCGAAATATCGCGTCTTGTCGACACACGTGCATTTCTGCCACTTTTGCCTCGTGGGGGCGCGTGCCTCTGCACGTGCATCCCTGCCGGAGGCTGTTCAATAGCGTGACACATAGGGTCGTGCTGTTTCCAGCGCTTCACATAATTAAACTTTTTCGGTTCAATTGAGCTGGCAGACCCGAAACCATTATGAATTGCTCATATTTTTCTGTTATTGCTATGGGAAAGGCGAGTAATTTCTCATAGGTCACTGGGAAATCTATTGAAAAGGGAGATTCACTTTTGATTTTGTTGGGGTTGTGGATACGTGGATTTGGTGGTTTTTTTTCATTGGATGTCCCTGATTCTCTTAAAATATTTGCTTTTGTGGACCTTATAAAATGTGATTTTAGTCCTGTTTTCTGTATAAGCAATTGTTTGTCACTAAAACAACGTACATTTCGCCATGTTGCAAACCACAACATATTGAATGTATTTTATTATAGATTCATTTTTATATATTTTTATGTGTTTTAAATATTATCGTTTCAACCTTCTGTTGATGCAATAACTTGAGGCTGTTGCTTTCGTACGATTAAAGATGTATTGTCATTGTTCTTGTCTAAATTTGCTGTTTTTTTGTCTTTACGTTTTTCTTTTTTTTTTGTTTCATTTTAATTTTTGTTTAGTTTATCTAATTTTTGCTTCTGTATTATATTATAAATAGCTGCATTTGCGCCTTTATATATAATACTATGAATTTTTATTATTTAATTAATTTAATCAATTTATAAATTTGTTAATGTATTATTACAGATAAAATGTAGGAAATAGTTTGATGAAGTCAACGAGCAGCGTGATAAATTGCTGTCATTCTGGGCTAAATGCATATCCAAAATACTGAAGTTGTAAAAAGTAATCTAAAGACGAATGCATAAAATAAACAAATAATCTAAAGATAAATAGGTCGTAAAAAATATCTGAATATAAAAGATGTACGAAGTTACTGGCGTAATTTTGTGCCTCTCCGAGGTTTTTCTTTTTTGCACCTCATAGAACTAGGATATAGTGCGAATCCGTTTTACTGCATTTAAACCGTTTTGGTATAGATGTATTCTGTTGTTGAATTTCTTAGTAAGAACTCAAAAAATAGAACAACAGACAGACAAGAAACAAATACCTGTAACGAGATTTATAACAATTTGTTAAAGAAGCTTACTTAATAATCTTCAGTAAAACATATCAACATATGTTCAGTTTATATTTGAGTGCAGTAAGCTTTGTTTTTACGTATTTTTCTTCTTACCAGTGAAAAAGGAAAATTTTACATTCGGTTGTAAATGTTGAAACAGATGAAACTTCAAAGCATGATGAAATATCTGAGAGGCAAACAATGTATGTTACCATCAATTAGTTTTAATCAAAATTCATTCTAATATTAGAAGCACAGAGAGCATACATTTGAAAAATCTGTTACAGTGTATTGAGGATAATTTGCATGATTTTGATTTGTTTGAGGTTAGTAGGTACTATGATGTAACAGAAAACCTAAATGTGAATACATTCTAGTGGATTTTTGTATGCAGAACGCGGAGTTTTAAAAACTGACAACATATTACTTATTGCAACGGAAAATCCAAGTTTTTATATGCCTATTTCAAAAAGTCTGTGTCTTCAGTTCTAAAAATCACTGTTGCCTTAGTTTTTATACCAATTCATTTTAATATTTGTCAATCTCGAAATCTGATGATATAAAATCCCTAATTCAAGGGTGTCAAACTCGAGGCCCACAGCGAATATCTTTGCTGTCTAGCAAACATACCAGTACGTAACAAAATTTTTAATAAAAATTTCTTAGCTTCAATTTTAAAATTCCTAATTATACATACTTATTAATAACGAAACACGACATTCCAAAAGTTTTGTTTCCTTCGATTTTCTCTATAGATAAAGAATCGGTACCTAACCATGTGCAAATGGAAGTAATCGAGCTCCAATGTTATTCAGATTTGAAGGTAAAATTCAGTGAAGTTGAGATGCCTGAATTTTACAAATATTTACCAGCCAGGTTTGAAAACGCTCGAAAATTGGCATATGAAATTATTTCCATGTTTGGAAGTACTTATCGGTGCCGGCAATTATTTTCACTTATGAAAGGAAATAAGTTTCTTGTCAGATCTAGAATTATTGGTATTCAACTGGGTTCAGTTTTGAAAATTATAACTACAAGATATCCTCCGAAGTAGGAAAGTTGGTAGCAGAGCAGAGAAGACAAATATCAGGAAGAAAACGCTAATTTTATTATTGTCCTTGTTCTTTATTATATGGTGTCTTCGAAATAACATTTCGGTTTAATATTATGGAATTTTTCTATGAAAATTGAAGGGTTTTTTTGGCAAAAAATAGACATCGTTTATTTTGGCCCCTTCTAGAATTTGATTGCGACACCCACGCTCTAGTTAGATCTGCGATATTCCCATCTTGAATTCCATTAAGTAGCTCGCTCTGCTCTTCAGGTTGATGAAAATACGTCAAATACCCTATTCGCTTGAGTAACAACGATTATCTTGCATCATCTGATATTTTACGGATATAAAATTACATAAAGAGTTATGTTGAAATTTCACAAAAGCTTATCATAAAACAAATGCTACTTGATTTTGTCAAGATTAGTGAATTTCAAATCCATATATTTTACTGTCAATGTGATTAATCGGTTATTATTAATACTAACCGCGGTTATTATTAATTACCGATTAATCACATTGAAGGTAACATATAACAATTAGTTTACTAATTTGTGGTGTTTTAAATAAATTTAATCAAAGTGAACTGCATTCTAAAACAGCAGTTTCAACCATGTTAAAAATGAAGACAATCTGTTTCTGCTTTCTCGTATACGAAGTACTGTAACCGTCCAAAAAACCATTCTTAGATTTATGCGCGTCTTTCTGTGAACACTATAACTCAAAAACGCAAAGAGCTCAGAGGATGAAATTTGGTAAGTGGTCGATACCAAAACTGTGCATCTTTATCAGGTTTGGATTAAATCCATCAAAGGGAAATCTGTCTTTCCTTCATGTCTGTCCCACCGTCCTTGTGCCTATGATTACGATAATTCAAAATCGGAAAGAGTTAAATAAATGGAATTTGACATATGGTATTATCACCAGAATGGTAGATGAATATCAAATTTTAGACAAAATCCATTATAGGGCTGGCTGTCTGTTGATATGTCTGTTTGTAAGTATGTGAATGCGATAACTCCAAAACGCAACAATATGATCTTGCCTAGGGTTACCATAATTTTTTTTTGTTGAAATCCGGACACACCGGATGGGGGTGAAGGGTATTGGAGGGGGAGTCAAAGTGTAGAATAAAATTTAAAATGCTACCTACGACCTTCTTTTATAACACTAGCACAGAGTCTGAGGAAGTTGAAAAAAATTTAAGACATCAGAATGCACAGAGGATATAATCTTCAGTAACGTTTAGTAATTCAGAATTATATTAATGATAAAAAGAAATAAAAAAACTGCCAAAACTGTCAATTCTCAGTTTGAACTGGAGGATGGACAAGGAGGCTGAGTCACTTTGTCATAAACAATGGATGTCAATTGAGTAAACAATGAATTTTCTTTCATTGGGGGAATGACGTCACCTTTTTCGAATACGGCAGATTTTCTCAATTGCAACCAAATTTCTCTTTCTCAGTACTCACTGTCGTAAATCCGGACCTTTTGAAGATCCAGACATTAGTCCGGACGTGAGTTTGAAATCCGGGCGTATGGTGACCCTATCTTTACCCCAAAATGTGCAAATTTTGAACTCAATCGGTCAAGGAGAAGAGATCCAAAATGGATACTCGATTTCTCTTCACTATACGGTGAGGTTAAGTACAAAACGCGCCATATTTTGGAAGTATAGGAGAAAGTCTTGGGAAGAGCACTGCTGCTGGTTATACTATTTTAGAAAGTCGAGTTAAATAGTATTGAAGAACTCGTATTTCTGAATCGCCACATATCTGGAAGGTTCAGGAAGTAAATTTCCGCACTGATAATTCACTTGAACACCTGAAAAGAAAAAAAAAATATTTAAACACTTAAATCTCTGACTTACTAAATATAATCAAAATTCTCTCAACTTATTAGAACCGTTTTTAAATGTAAAGACATCTACTTAAATTAAAAACCACAAAATAAACGCAGTGACCCGAGGGGTTCAACTTCAATAGTACCCATTACTACTTTTCCTGTTTTTAAATCTTTTTTAAAGGAGCGAGGAGGAAAATAATTTTTAAGTCTGATTAGATAATATTTGAGTCCCTATCTATAGTTGAAATAAGTTTAAGCAAAAATGGAGTGTTGCCTTTTTAACGCCTTGAGTGCCGCGCCCGTCATATTGACGTACATCGAATTATCGCATTTTTAGGCTTATAAACTAAAATTTAGTCAGTAAATGGCTTTATAATTTGACACAAACATTTCGTAGAATCCATAAGCATCTCGAGTATTATATGTCTTCTTAGAGGAGTGAAAACGACAGCCCCTTTCCAAAACAGGAGGGGTCATCTTATTAGATAGCAAAGAAAATGCGACTCTCAAAGGGGTTAAAGTATAGAAATTTTAATGAATTTCAATAAATAGATTTACTAGTATTAGAATTAAGATTTTTGGACGAGTGTACTCATTTATGAAACTTAAATCTTTAACTGCCTCCTTACCATGTTTGTTTCAATGAAATTTCGTGTTTGGAAAGCACTTGGCAAAATATCTTCCAAAGTCAAATATCGTCAACATATCTTCCTTCTATCAATATTTTTCATAATCAAATTAGTGCAGTTAAATTTTGACAGTTAAGCTTTATTATGACAAGCAACACAAAACCAGATTTTACAGCAATACAAAAACGGACTTTTTAGGGGAAATTGCTCTTTGCCAATTTTTCATCTTAAAACCTGAATACGAGTATTAACCTTCTGACTGCCGAATTTTTTTAAAGTACTATTTAGATGCAAAGTTTGAAAACATGTTCAAATACTGTTGAACGACGCGAATTGTTATTTACATGCAAGGCTTTATTAGTATAATATGATTCAACGTTTTAAAAGTACTAAGTAAACCCATTAGCTTGTGAAAATAGCAGGATGCAGCAGAAAATAGATTTACTTTCAACATTCAGAGGGTTAAGATGAAAATAGGCAACGAGCAATGGATATAAAGCTTAAGGAGTTGCCTTGTTAGAATTAAACTGAATTTATATAGGAATATTTCAAACTTTATAAGTCTCCCTCTCTTTATAATTTAATTATTACTATAAGGGGCATTATGAGTTTAGATAATGATTTTAAAGGGTTCTAGGAAAACAGAAAACTGCAACGACAGAAAATTTTGGTGGGAAAAATATTTGAATGTATTCAGCTTTTTAAATAAATGGAAAAAAGAGCCGTACCGTGATGTCTAAAGAAACTTTGGAGATGCATTTAAAAGTGGGTTGCTCGGAGAAAAAAAAAGATGCCAATTATGAATTTACAGAAATGATTGCGTCGCGCACCACATAGAGTTTTAAAAAGCTAAAAATTTAGCAAACTAAAATAATTATTGGAAAAGAGAAGAATAACAAAGTGGAGGAAAGCAAAAACCATAAAAACCAATCTGTTTTCTACACTGCGGTTACAAAACTCCTAATATAATATTTATAGCGGCTCTTTGTCAAGCTGATCAAACGCAACGACGTCTAATCACACAGTCGAAACCATTAGAAATGTGGAACATTAAAGTCCTCTCGTGCAACTGCGGGTAGCGTTGAATGTGGGTGGGTAAAAGGCACGAACCCGTTCATATTTCATAATTCCTATTAGGCGTGTCGGACGCAAGGACCCATGGGAGCAGAAAATGAGAATTCTGGAGAAGGGAGCAGGCCGAATGAGCGTAGGGCGTAGCTTCCTCCACTGAATAAAACATTCATTGGCTAACTTTCCATTGCTTTGGATCGATGTATCGTTGGCCTAGCTCTTAGGCTGTGTTGGCATGGCAAAGGCTTGCTTGTAGCAGCGCTCTTCAGCGTAGGAAGAACTTTGGAAATGAACATTTACCAGTTTATGTAGCAATCGCATTTATAATTTTTAACGCATTATGGATAGGTCGGAATTCCCGGAGTAAGCCGGGAAGTACAGAAAAATAAACTCGAAACTCAAATTAATAAATTTAAAATTAAAAGTTCATTGATTTAAATTCCAGTAAATATTCAACCATCAATAAAATTTGTACAAGGTGGCTACTGAAATGTTGAATGATATAGAACAAAATTGACTTTTACAAACGCACATTTTTAAAATTTATAATTTTATTTGTAAATATAATTAATGGATTTTTTCAGTATTTATGTGGCAAAAACAACTCTAGTAAATTCCTTGACATTAAAATGCTGTCAGCATTTTCTTTAGTTTCAATAATTGATCTTTCACTGATATAGGAAAAACGGAATGAACTTTACTCGTTGCTAGACATCATGCGTAGCCACTTTAATCTACAAGGGATGCTGTATAACCTATAAAAAATAAAGATTGGATATGAAACAGTTATGAGTTTTTCAGTGGCCACACTGTATTATACTCTGCTAAAAGAATTGAAGAGCTGAGTGGATTAACATGTTAAGTGGCAATTAAGCAAATTTGAGAAAACGGGTTTTAAAGTTTTAAAGGTTACATTTTTTTTTTTGTTTTTGCACTCAATTTTTGCTGTTCCGGCACTTTAGAGAAAAAAAAGTATTCAAAATTTTTTTATGCTTATTGACATGTTTATAGTTATTTTAATCATAGAGGAATTGATAATCTTTTGCACTTAACATGTTCGTCCATTCACACATCAAAAAACTTTTTTGCTTAGTCATGAAAGAACATGTTAAGTGCATGTTTCTTTCAGCATCTATAATAGAAAAGGCTTTCGAAGTCTGTAAAGTTCAGGAATGTGGGCGTGGCTACGTGCCAAAAGAGATTCAGACTAGACGCAGACAGTCTGTCTACAAATTAGCATACACATAGGATACTGTTTTTGGAGTTATGAAAACGAAACTTCGTGGCAATTAATTCATGGCGTTTTTTATATATAAATTGAGCCGAGTTAGCAGTTTTATTTCTTTATTTATGCTGATTCATTACCCTCACTTCAAGGCTAAGTTGGAAGTTAGCATAGAATACTTTTGTTTTGGTAAAAAGGGTTCTTTCTATATATTTTGCATTTAATATTTTTCCTTAACCGTTCATAAACTGAAAGGCTCCCTTTACTTAATGATTTGAATTGGGGGTGCATGCTATTATAAATATTTTCTTTCAGTATTTTTTTTATTTTGTATTTGGTAACGCATTTTTTTGTTACTGGATTTTGCATTATTTTTACTCGAACGAAACGAAAGTAATTGTTGAAAGTAAGGTTATTATTAAATGAAGTTTGGTGTCAATTGATTCACCAGTTATGTTTTCCATGCTTTTTTTATTTCTTAAACACTTTGCCAATGCACATGAGATTTGATTTTCTACTATAACTTTCGTTAGTAAATCTGTGACAATGGATATGAGATATGCTTGGAGGCCTAAAAGCCCGTCTTAGACGGGCACAAATCTTCTAGTCAACTAATAATGGTAGATTAAATACATACGCATAAGAATGAATTATTGATGGAATTTTATAAATATAAAACTATATATTTTCAACACAAGGTGTACAAGAAAAATCAAGTAAATCGTATGTTGAAATAACACGCACACACACTAATAAAAAACCTATTGAAGAGTGTTAATGTTTTGATATTTTTTTTAAATTAATGATTCATAAAAGAAATGACACTCTTTTTTAATAAAAGGAAGCTGCTGTTCTATATTTTCAATCTTTTCTGCTGTTAACTTTGCTCCGGTATCGGTTGTCCTTTCGAACTCAAAATCTCTAATTTTGACCCCCTTTCTGCTTCCTCAAATCAGCTTTCTTAAAAGATGTATAATGATCATAACAATCCTTATACAAGTACAAGCCGAATTCTTGTACTCTAATCCATTTATCCACGCTGTATCGGAAATCAATCTTTTCCTTGAAGACATTACTTTTTCTATTGTGATCTGGAGTTTATAATGGAGATCTTTAAAATCTCGAAAGTAGGGAGTCGTATCAGCGGCATGATGGATTTTGCAACTTTGCATTATGATTCCACGGTATTATTCTGGAAGGAATATGGTCTCGCGTTTTCTGAATTTTTTCTCAATTCTTCTGAAATCTCGATCACTATTAAGAAACTTGTATTCAATTACTTTGAAATATCCTTTAAGAACGAGATATTGATGTAGGAATAATGTGGTTAAGTTCTTAATCTAGGCTGAACAAGAGTCTGACCAGATAAGATCATCTTTACTCCTTAAAGTTTTGTTGAAGTCTAGAAGATTAAAAGTGGACTAGCTATCTCAGCTCAATTTGTTTAGCTATTAAAGAGCTAAACAAATATAAGTGATCAGTGAAAAATTTTTAAAATAAAAAAAATTGTTGGTCTCCTGGTTCAACTTCAGAAGAATCAATTACATTATCAATGCTGAAATAAACCATTATTAAAAAATTGACAAGTTTCAAAAAGTTCTTTTAATTAACGTTCAATTTCTCTATTCTTTGTCATGCAATGCAGCTCAGCGTGTTTATCACTCGCAATGAAGACCAGATTGAAAATTTGTTAAGAATTACTGTGAAAACTTCTTTCAAAAGCAAACGATTTCTATTTTCGAGTTGTCTTTTCAATATCTTCGTCTGCATTAATACTGTTTCCCGAGCTGAAAACAATTCGGTTTCAATAGAAGCAGATTTTTTTTTAAAGTCTGACAGGTTTCTCATGGAAGATGTTAAGTGCCCTTAAGTGCTTCTTCCACTACGAAACAGCAAGAGACCGTGCACTCAACATGTTCATCCACTGAAAACTTTGTAATTTTTTTATTTAACAGATTTACTGAACTTCCTATATTTAAACTAGACTTCAAGATGTTCTTTTGCCCATTTATCTCAATTTTTTCAGATATTTTTCAACTTTTCAATTATGTTTTCTGAATTCTTACTTGTTCACGCAGGAAAAGGAAATTCTTAGTTTCGTGAAAAGAACGATTAAATTATTCAAGAATACTTGTCTAGTTTGTGATATATATTTTAATTATCCCAATGAAACCTTAGTTTTTCTTGGAGAAAGAATTGTATATTTCATTTAATGTCTTAATGCAATAGTGGTAAACAAGATGTTTATAAATTGGATTTTACTACATTTGGTTGAGCTAATGCAGGTTTATGAAACAACACTTTATTATGGCATTGCCATATAAGATAGCCGGAATCCACTTGTATAATGAAGTTAAAATTTTACTTATATATATAATATAAAGAAATAGTATTGTAACCATTCAAGTACATAATAAGAAAGTATTATAACCATCAAAAATCATTATAATCCATATTATATTATAATCATCATTGCACAAAACCTGCACTCGTATTGCACCTCCATGTTCCTAAATGAAAACATGATCAGGATACAAATGAATAATGAATGAATAATTTTAATTAATTTATCTTGATGAAATGAATAATTTTAAGCATGAAGTATTTTTAAATTGCTTTTTTTCAATATTCAATTTGTTTACTAACTAATAATTTCGTCTGGAAAGGATTAATTAATGATAAGCACAAAAGAAATCTAGTTAAGTTTCATTCGTGTTTCAAATCATTGTGGCTTTTAATATTATTTTTGGTTACTGATATTGAAGAATCCCTAGAATAATTCATAACATTTCTTAGGGATCCTCAGTGTGATTGTTCACCTTTTTCCTCAGTAAGGGGTATGGGTACATTTTTCTCATGATATATTTTTTCTTAAATTTATATACTTCACATTTCTTTCTCATACAGATCCAATCACTCAACAGATAAGAAAATCAAAATTCTGCAAAGAGCTTTTTCTACAAATTTTTGTATTTATATACTCCAATCACTCATTAGGAGGCTGCAGAGACCTGGTGGTAAGGTCTCGGATTCGGGACTAGAGTACATGTTCTGAACATTTCATCTTTGATCCGTCCTGAATGGGGGCCTAGTGCACGTTAAATCTGATGTCGAGATTGAATTGTCCCCCCGCTGGTGTTTCATGGAAATATGGTTACGGTATGTGGAATATAGTGCCGGCTCAAGTGCTGTCGTTATCTGACCACGGTTCCAAATTGAGAGAACCAGTCCCAAAACATCCTTGGTGTTGCTTCAAAAAAACGGGACATTAATAGAACTAAATTAAACCAATCGCTCATTAAATATGCTATTTCATTTGAATATTTGCAGCAAAAATTGGCTGTTTTTGACTTTGAAAGCTTAGCTCTGTTTGAGGACATTATGGCAAAGAGCGTGGGATTATCACATTTCAATAAAATTCTGATTGGTTGAACAATTTACTGTATTCAAATCTCAATAATACAAATTGTGTGCAAAAGTGAGTAGTACTCGGTTTTTTTGCGCTCTACCTCACTGAATATCAGTCTTGCTCGCATTGACCCAGCATGACTAAATGAGATCATAATAATAATAATGGTACTTAATCTTGTCTCTTACTTCAGTCGGATACAGCTCCCAAATGATTGACATTTTTGCTTGCTGATTTTTGTGTACGTCATGTTTTTCTTGAATCCGCATAATTGCACTTTATGACAAACCCTCAGTCCTATGCACATTCGACTGTAAATGTTGGTTCCATTAACACCTTCTGCCGACTAAAAATTGGAGTACTGAGCGTTGATCCTGTTTGAAAAAATCCATGGTACGATGTATCTTGTTTTCTCGCTTCTGTTTCACTCTAAGCTGGGCATTCAAGAGAAGGCTAGCTATGCCATTTGTCCCAAGACTGGTTTTTCTCCACCCATTTTAAACGAAAAATAAGGCACAACATTCACGGATGTTCCAAAATTCGTTTCGAGACAAGGTTCAAAGTCTCAGAATTCTACCTACCCACCCTCCTCTTTACCCCCACACGGGAGATTTCGAGTTTCGAGTTTCATTTCTACCTTTGACGCGATGCCCCAATGTAGGCAGATCCTTTGATGTGCAGTTACCCTCTAATCGAGGTCTCAAATTGTTAATACCTGTTAAAGGATGTTTTTCATATAATCACAATGACAAAACAGGACAAATTAAAATCAAACCCATACTCTGTGGTTCCGGATGACCAAAAATGGTTCTTGTCCTACTAAAATTCATGCAGCCAATCATCTGAATCAATGCAAGAAAGTTAGAATATTTGAAATATTAAAATTTATTTTTAATTTTGCAATATTTAAAATTTAAATATCGTCGTCGTTCAGACAAAAGTCACTAAGTCCAAAAATATAGTTTTGAGATGTGGTCAGTTTAAACTTAATTAATTTTGAGTTGTTATGATAAATAGTAAAAATTATTTTACAGACTTCTAGCTCCTGCGGCTGACTTACTGATATTTAGATAACTGGTTTCTATCGCGAAATGCTTAATTTCAAATTCTAATCAACTGCAGTAGTCCGTCAAAAGACTTTTGTGGACTTGGTGTCTTCTGCCTGAACGATGACGATATAAGCTTAGGTAAAATTCATTATTGGGAACTTCAGCATTTTTTAAAAACACGTGAAAGCCATCCGTATTTGTAGAAAAAATCATTCTAATCTCAAATATGCAAGTGAAATTTTACATAATTTATTTATTTAAATATTGAGAGCGAAAGATGCACTGAAATAGCAGGAATTGTGATGCAATCCGAAACGCACTCTCATTGGCCGAGTAGATTTTGACGTCGAAGTTGCCTTCCTTCGCACACTTCTCTTTCGCTACTTTTGCGCCCTGCTTTGAATCAAGGCGTTTGTACCAGCTAAAATTTTAAAAGTGAAGTTTTTGTCTTTTCTACTATTCAACGTTCAATTTCGCAATGGATATTGGTTTTGTACAAGGTAAATCGGATAATTTGCCAAGGATTGATTTTACAATGATGGCAATGTATTTCAAGAAAAATTCCGATTTTATAATGGCTGATATACCAGGAATAAAAGCACAACGGTAAGATTTCTCCTTTTTTTTTGTCTTATAATCTTCCTCAATGAAACAACATAAAACAAAAAAAAATAAATAAAATGCTGAACTTAGCTTAAAAAAACCCTGTCATAACTCGGAATCCAAACAGTATCCCATATTGTGTGTACTAATTTGTAGACAGACAGATTGCTTAAAAAGTAAAAAAAAGCACGAAAAACAGAACCGATGAAACAAAATTAATTCTAGCTTAACTTTTTAATGTTAACCGAATTCGGCATAAAAAAGAAAGGAAATCTTTAAACTCCCATAAAAAAATCCACTGAAAATGAAGAAATAAATTAATTCTGGTAATGCTATTAAATCATCACTATCCCCGTATGGATGAATTGGCATAAATAAAAAAAAGCAGGGAACCGCTAAAGGCTAGCTACGTTTTCATGTATGTGTCCGCGCTTAACTTTTCACGTGAAAAAATAAAAATAAACTTTTAAAAAATAAACAAAACCGTGGTTTGAAAAGTATAAAATAACTTTCTTTTCAAAATCGGTGCCAAAATAGAAACAATATTAAATCTATTTATAAACCTTAATCAACAATAGAACCAGGATTTCAATACGAGCTCATATAGGTACTTATTCGTTTAACCTCATCTTATACTTATATCAAAAACGGAACAAATATGAAATTCAAGGCTCTTAATTTTAAAATACTAGTTTATACTCATTAATATAAAATCTGGTAAAAATAACTTATATAAAGAAATACACTAAAAAATTAAAAATAATAAAACTGTAACAACTTTCTTAATTGCAAAGAAAAGATACTAACAAAGTATCTGTAAGTAGTAAGCCTTTTTTACTGCAAAGTAAGCCTTTTCATTATGTTAGTTAATTTTTGAATTATATAAAAAACTATATAAATTTATAATATTCAAACCAGACCAAATGCGACTGATCTAGGAATTTAAGTGCTGTCATCAACAAACTCGAGATGCACGATGAGATAAATTTATCCCACCTTTTCTCAACTATAATAATTGATGAGCAAACTAACTTTTTGAAGACTAATTTTGATTTTAATACATTCATTGAATATAAAGAATTTATTTTGCATCAAAAGTTAATTCTGCGAATTATTTTGTTGAACTACAAATGGAAACGAATTTCATTATCAAAAAAAGTCGTGAATTTAAACTAATTTTTAAGATATTCTTATTAATTTCAATAGCACTGTAATTTTTTAAAAAAATATAAGAAACATTCGAATATCCATTGAAAAAATTTATGCAATGAAATAACAAGAGCAAGTTTTTTTAAAAAAAGAATCTTAAAGAAGGTGGGATCTTCTATATTTTTACCCTTTGAGGGGCAACGGCCCCTCAAAAGGTAAAAAAATAAATTCCATGTAATCAGACGGGAAAAAACTAATTAAATTTAACTACTTGCTTTAAAATATCTTTTTTTGGCTGCTAACCTCACGTTATACTTCTTTTAAAAGCAAAAACAAAAAAAAGAATTCTGAATTTACTGTGCTTCATGATATACAATTTTAATAGATACAATATAGTTTAATAACTCGCATCAAAATGATCTCCACAGACATGACGAATGCTGCTTGCTGATAATTCCGGATTAAGCTTCGGATCTCTCTTCATCGCTTTACACCACTTTTTGCGAATAATATAATTTCTTGGCACATCGATAAATAATTTATCGGGTGTCGTTACAGTTATATTACTACATTTAGGAACAATACAATACTTGTATCTTGCCGACCTTATTTTATCTGATGCGATAGTCGGAAAATATAGAAAAATGAGAATCTCTATAGAGAGCGAACGGGAAGGAAGCGTGTGTCTCTCCTGTCAGGCAACTGTGACGTCAGACCCGTTTCGCGCCAAAATGGATCGTTTTTCCCGTGAATTCTGAGAGGCGAACTTTGATCTCAAATTTAAAAAAAAACTGTCTGGAATTTTTTTTAATGTATTGTTCGTTTCGAAGCATTTTAAATCGATTTAAAAAATTGCTGAAGTTCCCCATTGTACATGCAATATTACGGCTTATATTACTTTTAAGATTCAACCTTTATTCAAAAGATAATAAAAGAATCTTAGACTCCATGTCGATTTGAAGGCTCATTGCCATCACGGATTAAAACTGATTTACAGTTCGTGTTCTTCACAACTGGAAGTTAAAATTACGGGCAAATTTGATTTAAATGAATAATTATAACTCGTTTCCTTTTCCAATTCATCGTTCTTCTATTAAGTAATTTAATCGCTGAAGTACCTTTTTGAATTTCAGCGCTTAAGGAGCATTTATCTTTCATTGAACGCAGTGGCGATTTTTCGCACAGGTGTTAGAGGTGCTCGCCTCGTGCCTCGAGAATCCAGGAGGCCTCAAAACTCATTCAGCGTACACAGTAGTGCTAAGCTGACGGCGAATTAGTGACATTGGGTAGGTGGAGGGGGCCCTCAAAACCTATTCGATGCATATTGTAGTACTGTGCCGACGGCAAATTTGTGACATTGGGTAGGGTTAAGGGACCTCAAAACCTATTGGACGTTCATCGTAGTGCTAAGCTGCCGGCGAATTTGCAACATTGGGCAGGTGGAGAGGCCTCAAGTCAGATTTGCGCCTGTGGACTCGTGTTGATAAAATCCGCCACTGCATAGAAGGGTGCCTGACAGTAATAATTCTGTATGAAGTGATTACTCTTTTTATGGTAATATATTAATCGGTTCCCAGTTAACAAACTGTTGATACCTTACGAATTAGAGGCAAACGCAAATAAAAGATAAGGAATAACTGTGCTGTAAAATAGGTAAACTGTTTATCCTAAAATCGTCAAATGAAAGTATAATGTCATTCATGAATATAATTTTTGTTCAAAATTGAATTCTAATTTCTAAATTAACATATTGATTTGAATTTTGATTGCTGAGTAATTCAAAAAAGGAGTGTTACTTTCAATTTTAAAAAAATGTTGTTCCATAAAGCCAAAACAGCAGTACTTTTAAATCTAAATTTAAAATAATGTATTCTTCCAGCAGTGCCGTTTACTACTTAAGTTTCTAGAAGGAAAACGATAAAAGTAGCTTTCATAAGATTTGCAGAACTACGTTCGTCTGTATCAATACTAGATTTCATAATTTTTTTAATAAAAGTACTAGCTTTAAAGCACTATTCAGTATGAAGTGTTAACTTCTATAAATGTATAGTTATCCTTGTTTAATTTTTATCATGCGTACCGGGCATCTTTGATCCATTTTTAGTTAGTTGATCGTTGCAAATGCTGTTGACTTGTGGATTTATTAATATTAACTAGCATCATTTTCTTTTATAAGAATTTTAGTGCATTTTATGTTTTCGGATAAATAATTAGTTGGTTTTAAAATGGTGAATAGTTGAACTCTGGGTCCCTTTATGATGCCCTTAAAAGAACTGGCTAACGTGTGTATAGACGTTTACCCCTTTTTTGAAATATGTGCATAAAAAAAACATTTTCACCTAATGTTAAAGCATTTCACCTCTGGGCTTAAAATATAAAAAAAAGCATCTAGAAGTTTTACAGGCAGTTTTTACTAATGCTGCTATTACTTAAATGTCGGGTGCTCTTTACTACTTATAATGAAAATATATTGTGGAAAATGACGAAGAATGTGATGGTCAAAATATCGATATATTTTGTAAAAAGATCACGACTCTAAAAAAATAATAGAATTCTATTGTCACCCACAATGCCGGAGAAGCGAAGCAAAATAATAATGTAATTTATTATTTTTCTTAATTATTTTTAGGACTTCTACATAAAACATCAAATTGGGATTTCAAATAAAATGCGAAATATGTTTTCTCATTGACTGTTTGATTCTGTACACCTCGTACTTCGATTAAAAGTTTTTTTTTTTTATTTTGGGGGTATTTGTTGGCCGCCTCCTTTCAGTAAAGCTTTCCAGAGAAACTGTATTTAGCTTATTTTGGGGAGAGAATTGGGAATGTTGTTTAGTGGGTCTCGGAGGGAAGTATTTCTTCGAAAATTCCATAATGTACGCAATGACTTCGTAAGGATTTTGTGGCAATCTTATAAATAAATAAGCATTCGAATTTATTTCATCTCGCTAAGAATTTTACAACCATGACGTAACATACTGCAATTTTCAACTGCTATTTGAGATTATGAAACCTAAACACGTACATATCCCTTTAATTTTGAAATTTCCCACCTTTGACTACTTTTTCTCATGTGTTATTTAGAAATTACTGTCAAATCTAAAAATTTTAATCTGAGTATTCTTTGAATATATTTTCGACTATCTGGTATTGTATTCTGTATATTTATCGTATTTGGAATCGGTGAAGTCCTTCTGTACCGCTGAAACCTTCACTTATGAATTTGTTTAATCTCTTGGATGACTCATTTTATTTCGGACATTTATTGTTTTCTCACTACATATAAGAATGGAAGGTATGCCCGAGATACCTATGAGTGTCCAAGTGATTTTTGCCTTTTAATTAATTGCCGCTTTGACTTAATCACTGATTTAAATATCAAAAATTTTATAATTAGATAAACGAGTTAGATACGTCATTAAATGCAATGGGGTTAAGAGAGATTCTACCATACTAGACATCTTGCTGACATAGAATCCACTGATCCAGCTTAACAGGTCATATAAAAACTTCAAAAGAACTCCAAAGAAGGCACACTTAAAGCTCTTTTTACCAAAGATTTCAGTCAAGCTGCTGCAACTGAGAAAGGTATTTCAACAAGTGTTGTTTTTTTTGCTAGTATAACAATAGGTTGCATAGTTTTAAAGGGCGTCCAGCATTTTCTAGCACCTCATTAACGTTAAATTTGTCTTGGTTTATAATATATTCACTCCCTGAAATATACCATTAGGCTTTGATACAGAATTGGCATTATAGGGAAGTTCAACAACAATTATATCAAAAATGCTTCGGAGGAATATGAAGTAGTGTATTCAGTGTCTATGAATTGTGGATCCTAAGCATGAAGGTCAACATCCTAAAATCCAAACCAACGAACCCCTTCTTTGACTTGGAGACAACCGACACAGGTTTGAACGCATCACTCAAGATCTAAATCTCTGATGACGTGAAACTCAATCAACTCTGCATAGAGGGGAGAAAGTGTATCAGTTGATCTCTGGCTTGTTCAGCAACTCGTATTATGCAGATTGCTGAAAATGAAGGGTGCGCTCTGCTAATGAACAGCAGGTGCGACACTTTTCATCTTTTAAATCCTGACCGAGGCTTTTTTTGTGTGTGTGCACCCCTAGCAGATGTATTTGTGGAAGTCGTACGGAAGGTTACCTTGGAGACCAGCGCCTCGCAGATGGCGAGCTTTACCTCCCCCTCCCTTTATGAACTCTAGGGAAATCGGCGCGATAGGTGCATTAAATTTGGCTTCCCTGCAACGCCATCTTTCCTTCCGACGGCTTCTGAAGGGATTACAGAAGACCCATTTATTAGGGGTATTTAAAAGCAAACCAGTTCGCACGGAGCACTGAATGTGAAACGATTGCACGCATTTTGTGTTTCATCCCTCAATTTTGGATCCCAGAATTCTCCTTTTCTGGTCGAGGCGATTCGGATTTTTTCATTTTTCGTCGATGGGACATTAACAACTTAAAAACTCGTGTTTCCTTTAACCCATTCCCCCTTAAATTGTTATTTTTTTCAATATTTAATTTACAAACAAATAATTTAGAAATATTTCATGTTTAAAATTATTCATTTTAACCGGATTAAATAATTAATTTCACTCAGATTAAAATTATTCATTCATTATTCGTTTGTATCCAGACCATGTTGCCATCTAAGAACGTGTAAGTGCAATATGAATGCAAATGAGGACATCTGTTGATTATTTAAAACAGAAAACTCCGGTGATGCCATTTGGCAACAACAGGCCGGAAATGGCTAAAGTAATTTTTGCATAAAAATGGAATCCTAACTTTCGAAAAATTTCACTCATTATGGGCTAAGATTATATAAAACAAAGACAAAACCACATGGCCAATAGTTAAAGAAAATGAAAAAACATCAACTTTCTTTTCAGTAAACTGTTAGTATCTCAATTTAACTAACGAATTACCGAGACGAAATCTGGTCTTTCTTCCTGTATCTCTGCTAAATCAATAAAATGACATTTGGCAGTCAGCGTGTTAAAAATTGAACAATAAAAAATTCAGGAAACAATGTCAAAATGAATTTCATTTATTCTCAGAGTTTAAGAATCCTCCTTTTTAAAAATTTATAGACTAGGTTATTGAATACTAATACTTCAGCAAGAAACATCAACCAACTTTTAGTGCTCACTCTTTTGGATTGGCCTTTTTATTAGTTTATGCAAGATGAAACACTTCAGCAGTCTGCAAATAACTTTCTTGCAAAGTTGGTTAAACATTAATTTCATGAGATGCACTGAATAATAATTCTGACAGGAAAAAATAGTTCCCCGTTTTATACTAACTCTTCTTAAACTATAGGTTTCAACCCCAAGTGAGGTCTCTTGCATGAATTTTGGAGTCGGGAAAATGTTTACAACGCTTGCTTTTGTTAGATTTTTTAGTATTGGTAAGCAAAAATAATACAGAAATCCGTTTAGGCCACTTTTAGATATGGAATATTTGAACAATTATTCATACAAATATTCTGGGCTTTGTTTCAATTTGTTCATTTATTGATGGATCCATGACCCATTTCATTTTCTCATTTGTTACAGTTTTGCAGGTGCATAACTTTTCCCACAGAATCGTGTTTGGATGTTTTTTCAGCAGGAAAATGGGATCCCCAATGCAAAGAGTTCAATAAGCCCTGCTCTAAATCGAAACACTTTTAAATAAATTAGATTTTAATATTTATAAGTTGAACAGAAGATGATAGAGCAAATAAAGCCCTTATGCTATCTGCAACTTTATTTAAATCTTTTAAAACTCGTATCGATATGAAAACCTCTGCAATCCAGACTTCTTCCCCATACAAAAACACTTCAGAATTGTTCGAGTAGTATATATTAAAACGCACCCCTTTGTTTTGGTTGATCCTTTATTACAAACATACTTCAATCAACGCAGTAGGTTCTCGGGCCTTATCAGAGAGGGAGGTGGTAATCTTAGGCCTGAGGGATTTATCGACTTCTAAGAGTGGGTCGGGGGTCTGCACGTGTAGCATCGGAGGGTGGGCCGTAATCTTGATTGCACGGGTTCCAAATTTGATCAGGACTATCTATCTGACGTGTCCAAGTTATTCATTAGGCAAGGGGACACAGCATCAGATACCCTGTTTGTCTTCATTAGGGCTGCTTTGGAAATCCGAAGCTAGGGGACTCCCCTCCACTGCTGAAACCTTTTATTGATGCTGCGCAGGAAGTAGGATTTTAGAAAGAGTAATTTTATTTGGATGGACGAATTTTCTGTAAGAGAAGGGAACGTGATAAACCACTGTGTGATGCATCACTTTCGGAGGTGATGAATGAAACCTATAATTTGGATCACCATTTGGATGAATCGGACCAGTCGCGTGTCGTCTCCGAGTTCCGTTTTCACAATCGATTGTGGGAATAAACAGTTTATTTTCCAGTTTTTGTTTTGAGTTGGAGCGTTAGGAGTTATTTATCCTTTTAATCTAAAACTTTATGGAAGATAAATATTTTTAAGAAGGAAGTTGTATATTTCTCTTATTTTCGGTGCTTGAATCCTTGAAGAATATCTTCCCAAGATAGCTCTGAATGTTAGATATCAGCAGTGTTTTACGCTTTTATAAATTTGTACAGTATTTTATAAAAAACTGTAATCGGCGAAAATTCGATCTCGAGATTTTAATGAATCTCCACTTTTTTAATCTCCTAGACTTGGGAAAGCACATTTTTGGAATTTTGTCCGTCTGTATGTATGAGAAGCAACAACTCAAAAATAGAATGAGTTAGGAGGATACAATTTGGAATGTGGCATTTTCATTAAATTTGTAGATCCCGTGTCTCATTTTGCGCAATATACGAATGTGTTTGTTCATGCTTAGTTGTGTAAACACGATAAGAGTAAAAAATGGAAAGAACCGAGAAATAAAATTTGTCATGCCATTTTCACATCAAATTTATAAAGATTAACCAAATGTTGGACCAAATCTGTCAAAGGAGAGTCTAACTCATTGTTTAGCCATTCGTGCGCGTGAGAATATAACTCAAAACCTCCAGAACGACGAATGAAATTTTGATGTGATCTCTAAACTAAAAGTAAAGATGATATGCTTTAAAATTTGAACCAAATTCGAAGAGTTATTTTCCCAAAATACATATTCAATTTTCTTCACCATATAAGGAAGCTAAATCCAAAACGCACCATATTGAGAAAGTATACGAGACAGATAAGGGGAGAATATTCTTGATTTTTACGTTTATAAATATTTCAAGCAAATTCTTTGTATTACGATCTCTTGGCGAAGTGAAATTGGTAGACATGCTGTTTATTTTTTTGCAGAAAGTTCACCCTTTTATTCAAAAGGTGATTTTCCAATCCATCTTGTTGCATTCATTTATTAAGTATAACTGACAAAAAAGAATGATGGGACAGTGTTCTTTTTGTCAAATTTATAACATCTTTTATCAGATTCAAAATAAAATTTTACAGCAAAGCATTAAGATTTGCTTTAGTAATCTGCCAATATTCGTAACTAAATTTCTGTTCAATATGTATTCCAACATAATAACTGACTAGTATTTGAAATATTAAAATTCCCTAGGACCCTCTTGTGAAGTTTAACATCTATGGATAAAATTACCTTTCATGTTAGTTTATCTAAACATGCCTGATGACAGTCGTGAATTTGAGACCGTTAATACCGTTTATAGATCTGATCATACTTAAAGTTCACTGTATAGTGTACATGGTGTACTTTGAACTGTTAGGGTTCTATGTCCTCCCATTGTTATGGTGTGGAAATTTGGTGAAATTGTTCCTTCCTCAGACGAAGTTCTAGCTCATCTGACCACTCCAACATTACAAAGTCCGGTCCTCAAAGCCCTAGTGTAATCGTGAAAACGGGACACTGATCTAAATCAGTAAATCAATTTCCTATCTAATTGTGCTTCTTTCTCTGGAAATAAAAAATCTTTCAGGTATTTGTCTGTCTATTTGAATTTTCACGCCTATTTTATGTAGCAGTAATTGATTTTATTTCCTTACTATTCACAATTTTTATGCGTGTCAGGGTTCTGGATTGTAAGAAATATTATTTGGAGCGTATCCTTTAACTCTTTCAGTGCTGTTCTGAAAGATGAATGTTCGAGAGTTATTTTGGATATATCCGAAAGTCACAGCAGAAGAGTTAAGCTAGCCATCTGATGGGATATCTTCCTTGTATTATATTTTCAACTTAATGTCATTTTAATTAATAATTCTCTCATGTGAATTTAGCCCTTTTACTGCGTTATGCTTAACACGTTGAAGTAAATGACGTCTATAGACGTCCAATGCTTGGGATTGTAGATGCAAATGACGGCTATTGCCGTCTTATGTTCTTAGTATTATAAATAAATTATTAAAATGTATATGGGTGTTAAATCTGTTTCCTCTGAAAGTCTTCATTGTTCTGGCAAGAATGAATGATGAAATATTTATCAGTAAAATCACCTATCATTTACGCTCCCTTACAAATGTTTCTCAAAACTAAATTTTGTATTTCTAAATTATCTCTAAATTTTTGTTATGCTAATATAAGTGTTTATTCTTGAATTTTTTAATTTTGTATTACAGAAAAAAATCATTTACTTCAACGTGTTAAGCATAACGCAGTAAAAGGGCTAAATTCACATGAGAGAATTATTAATTAAAATGACATTAAGTTGAAAATATAATACAAGGAAGATATCCCATCAGATGGCTAGCTTAACTCTTCTGCTGTAACTGATTCAAATGAGTTGAATTAATGTGAAAAATAAAGTTATATTGGCTTCTAAAAATATCTATTTTTCTTTTTTTTAAATTATTCCCAAGAAATTATCGTTTTAGTCTGCACAGCTACCAAGACGTCTATAATCGTCTTTTGTATATCAGCGAAATTGAGATATTAAAAATAAATAAAGGCTATAGACGTCCGCTAATCTTTTAGAAAAATTTGTCAGAAAAAATAATTTTATTCTGAAAGTTATAGAAAGCTTCATGGAACTCCCCAAGAATCAACTAATTAACGAAAAAAAAAGTTGCTTTTGTCGTCCATCACCGATTTCAGAGAGGGCGTCAACGTGTCAAGAATGACTGTTGGAAGGTAATTCGGATATATCCGAACTTCACAACAAGAGTTAAAGATTTGCCCTTTTTAAGTTTATCGGCAAAAATCATTCGATATCCATGAAACAATTGATCTGTAAGACTGTTCCAACATTTAAACTTGCGATTTAATTAGAGTTCTGTAAAAGAACCTTACATAAATAGCGAATTTGTGTGAATTTCGTGTGTACAACGAACGAGAACAATGTTTATACTAGTGTTTGTCTAGGTGTTAAACAAGGAAAATAATCGGAATTTTAAAGCGGTTATTTTCATTAGAAGTTTACGGTCATGTGAAAACGCACTTGAACTAATAATAATTTGCAGCAATTAAATATATATACTTTACTATTAAGGAGGAACCTAGCACCTTTTCAACATTTTTTAAGTATTATAGAAAAAAATATTGATAGTATTTATCGTAAATTTTAAATAAAAACGTCTTTGTCAGAAAAATTGACTTTGATTGTCTTTTCAAATTTAAATTTAAATTTTTTTAAAACTTCAATTTTTTTAAATATCCTACTTTTTTCTAATATTAATATTTTTGCTTCAATTTGTTTTAAATTTACTGAAAAATATTACACAAGACTGTGCATGAATATTAAAATTGATCTAATACTAACCCTCAATACGGAAAATCCCTAATACGCAGTTACACAGAAGATCCATCGTAATGATCGCTGTTCCAGAAAGCCACAAATTTTCTTTATTGGAAGAGGGGTTGGTACTATTGTATCAACTGAATAGGAGAAATCTGAATGCGATTTAAATAAAAAATTGTTTATTTCATCATATTTAGAGAGAAATATTATGTATTAATGGGACTAAATTTCTTCATCGTTTGAGGAAAGTTGGATCGGTTTATTGCCTAGCGATCATGACGGATATTCCATTTAGAGGGTTAAGCTTAATAAATGGGCCTTTTTGTGATGCATCGTAAAATTGAGGATATTTAACAGTTTTTTTATATATAAAAATCTAAACCTAATGATTATTGTATGTATTTTCATCTTATGCCTAATGATAAGCAAGTGGAAAAGATTCTAAAATATATCTTAAACAGGAAAAAACCGTAACATTTTTAAAACATGAAAGTAACAATTTGGCATGGAAAAAAATCCAGTTAAAGTTTTCATTTATGAATAAATTTGCTTTATTATAGTAAATAAAAACCTAAATTTCTAAAATAATAACCATGCAACTTTAAAATTCTGCCACAGAGAACAGCGAGACAATGAGTGAGAGCAAAGAAATAAGCCAATAAAATAAAAATCGACATTTTCGCCATTTTTAGGGTACATTGTGCCCTAAAGTTAGGATTACCATCGAAATACAAAAGGGGAATACTTATCTGTATGCATTTAACTGCTAATACTGCTTATTCATGCAGACTTCATCGATGCCAAAAGAGTCTTCCTCGATTAACGTTCAAAGCATTAAAAGCAGGGATTCAATTCACATAATCCCTTTTTCAAAGATATTCTCGTTGTACTGGCATGTCCCTTAATCTTTTTCGGACACCATCAACGACAATCCATGTAATTGTAATCACTTAAGAGTTACTTAATTTTCAAATAAAAACCATCCATCCTCTAGTCTGTTACTTAAACAAACCCTCGTCAATGTAATCACTCTTAATGTCCTTCACTCGTCTCAAGTCATATTCTCGAAGCACGTCTACAAGAAGTACGCATGCGGAACATGCTGAACCCTCCCAATTAAGTTTGAAAGCATTGCATTGAAGGATTTAGTTCTTAGGTAATAAAGACTTAGAGGAGATCGTTAGTTTAAGCCTCTCCCAGCGACTACCACCTCATGTTAGTGCGATACTCAGCTGTTGGGAATGACGGCGTAGCGTGCCGCTGGATCTAATCATATTGTTACAGTAAGCTCTCCCATTAGTCGGACTGAATAATTAATTCGGCGCCACATGTGCCGTTCCCAATTCAGACCTAATCGCGGAAATAGAAGAAGCAAATTGTTATGCCTCGCGAAACACACGACAAGGAGGATTTTTTGTCTTCCATTCTTTTGTCACTTTTACAAACACGACTATTTTTGATAATGACATGAAGAAGGGCTTTTTAAATTTTTCCGAGTAAGAAAGAGTATTAATTGACGAGAAATATAAGGAAATGTGAAATAGTTTAATAGTTTTTTCAACAAATATTACTGAAATATTTCAAGGCAAAATGGTTTTCTCAATGATTTTCCCTTACAGATATTGAAGAATTCGAAAGAAAGCGTTGTGCAAGTTTTATTGCCGCCAATATAAATAGTTCTACTCTGGTAGATTTCTACTTGTAGAGAAGTAAAGACCTGGAAGGGGATATGAAACAAATAAAGGATGGCAAGGGTATGGTGGGATGAAAAAAAAACAAATATTAATATATCTATATTAAAGAAGGATACATTCTGTTAATGTAAAAATGTTACCCTTAAAAATAGGTAAATATTTGTAATATAACTTTTGGGAAGGATTATCAAGAGAAAATGGTTCCCAAACTTTTTTTTCCTTGCATGCCCCTCGATTAGCGTTTTTATTTTTGAGTACTCTCTACTGTCCCCAACCATCTCTTCGCGCAAAGAAGTTTTTATTCATAATGTTTAAGTCAGTCTTAGGTTACAATAAGCATCAAACTACTCGCATATTAGCTCAATAACATTTTTGGATTTCTTTTTGATTTTACATTTTATTCCATTTATATACTCACTGTAACTCAATAACCAATCACAACACCATTGAAATAACTTCGTATCATAATGGAAATTCTTATTCGCTTATAATGAAATGCAACGATTACTCATTGTGACAGTAGCAGTAATTGGGAGGTGAAAGGAAGCAAAAATTTTATAGACAACTAGAAGGTGCCGGGGAGTACGAGTGGGTAAGACAATAAAATTTAAATATTTAGCCACAAAATTAGATGGCTTTCACGGACACTATTGATTTTTTCTAATTACTAGTTTTTAGGCAGATAGAGAAAACTAAAAATTTAATTTTCTGTTCAAAAAGTGTGGGGCGACTGCCCCTGTGCCTGATGCCATTACGGCAGCCCTAACTCGCCGCTACTGCATCGTGATAATCGAATATTCTAGTGCTAGAGAATTTGAATGCGATCATTGGGCTTTTTCCATGGAGCTGAGTTTTCTAAAATTAGGTGTGAATGAAGACAGAAGCTGAAGATGTGTCAAGATTTCTCTATTTGTTCACAATTTAAGCATAAGACAAGAAAGCTTTTTCCACAAGTTCTGCATTTGTAAAAGGTATGAAATATTTTATTATGCTGAGTTTTTGGTACTCTTCTTTCACTTCTACCCAAAAGACAATCGCACTTAAAAAAAAAAACAGATTGCACAGAAGAATCAGTCGAAAGTTCAATTTTACCTTTTTAAGAAACGGTTAGTTTTTCTATTTCTTGAAAAAGCAGGTCGTTAAATGGATTTAAAATCGATTTATTTGCATTAATATTTCTTGAGTACGCTTTTGCTCTAGTACAACTTTTACTTTTCATACGAGGTTGGGGAAGCAAAATTACATAATATTTTTTTAATTTTAATTATTTATGTTTTGTATTTTCCGCCATTACCAACATTAATTTCGCGTACCCCTAACTTGCCCGCCTCATACCCTGAAGGGTATGCGTTCCGCAGGTTGGGGACGTCTGATCTAAAGTGTCGATAAAACATTTTGTCGTTTATCAGTTTTCGTTCAGTTAATAGCTTTTAATAATTCAGATTCCTAATCGAGTATTGATAATTTAATTAATTATATCAGGGTCAACAGCATGTAAGTGCACACCCATGACCATTTATCGGAGAAATAAAATTACGTCTTGGTTTTATTTCGATCAGAAGCGAAAAAAGACATTCAACTATTGTCCGAGATGGTTTTGAATGACTTCTCACTCGCCTACTTGGCGCCAGTGAAGAGAAATAAATATCAAAATAATCGTCAAGATTTGTTTACTACTTCTAGTGAATGTTTACTTTACCGTGATGAGAAAGAGCTAAATCGAAACGAACATAATTGTAGCATTAAGCAGCAGAGTACAGCAAAATGACTTATTATAAACAAATGTGTAAAGTTAAAGTAATTTGATATTAATAATTTAAAACTCCAGCATTCATTGGGAATTCAGCGAAACTCAACAAAAATTAGGGAGAAGGAGGTGATATTAAAACTGGTATGGGGATACTTTGCGTCCGAAATACTAAAAAGCTGAAAACAAAACAACACAATCTTCGAAACGGTCGCAACCCTCAGTTTAAAAAGAGCTGGCGTGAGGAAGGAAGACATTATATTGACAATGTTTTCTTGTAATTGAAAAAAATGAAGAGAAATATTGCATCAGTAAGATATGTCATCTCCATGAATGAACTTCAAAAAATTAAATCGTTTCTTGAAGCCTCTCGAGTTATGTTGGCGTCTTGAATTAAAACTATAGTGAAAGGCTATAGAGAAAACTATAGTTATAGTGAAAAAAAAATCAAACTATTTTCTTAGAAAGTTTTTTTGCGGCTGCGGATTTTTGATGTTAAGATAAATAAGGGTGCATTTGCATCTTCAAATACTTGTTATCTGGAAAGGTGTAGGTATACTTCCCTAATGAACATTGAATTTGTCGAGAGTGAAACGTCCTTCCATTTATATAGCGTCGAAATTTCGAAAGGGTTGCCGGCTGAGATGTTGTCATCGACCTCTGATCGTTGTTCAAAATTACGAAGTTTATCCCAAAATAGCCCTCGAATAGTTTCAAAACTGTACGTTACTCTATCTAAACTATACCAAGCTTTAAGGGTTTAGTAGGAAGGATAATTTTCATTAAAATATTTTTACTTTTCATCACAGTAAAATGGCTGCAGTAAAAATTTTGACATTATCGTCATATAATAAACCGACTACCAAATACAATATTATACATAATCTATTAGAGCAAATAAGGATAAATTAAGTAAAGGATAAGATTAGTAATAACTGAAAAGGATAAGAATTCATTCGAAATTGTAATAATAACTTATAATCGATTACCTGAATGAAAGCATTATAGAGTATAAGGATTTTTAACTATTTAATCCTTCCGTCGGGAACAACGCATCTAACCGACACATATCTTACGTTTTGTTATAGTAATTCTAATATGGTATCCAACCGAAGGTTGAGATCTTGCCTTTGGCTCAGTGGGGAGTTAGCAAAAGCATTTAGTAACTTTTGGCACACCGAAGTAAAGTTTTTTTTTATATCTAGATGAATAAGCATAAATAAAAATATACAATAATTTTTCGTTAAATGGGACAAAGACTCATTTTCTAGGTAATCAATCTTTCCTCTGCATTTTATTAGCCCCGGTCTTAATTTATCGTTAAACTCTTCTCATCTTGTTCCGTCAAAAGAGCAGGATTATCCTAATACAATATTAAGAAAAACGTAGAAAATGAAAAAAGCAACTTTTTTTTCTTTCAATTTCTAAATGAAAGTTTTTGCTACATTTCAAGTTAAATAAACTTTCAGCTTCCTTTTTCTACATCTTTGAAGAGTAAATTTAAAGACTTGCAAGTTGTAAGAGGTAGGAAGATCAGTTTATGAAAGCTTTTCTCGTTTAATTTTAAGTCGCAAGGCAAAAACACTTCCTACCAGTAGTACGATAGTAATTGTCATTTTTTACAATATTTTCATAAATCCTAATTTATTTCTGTTTCGAATGGATTTTTTCGCTACCAATTCCCACCACTAATTTAAGGTGCATTTTAATTTATCCAAAGTATGAGATATTAAGAATTGAATCAACTTCGTTAATCGTTAAATCTTAATTAAAAGCTAAGGGATTTCGTGAATGCTTTTCATTGCGCTAACTCGAAAATCGAACGAACAAAGATATAATAAGGTGGATTAATAATCCACTGAGAGTTCCACAACTTTTTATGTTCAATAGAATTCTGCTATGTTTTGCAATCTGTGCGTCGTACAAAATTTGTCAAGTTCGGCAGATACCAAGAACAACCCAGTTTAATTGAAATATGCGGTTTTCAAATGTAAAGCCATCTTGATATAGTCATAAAATGTTTTCTAGGAGCCTTTAGTTGCCGAACTTTCATCGAATCGCAAAATGACGGGAAACATTTGTAGGTATGCACTCAAGAGTTATGTGGATAACAAGAATCGAGATTTTGCGCTTATATTTATAATTGAAATATTTTAAGATTTTCTATTCAACGAATAAATATTTTCTCTCAACAGCTTATGTACCACGAGAACTGTTAAGGCAGTCTTCCTCTATATCAGAAGTTCACAGCTGTGTCATGTAAAATATTTTTTGAAGTAGGGCGTCTGAATTATCAGTTAAAAATTCACAATTTTAGTTGAAAAAACTTAATATTTATGATAAGAATATGTACCTACCAATATCAGTCGTAAAAAGTGAACTTATGACACCGAAATACAGTCATAAAAACTTGCTTTATTCTATTAATAGTGACATTTTTCATCGCTTTCTTTTCAGTCTCGTTTCACTGAACAGTTCTTTTATCGTTTAGACGAAACCTGCAAATTGTTTTTGTAAGGTTTTCAACAGTGCTAAGACAAAATAATAGCTAAAATGAGGCACTGTAAATGAAACAACGAAAAAAACCGAGAACTTGATCCGTATTAGATCAAGAATTTCATAAATTTCATTACTATGAGTTACTAGTTACCAAAATTGTCATACCTTTATTCATATAACCTGATACCGGTTAAATATATACCAGTGTTAAATATGACTTGTCCTGCAGTTCTTCATTGCTCCTACTTCTACAGTACCTCAAGAAATTCCATGGGCGAATGAAGCTTCTTAACATGAAACTTCATTATTCAATGAAATTTTCATGCCAACAGAATGATTAAGAACAGGAATTCCTATTTCAGAAACAAATCATTACTTCTAGACCCCTTTGTTTAGGCATAGGTAACTAGTTTATCGATGGTTAAATTCTTAATATCTACAAATGTGAATCGGAAATTATTACAATGAAACAAAGTAAGAAATCTCTCTAATGACATTTAACAAAATAAATTCATTCACAACATGCGTTTTGTTACGTACTTGGCATTAAAAAGTATTAAATTATTTGTTATATAAAAACATGAATTATATTATCAATGGGTCTGTATAACACGTTTAAAACAAACTGAACTGGACCAAATTTTTGGTTCGAGGTTTTCGATACAATGTTGAATTCGTACCATTCCTTTTCCAAAGCATGAAGAGTAATGGTTATTTAAACTTTGGTTTTCAACTTCAATTTGCTGTAGTACTAAATTAATTACCATGCCACAAGTTCAACTACTAACCGCAAATATGTATAATCATGATAAAAGATAAATTATTCCATATATGCTTAGGGAAAAACTCTTTCGATGAGACGAGTTTTTTCATTTTTTAACATAACATGAAGTTTTGTCAGCATTTTTTCTTTTAAATTCCGTACCCTTTCGAGTAAAATTCTTTTTCCAGCTTACTGATATATTCCTAAACTACCACATACAAAGACATTATGACAAAAATAATAATGCATTCTAATTAAGTGTATGCATTATAGATATCTATAAATTTAATTGACAAAAGTTTTAAAAACAAACTTTTATTAGTGTACTAAACAGTATAAATTGTACTTTTAAGTACAATTTTCTACTTTTTAATCTTTAAAATCACATAGACATCGTGTGAGATAACGTGTTCACAAACAAACAGAAAGATTAACAGAGTGACAGTTCCAAAACTGTTTTAATCGGACTCAAGGAGGCTTTAAAGGTAGAAATTCGTCAAAATCTCGAGGTAATATTTTTTCGATTGCAGTACTTTATGTACTTCGAAGAAACAGTTCTCTTCGTTTAAAACGGTTATTTTCGAAATATAAACGACAACAATTCGCCCAAGGAGTTAACACGTTGACGTAAATGACGTCTATAGACGTCCAATGCTTGAGATTGTAGATGCAAAAGACTGCTATTTCCGTCCTATATTCTTAGTATTGTAAATAAATTATTCAAATGTATATGGGTGTTAAATCTATTTCCTTTGAAAGTCTTCATTGTTCTGGCAAGAATGAATGATAAAATATTTATCATTAAGATCACCCATCATTTACGCTCCCTTGCAAATGTTTCTCAAAACTAAATTTTGTATTTCTAAATTATCTCTAAATTTTTGTTATGCTAACATAAGTGTTTATTCTTGAATTTTTTAATTTTGTATTACAGAAAAATCTAAACTGATTCAAATGAGTTGAATTAATGTGAAAAATAAAGTTATATTGGCTTCTAAAAATATCTATTTTTGTTTTCTAAAAATTATTCCCAAGAAATTATCGTTTTAGTCTGCACAGCTACCAAGACGTCTATAACCGTCTTTTGTATATCAGCGAAATTGAGATATTAAAAATAAATAAAGGCTATAGACGTCCGCCAATCTTTTAGAAAAATTTGTTAGAAAAAATAATTTTATTCTGCAAGTTATAGAAATCTTCATGGAACTCCCCAAGAATCAACTAATTAACGAAAAAAAAGTTGTTTTTGTCGTCCATCACCGATTTCAGAGTGAGCGTCAACGTGTTAAAAAGTAAACTATTTAACTAAAGTACTTTTCAACACAGAGGAAAGCATGTTGCGAAAAAACTTTAGGACTTTGAAGAGTAATGGATTACTTTTGAAGCTTTTTTCCGTCAGCTCCCCTCCCCCCTCTCAATGTGCAAACTGAGCATCAGGCAGGAACGGTTGTTGAGAGACGTTATCAAATTATCAATGCCGTATCGGGGATCTGAATTAATAGTGGCCGATTCCCTCAAGTATGTAATCTGTGAAGCATCTGGCAAGCACACTGTTCGCTTTGTCGTTTGAAACGATTCCCTTTGTTTTTGGCATGTATCGAAGCATTGGTTTGTTATATTGTATTTTAGAAATATCAAAATATCTCTGAAAAAAAAATTCTTTTAGATTTAAAATTGATATCGCAATAAATAGGACAAGATTAGTTTTAGACAAGTCAAATTTTGCAAAAATAAATAAATAAAATAAAAAGCGCAGTTATATGATTTCCGTGGGAATCCTGCAAAATGCTCAAATCCAAAATATTTTCAGCTAAATTTTGAAGACCAAATCCTGTTTATATTAACTTGAACGTAGCTGTGTTATTTTCTTGCATACGAAGCATACAAAGTTTACATATACTGTAATCGTCGAAGTATTTGATCTCGAAATTTTGATGAATCTCTTCAATTTAGACTTCTCATAGTTCGAAAAAAACCTTTTTGGAATTGTGTCTGTTTGCGAGCACGATAATTCAGAAATGCAGTGAACTAGATGACTGAAATTCGGTATGCGGTCTTTACTCCAAATTTAGATATTTCGGTCAAATTTTGTTTACAACCTGGCTAAGGGACGCCTGTTTTGCTGTCCCTTCGTGTGCATGTGAAAGCCATTACAAAAACGCAACTAGCTAGATAGAAAAATTTGGCGAACGGTTTTATCACTAGAATTGCGCACGTGTATCAAATTTAGGACCAAATACATCTCCAGATTTATTGTCTGTTGGTGTGTGAAGGCCATAATTCAAAAACCCGACAAACTAGATAGTCCAGTCATTGGGTAGTTTTTTAAAACAAATTCTGGTGGAGTTTTAGTTTTTTGCTCCTTTGTTTTTTGGGGTGCTGATTAAGAATATGAGGTTTGCCACCAACATTTTTTGTTGGAATTTTAGTTATACCCAGAAAACATGAAAAAAATGGAATTTTCCCCCAGTGTTTTCCTTACAACTCAAAAACTATCAACTTTTGTATATCATCATTACATATCAAAATAATCAGCACAAATCTCCCTACAATTTAGGTCCGAAGAATTTTTTTTGTTACGCAAACCGTTTAGGCGCTATAACTGGTTGAAGTTTGACGAATGTTTGACTTGCCTGCTATCGCGGCTTGAACAATAACAAATCTTCCTATCTGTATGCACTAAAATTTGCTATCTTGCTATTAATACACCTTTCTTTAACCTTATTTATTTAATAGACTTTTTCCACCGTCAAGTTGTTTGTGCGAATAAAGTTTTCATCTGTTATATTAGAAAGGAAAGTAATTTGAATCCCTAGCAACGCCGGGCATAAACAGCTAGTTATGAATAAAATTCCTTGATAATCTCTAAAAGGCTGGTGTTGATGGAAATTTAGAGTCACTTTCACAATAAAATTTTATTTCAAACAACTAAAAGTACTTAAGTAGTTTTTAAATAAACTTTATTAATTTCCATTAACTAATTTAAATAATTTGGTATGTAGGAGCCAAGAAAAAAAAGACATAAAAAAAGAAAATATATATTCAAACCTGTATAAAATCATAATAACTTAACAATAATACGCTCTTGCCCTAAAATCACAGATCTATGTCCAATTTTGAGCCAATCCGTCAAAGGGTGGATTGCCTGTTTGTCTGTCCCTGTGCGTAGGAACACGGTAACTCAAAAACGCATCAACTAGAAAAAAGAAACTTTGTGTGTGTTTTTAGTTTTCTTAGTTAGTTTTAGTTATTATTTTATATTTTTAGTATTTTATTATTTTTAGTATTATTAACAACCCGTTTTTGAGGCAACACGAGGGCTATTTTGGAACGGACCTCATAATTTTGAACCGCTGCCAGATGACGAGAACGACTCCTGAGCTGGCACCCCCTTTTCCAAACTTCCGCACCACACCAGTCCCACTTGTGTGAGAGTGTTTGTGTGGTTTGAAGTTTTTTGTGTGCGTCCCAATTTGCTGTCTTGAATTGTTTGATATCTTTTACAGACGTGTATTATTTATGGTGTACATTTTGTTGAAATTTTTGTCACACGTGACTTTATGTACACATGCAGAAATATAGTTATAATATTTACTTGTAAAAGATTATGCAAATTATTGTGGAATGTTACAAAATATTGAACATTTACCGACTGAAATAAACCAAATTTGTAATAGAATTTATGTGATTAAATTCTATGTCACGGGTGCAGTATGTACACTATTTCAAATTTTAATAAAGCTGCGTGGGGCTTTGCATCTTCCTCGTGCTGCTGCTCAATTCTCCTCCCCTCCTGTTTGTTACTGCCTTAAACCCAGTAGGGTAGGCGGAGCTGCGGTGCACCACACCAGAGGAAGAACGTTTGACCCCCTACGTATGATTTGACGTGTAACAGGCACAATACACGACGGATCTTCAGTGGAATCGGGTTTCGAACCAAGAACCTTTCGGCTCCGAGGCCGGCATCTTACCACTAGGCCGCCGCGGTCTCTTGTGTGTGGATTTGCCACGTAAATTGTAGAGCTGTATCCAATTTTGGTCCCAGTCTGTCGAAGCGAAAAAGGTACTGTTTCAAAATGCAAACTCGATTCTCTACGCTATACGAAGAAGATGGACACAAAACTTGTCATATTGTGGAAGAATATGAGAAGATTGAGAGGAGAACACTTCCGCTATTTTTTTTAATAATTCGTGAAAATAGTAAATGATATGAAAAAAAGTATCAAAAAATATATACTATCACGATTTATTACTGTGTAGTTAGTGAAAATTCGCATTATTCCAATTCTCTTTCTTTGATTTTCAATCCAGATACAATTGCATGTACAATTATATGTAATTGTATATATACAATTACATATATAATTATATAATTTACATATACTTACACAATTTTTTGAAATATTTCGCCACTAACTTCTGCCCTATAAAGGCCGAAGTATTAGAATTCTGTCGGTTTGCTCCTTAATGATCTCTAATATTAATTCATATGAATATAATTTTGAATGAAGAATTAACATGTTTATAACCGTATTTTACACATACAGGGTTGTGAGTCTAAGTAAATTTATAATTTAAACAGTCAAAACAAGTTTAAAGTTAAACAAGTACCGACTGTGAGTAACCAAACTGTTATAAGATCTTGACAGTCTTTAAACATTTGTTGAAGACCACTTAACAAAAGTTTCATGAGTTCTTATAAAATTTTTAAAGAGCTTCGTTTCAGAAACGATGGCGACTTCAACAGTATGGTTGGGGGAAAAAATCGTATTTAGCTTATTTCACGAATATAACTCAGAATTAAGTATCGAGGTAATAATTGAACCAATAAGTAGAAAACTTTAAAACTAGTTCGGCACTCAATAAATTGTAAATTTAAACAATACAAATATAGCACAAACGGTTTTCAGTGTTTAGCACTTTTAATACCAAGTATATGGGGCAAACAGGTTATGGCATGTATCAATTTGTTCATTTTGAATATAGTAAGAAATAATCCTGAGGGCTATCCATGAAAATATTTTATTCATCCATGTATGCCTGCACAAAATTAAAAATTATTTTCCTAACTAAATATTATACAGGGTTACGCACTTATCGTGGTCCGATAGCTAATTTCTAAACCGTTGAAGATAGACATATAGTTCCAATTGGGAAAAATACTTTAAATGAATGGAAGAATTATATTTTATGTTTTTTGAGTCGCTAAATATATTTCTGAAAAAGTTACGAATTCTAACTTTTTATACGGTCCTCCGGTTCTATCAGTCATATTTAGTAAAATATTTTTCACACACTAACATTTTAAACAAGAGGTTCCATCTGCGGCTAAAACTGGTCGAGTTATTGAGCTTTGAATATCGCTGACTTGCATCACTTTATATCGTTTCAATAGCAGCCTCGAAGACGATCCACAAATCAATGCGCAACATTTACTCGATGAGGCCACTGATTGGTTTAAAATTGCGGAATTCAAAGCTCCATAACTCGGTCAGTTTTTGTCTCAGAAGAGTGGACTTCTTTTTTGTTTAAAATGTTACTATGTGAAGAATATTTTGCTAAATATGACCGATAGGACCGGGGGACCGTATAAAAAGTTAGAATTCGTAACTTTTTCAAAAATATATTTAGTGACTCAAAAAAAATATAATTCTTCCCTTCATTTAAAGTATTTTTCCGATTCGAACTATGTCTATCTTCAACGATTTAGAAATTAGCAATTGGACCACGATCAGTGTGGACACCCTGTATATCTGCATTTTGGAAGCATGACATAATTGGTCAGTTTGCAATGTGTATAAGTTTCCTGTTTAAGAATGAAAAAAACCCTACTATCTCTCTTAAGATAATAAAATGAAGATTATGCAGAGTTGTGTGTTTCTGCAGTATTTTTTTCAGTTATGGAGGAATTCTCATTGATGTATTAAAACTGACAATGAAGAAAATTTATTTAAAGCTTAGATTTCAAAATAATAGAGTTAGCGAGTAAATGTGCGAGATATATGTTAGATCAGAAATCACGCTGATCGTGAAAAATCACTGGCAAAAAAAATTCGAAACCTGCATTCAAACGGTTATCACTTTTGAAGGGGTCGCTGTTTATTTGCAATTTAATATGGAGAGAGTAACTATCAAGATAAATGCTGCCTAATATCACTCCTTTGGATTAAAGCTAAAACCGATCACAATGAAATGTTGACCTACACTGCGAAATGTTACATATTTCCAACGCTAACCTCTTGACCTCTTTAAGTTTTCTTTAATTTGAGGATACAGTGGAACCTCGCATAACGAGCAAAATAAATTGTAAAAAAATTGACTCTCTTAACGAGCAACGTTTCGCATGACGAGGAGATGGGAATTCCCGGGATTTGCGCCTGCTACTGTCGTATCCACGCAGCTTTCATTTTGCTTTAATTCTTTTCAAACTAGGTGTCTATAATGGTGCGTCCACTTTTAACTGTAATGTGTTTTAACTGTTAATCGAATGAAATCTTTTGTTTTGATTTCTTTTTTGTAGTAATAAACGTTTTGAATGGAATGAATGGCTGTGGTTATTTTCATTTTTTGATTCCAATAATACACTGTAAAAAATATCCGTTTTTTTTCTCGGACTTTTTCCGCATATTTGACGGTTTAAAGCTGTTTTGTTGACAAAACGGTTTTTCACCGTTTTCCGCTCCAGCCATAAACGGTTTAAAACCGTCAGTGCAAATTCTATTTTTCTTCATACGGTATTGCTTTCCGCAATACCGTACATTTAAGAAAAGGGAAAGTTATCGTAAAGTACGATAACTTTCCCTTTTCTTAAATGTAATTCTATTGCATTCATTTCATGTTTTCAATAGGGTTCCATTTCCGTAACCTTAAAACACGTGTTCTGGCAATAGTTGATTTTTAAACTACTAGGTGACGCCACTAGAGCTATAGTGACTTTAAAACTCAAATAGATTATTTTTACTTTATTTTATGAAGTCTCCGGTGGTCTAGTGGTTAGAGCGACTGCCTTGTATTTCTATGAACGCGGTTTCGATCCCCGGCTCGGAGGAGTTAGAAGTTTTGTCACCATCTTGTATCGAAATCGTCCAAGTAAGTTCAATTAAAAATTATGTTAATTGAAATTACTAATTAATCCTAGATTAATTAAGATTCCTAATTGATAATACACATCAGCACATTACAACTCAACTCGAACAGAAGGAGAAAAACAACTCAACTCAGTCGATGACGTCATTTACTTCGATGACTTAATTTTTACGGAGAAAACTTAATTTCATACGGTAAAAAACCGTTGTGACTACGGATTTACTTTGTAACTTTTACGGTTTCGCACAACTAACCCAGCTGCCAGTTTAAAACCGTAAATTTTACGGGATTTTTTTTGCAGTGTATTTAAGGCAACGGTTTTTTAAAAACTATTTTTCGGCGGTGCAATTTACAGTTGTTGAAACGCTACGTCACAAATTATGTGACGTATTTGAGTGACGTAGCGAGTTGAGTGACGTCTTTGAGTCAATGGCGTAATGTAATTGACTTCTTTCTTTTCATAAGGATAACAGAGGTACATCAATCCGTGTTTAGCACTCATTCCGCTTTTCATTTCTGAACATTCGAATTCCATGCTGGTTTATTCTGCATAAAAGATAAGGTGAAGATAATTCAGGCTCCTTAACGATCTTGTATATAATTTTCTCTGAATAAACTTTATGTATAAAATTTGAGTATTTTTTTCGGCATGGAACGCATTATCGTATTTTGCATTGATTTATATGGGAAAAATTGTTTCGCATAACGAGTAAGCTTCTGGAATGAATTATGCTCGTTATGCGAGGTTTCTCTGTAAAATAATTTACACAATTATTTATTACTTGAAATAGGAAAGTTTTTATTAAAGAAATGTTGCTTGAACAATTACAGTTTTATTACTTATAATTAAAAATCTCTAAATTAATTTTCCCATGACGTTTACTCTCGTTTACGTAAATTCATGCAACTACGGTTGAAAAATTTAAAAAAATCTTGCAATACAGGGTCGAATATGTTTTTTAAATACTTTCTTTATTTTTATGTTAACATGTGTTGACTAGATTTATTGAACTGTAAAGTATGCTCATTTATTGTTGTACAGAGTCTGAACTAACTAAATTAATGGAAATATTATTTTAACTACTCATTTATGGATTTTAATAGAAAAACGCTATTTGTAGAGGCATAATCTATTTTATTTCAAATGCTCAATTTTTATGAGAAACATTTTCCTTCACATATATAGTTACGTTGTGCACTATCTTCAATTTTTCCCATTTATCGTAATATCTTCACATATAATTAAAATAATATGCCGAGTTAAGGCCATAAAAAAAAACTCTTCCCTTGGGTACGTATTATTTTCTGTTTCTATTTGTAACTCTTAAGACGCGAGAAGCATTTTTCTTGCTTGATTCCAATATTTTCTCTTGTAGTAAACTGAAGAATTTACATAATGTTGATTCAAACCATGTATTTCGAATGCATTCATATAGAGATAAAACGTTCATATCATAGCGTAGATAAAACACATACTACTAGGTCTACTGAAATCTGTCGTACCAAAACATGTCCATTGTGTTGGTAAAAAGTAACAAACCAATATTTTTACAGAAAAGTTTTTGCTGCAATGCCTTATAAATTAATTTGCTCTTGTTAATTGGCGCATTTTGGAAAGAGAAATTATATGGTGGCTTATCGTTCCCCCAATGTAGGGATTATCAAAGTTCTTTGCTATGTAGTCTGTACTCAGTTTTTGTTTATAATGTGTACAATTAATGAGGACAACAGATAAGATTAAATGAGGACTTCATGTTTTTACTTGGTTACTCATCCAAACAACTAATACGTGATACGCCTTTCAGAACGCCAATAAGGCGAAATCTACATTCAGAGAGCATTCGAGCGAGCAAGTTTGTTTCTTGGAGAAGTGTATCAGCCGAAGGAGGAAACAGCTTTACAGAGTCTTATCCAAACATTTCTTCACTTGTTCTTTCATCGCGTTCAGGCATATTTTTTCATTTTGAATTTTCATAATTGTATTACTCGGTATTACTTTCTGTTTATACATATATATCAAAACTTTTTAAGCCATGGGTATCATCTCCAATTAAGGGCGCATAGAAAATTTTGGAAAAGTGTTCTCCCATCAGATTTCATTTTTGAAGTAATGAAGAAAATCGCCTTGATATAAATTATTTCATTAAATTTTTCACGTGAATTAATTAATTTTTTTCGTTGTATCATCATCAATTATATTTATTTATATTTATTTTTTCTACGCATAAAACATTTGGAGTTGAAAAATCTTTTGTATTGGAGGCCAAATAATTCTGTCATTACCAACATTGGAAAGGAAATAAAAAATCAGTCATTAAATCATCATCAGTAAATGATAAACACAAAATTGTCATTAAGCAAATTTTAATGAAGCCTTTTTAAGATCAGATAATTTTCTTAAGTATTTTTGCTTATAAATATTGAATCTCAAAGAAAATGCGCTATGAATATTTTTGCAATTCCCATACTTTTTTGATACCCTATTTCAACTCGTGATTCACAATTTAAGAACCCTGTTCCAGATAAAACCTCAACTGTGTTGGATTAGATCTTTTTTATAGCAAGATATCCATATTTGATTATGCTGCACCAAACATACGCTTAAAATAGGGTTTCGCTTAATCAAAACATTTTGTGAAATAAACACAACTTTTAAAAACATTAAAACTTATTCAAATAGTGGATCCTAAATATCATTGATGTAAAAGCATTACAAATAAAATAAAATCGAGGGAAATTAAAATCCGTAAAGATAAATACAAAGTATGCTATCGGTATGTTTGTTCTCTGTTGGTATAAAACCCAAAAACACATACATCCAAGCAATAAAAAAACCCCTAATAACTGAAATCCATCCTCGTCTTCTAGTCAAGGGTTAATCAGGTGTTTCTCTCGTTCTAAAACGCATTAAACGCAACATCAGTAATGAATCCGGGAGACCTTGAAAGGGGGAATGCAATTCCCATCGCACTGAGGTCCGCGATCACCGCGACAACCGATGCCGCTGAAAAGGGAACATGTGGCCGCCCGAACCCTCGTCCCTCGCGTCAACTCCTAATTACGACGAGCGAGCAAGGGATGTGTCCGTCCACCTAATGTGTTGACTAAGTCCCTATATCGCAGATGGGTCCGTTCTGCCATCTGCTAGCCACCTGCTATTCGTCGCGATGGTACAGCGGGTGATGTACGGTATCGGCAGGTTTGGGAATAGGAATGGTTTCTAGTACTTCTAGTACTCATCGCTCGACTTTCGAGTGAGCTTTTGGTTTTAAGTGGGTAATTTTATGTTTGCGCTCAGTCTGTGCCGTGTATATTTGAAAAGTGAAATAGGATTGGGTTGGGTTGAGTGTGTTGGTCGCATTCCATATGGTATAGTTATGCCGATTCGACATTTCCATGATGGTGGACAACTTTTTCCTTTGATATATTACGACTATTGTTTTGATATAAGCCTAATCAATGAAGTGTTGATATTGTACGCAAGTGCTTGAAACTTTTGAGTGCAATGTAAAAAGATAGTTTCTTAATTCTTTTGCCTCGGGAAACATAGAAATCGCATCTCAGAGACGCCTTTTCATTTTCACGTGATATACGTCAAATGCGTGCGCCAATTTAATTTTGGAATCTATTCTTCCTAGAGGATAATGGATGTAACGTCACGGAACAGCGTAAACAAAGAACTGTTTGACTTGATCAGTTGCGTTTGTCACGTGAAATGAACTTCATTAATCTCTATTATTTGGAGGGGCGACACTACTATACTTTTGCATAAAAATAGCAATTATCTTAATTTCAAAAGTGTTTGGGCTTACTTCCTAGAGTTGCATACAAATAAAGATTAAAAATAGCCCATGACTGTATCCAAAAAAAATTTCCCAGGATTGAAAAGTCGACTAGCGCCCCCAAGTGTACATGTGGAAAGTAAAATAAAGTAGGAAAATGAAACGTTAAATAATGATAAACAAAATTTTAGTTCAAAATATTTATTTGTAAAATTTTAATGAAATATTTCAAATTTAGATCGCTTTACGAAGTATTTTTGCTTATTGAAATATCTGGTAGAAGTAGTTTCTGTCTGCAATTTGTTACCCCAAAATTATTTTGAGTGACTGAATTTGGAATCGGACATATATTTCAAGAAATTCTTCTGAAGCTGCATTCCGTTACATCATTGCCAATTTTTTCAGATCAGAATTCAGTTCTTTTCTGTTTATAATAATAAAGTTTCCATTATTTTCTTATGAGAACCACATTTTCTTTCCATTGTGATAAATGCATCAATACCAATCTTTAGAAAGCACACAAGCTTTAAGCTGAAAACGAGTTTTGTTTCGAGAAATAATCTGCAGTATTCTAACATATTTAACTGTAATTTTTTAATGATAAAGGGAGGCATTTATTGGCCGACAATTCAATTTTACTCTGATTACAGTGCTATTAAAAATGCGTCAAATTCATTAAAAACTTTTGTTTCCTTTAAAAAATTGAAATTTTCAGCAAGGCATATTGTAAGATGTCCGGAAACATCATTTGTATTAACATCATTTGCATAAACATCATTTGTAATTAATTTTCTATTTATGATAAAAGGTATTCGGCAAGAGAAACATCTAAGTATTTTACTAAATTTTTTTTTGTAAGTCATTCAGAAGCCGAAGAAAAATATCCCAATAGAAAAGCATTCCGGAAACGCAATAGTCTAGTAGCTGTATCAAAAGTTAACATTTAGTTTTTTAGAAAAAAGGTTGGAATTCTTGCAGAATCCCTTGAAGAGGGGTAATATCATATATCTATATATTCCTATTATATATCTTATTATATAGGGGGAGTCGCCTAATTTGAACCACCTGGGCATTTTTTAATGTGTGGGGATGAAGAAGGAATTTTAACGAAAAAAAGGCTGTAAAATTTTTATGTAGTTTATTTATCTTCAGAACAGTGTAATTAACTTTTTATGAAATACTTTTTAAATTAGGAAAAAAGCAGCTTTAAAAATGTGACATCAATCCAATCAAGGAAACTGATTGCTTAGGATTGGACCACCATTTTTTTTAAGCACAATTAAAGCCAAAATATTTTGTGACTTGGGGGCTCTTCCCCCTGCTCTCTGAAGCTCGCCAACTCCCAGGAGAATTGCGTTGCAATCCTTCCAGGTTTGCTACCAAACCCTGCTCTCTTCGCTCTCTATAGTAAAGACACTGCGTGTCCTAGTACAATTATTGTAAAATCTTTATATTTATATATATATATGAATCAGCTTTATTTTGCTTCTGATGCTTTAACTTAAATCAGCACATAATAAAATTTTTTAGCCTCGAGAAAGATAATTTTCTTCAAAGAAAATTATGAAAGTGCATAAATAAACAAATGCATAAGAGTTGCAAAATTAAAACAAATATCATTATTCTAAAAATTAATTCTAAAAACAAATTAGATTCAATATTATTAATAAAGAGATTGTGGTGTGATATCTTAGCACTATGAACATAAAATAAGACAATATGATGAATAAATTAAAATCTAAGCTGATTTCCTTTTAATGCTTTCACCTTAAGCAAGAATAAAATTTTTTGGCCTTGAACTTTAGCCTACCTTATTTGCAGGTACGATGCGTTCGAATAAAACTTTATTTGTAGGCACTGTGCGATCGAATAGAACGTTATTTACATGTATTGTGCGTTTAAATAAAACGTTATTTGTATGTACTGTATGGGAAGATGAAACGTTAAATGCAGGTACAGTAGTAACGGATAAAATGTCATTTACAGGTATTTTCCATTATGTTAACTTGTACATTCGTGTTTTCTTGATGACGCTACACTGTTTAATTTATTTCAGAATTTTATTATCAGTTAACCCATTAACTTATTTTATGCCAGTGGCTTCATCTGCTTATGAATTTAAAAAGAAATCGTTAAAAAAAATTTATATTTATAATAATGAATTCTAAATTAACTAAAATGTAGAAAATAATTAAAATAAAAAATACTTTTTAGTACACTAAAGAAAGTGTTTTTAAAACAGCTTTTATTCTTTTCTTAATTTAGAACACATGTAAATTCCATCTCTCCAATTTACATTATGAGTTATTTTAAATTTATCGGAAAAATATACCATGTTTGGAAAAAGGAATAAAATCTAGTAAAAAATTTATTTTCCCATAAGTTATAGGAAAATATTATCTGAAACTTAAAACTATCCAAAATATTAGTCATGCGGCAAAGAGGATGGAGGAGAAAAGTGCTTAGGAATATGCAAGAACAATGTGTAAAGATTTTTTGAAAGTTTTTAATTTTCAAGGATTAAAAATCAATCGATTAAGGTGATACTAAAATGAGGAGATAATTATGGGAGGCAGAAGACGGTAATAATTGCGAGTAAAAACACCCGGAGAAAAAAAAGTTTGTCACTCAGGGACCGAACCCCGGAACATTGAATTGCAAGCGCAATGCCTTGACAACTGTACTATCGGAACACACGGCTGGAAGGTGAAACAGCGGGTTTTCTTATTTCAATTGTCATTTTTATCGTAGTTTGGAATTTTAAAGATTGTTGAATTTTAGATTGAGGGGAAGGTTTGATAAAATTTATTTGCAAGTTTTTGATTCAAACTTTTTTTTTTAGAAAAACCCAAGTCGCTGACTTATACTATTTTGACTTTGACCTGAACGTTCTCTGACTCTCATAAGCCATCTCCTTCATTTCTAACTGATCTCTTTTGAATCCTTTCATCCAAAGTTTCATTATATTGTAAGAAATATTGTGAACGTCTTAAACTCATTTTTTATGAGAAAAAGTTATTTTACACTACAATGAATATAATTTAGGCTATTCCTACGAAGTTATGCCTAACATGGTGGATGCTTCCGGTTTTGTTTGGTAACAGACGTTGCCATCGACAAAAGAGAAATTAACCCCCTTTTTGCGCCACGTCGTTTTCCGTCTTTGCGTTTATATATATATATATATATAAGATTCTCAAATTCACACCAGCACACAATGCATGATTCCAAGTATGACATTCCATGCACTGCATCACTTCCTCTTCTCTCTTTGTTACCTCACAAATGATACGTATCCTAAGTTTTTATACTCTTCGATCCAACATTTTATGGCTTTTGTGTCCTTTTATTGTTTTTTTCTTTGTATTGTTCAAATTCCAATTTATGAGGACTACTAGCGGTGATAAACTGCTTTCTGTGCTATTTCCTGTAGTTTACGATAATAGCCTTTTTGATTTAGAGATCCAATTTAAGCAGCCGTTTGCAGCCCAATATAGGCAACCTTTGGTCAACAACAATAAAAAAATTTCCTAACCTTAATTTTAAACTATATTCATAAAATAATTATAGTAAATTGTAGCTAAAGAAATTTTATGTCTGAGGATATAATAACATATTTTCCTTCTTCATTTAGAATAGCGTAATTGCTTTCTGTCTTTTGTTAAAATAATTAATTGAATACCTAAATCTAAGCACTTGTTCTCTAACTGCAACCACATAGCGCTTTCTCTTAAAAGTGATTTCATACACCCCATTTACATCGCTACAACATAATTTACATATCTTATGGTCTAAATATTAAATGAAATTATGATACCGGTCCAAATTCGGCGTCTCTCCCCTACATCTTATTAATGCGTCACATATTATCTTTGGTATATTGAATCTACCGAAGACAGTTCTGTGATCTTTTATCATCCTTAAGAGATACTTTTCTTATCGAAAAAATTCTAATCATTTGATGAATAGGCTTAACAGGCTTATGCATGAATGCTAGTAGATAATGCGTGAGTTGACCAAGGAATGTCATTTCATTGGTCAGTTTCTTTTCAATTCTCAGTTGGATCTTTGAAAAAGCTTTAGGGCATTTTAAAAATTTCTGTTTTCATTCATCCCTTCGTTGACAAAGAAATTTTCATACTGGACCACATCGTTCTTTTAGGTTCTTAAAAATTTCTTTCTGTTCCGAAAATTACACAATGATCAAAATTTTAATATTTCATTTGCATTTAATATGTTTTACCAACCTATTGGAAGAAACACAGAATAAATTTCATCTCCAGCTCATAAACGTGTTTTTAACTGGTAAATTTAGTGGAAGGGCATGGTTTCTCCTTTAAATGAATAATCCTTATTCTTGTAGGTTTTATTAACTATAAACCTGGTTTAAATACACATATTTCATAACACTCATATTTAGTAAAACCTCAAGGGAAAATGAAATGTAACTGTTTTTTAAAGACGCAGAAAGACCTGATTTGTTTCTCTCGTATACAAGTTTTGAGTGTTTAATGTCAATCTTTCATACGCTTGAGAAACTGATAATATGAATCATTATCATTAAGAGATAAAATAATTCAAGAGAACGTATTTCGAAAATGTGTTTAAAATAGACGATTCAATATTTTGGAAAGCCTAAGATATTTTTAGATATTAAATGTATCTCTTTTTGATGCAAAGATAATTTGGAGAACATAATAAACGGATGAAAATTGAGCAGGAGCACTTTTTGAGGTTTCAAAAAATGAATCGTTGTAGAAAGATTTTTTACATAAAAAATATAATCGTATATAAATGCAAAGTAGTGAGCAGCATTCTCGATTTGCAAAGTGAAATGATTTGGATGCAATAAATATAGCTTATTAATTCTTATTATTTAGTCCTGTTTTAACGGAGGACATAGTGTTTTTCAGCAAATAGGTAAGCTTTGCACACACTGAAGAAACCATGAACAAACTTTTCCTCAACTTTCATATAAGTAGAAATAAAAGATTGGAGTATTACCTATTTATCATTTCAATCTAGTGATGAAGAGATATTAAAATTCGATATGGTCAGATGAGTATCTTTATAGGTTCTTTTGAAACAAACAATACTGAATTGTGCAGAATCATTTGATTTAATAATTCGGAATTAAAAATTGCTTGCTGATGTCAGACACGTTAATACAATGAAACAGCAGTTTCCGATAAACTCTCACTAAGGAATATCAACACACTACTTCTTCAATAACATAATATTCATGATAGCATAAGACATGGTTCAAATATCTCAAACTTTGACTCTCCTGAATAAATTCTTATTTTTTTTGTTGTACTATTGTGGAAATTGTAGTGCATTTTTCTAACTTCTGTTTCCTTTGCTTTACTTATTTCCTTTTTCTCTATTTAATTGTATTTATTATTTTCAGTCAGTGATTCCTTTTCAAATCGCAATTTTAAAAAAAGTTCTTTTTAAGATTGTTCCATTTTCTCCTCTGTATTTTAATGGAAAACTTGGCGGAAATTCTTCTTGCAAACATTCATTGTATCACGCATTCGCAACAATGTTGTTGTTACTCTGGCTATCAAAATTTTGTCTTCTTATCTAACTATTGATAATTTCTCGGTCACCGTTTTAATTCATTCTTACTAAACCGTTATATATTTATATTATTCTGACATTGATTTTAGAAAAATATACACATAAGGAATATATATCTATAATCTAATGAAGAACACGATTAATGTAAATTAAGCATTACTTATAGAAGAAATATGGCTCCGAAAAGCTTTATTTCCTGAAAAGGAAATGAGACGCCAAAAAAAAAAAAATTCAGAATTTATTTCTTCATAAACGATTGCTTCGTTCGAACCCAAAGAGGAAAGTCAGCTTACGAGATAAATTTTAAACAAATAAGGCGGGGGGATCTTAATTTTACAAAACAAACGTCATTGGATCATTGCAGAAACTGCTTCTACATTATTAACAGTAACCAAATACATTGTACTGTTTACTTTTCGAAATCGATTCATATACTGACTCTGCGAACCTAAACAAACAATACCGACACGAGCCCTGCCAGCGCAATTATTGAGCGAAAGAAAAAACCTACTCCAGAGGAGGCCGACAGTAAAAAGCTTTCAGGAGTTACTCCCACTGAGCTTAATTATTCTCTGCTCTAGATCGCATTCATAGAGTCGGAAATCGGCTTGAGTTAGCAGGCTCTGCGGTGTTGCTCCTGATGGAATATTATCATGCTTCGAGGTAAATCCAGTCATCGACGAGGATTTTGAAAGAATGGCACGTGTTCATCATTGTGAGATCGGTGCCGGCTATCCACGAGCACGGACTTCGAATGATGTTTCTTTCTTCGGGCACGTGCCACTTGGGACACGTGCCAGGAAATGGGCTTTAGGGGCACGTGACGGCTTGCCGTTGCTAGGAGAAGTAAAATGACACACATGTACAACAATGGATGGATAAATCCTACCTTGGGACAGGACCTAACTCTGTTGACAGAGTGGACTTTATAACCTGGGACCTTTGCAAAACTCTGTTTTATGGGACCATGCGTAATTAGTGTTGGAAGATTAGGCGTAGTGTGTGAACGCAAGAACTGATAGTTAAATAAACTATCAAAGTACAGAAGATTAGTTTTTGCTTGATGTTAACGAATTTAGGTACAGCATTCACATTTGTTACATTGTCTTTCTTTAAAAACTAACTATTAATTTTTATAATCAATATCTTTTTACTTCGAATTCGCTGTTTTGTATTTATTAAATTAAATCACATAATTTTTAATATTTGGTTAATTTCGTTTAGTTTGCGTATAAAAATTTAAGAGATTCATTAACTGTTGAATGATTACAAGAAAAAGTACAAATTCAGCCATGTTTATCGATACTGAGAATTTATACAATAAAAGTTCAAAATAAATAGTATCATTATCATCTGACGATATTACAAACAGTGAAACTCTATACAGTTAGATTTTAATACACTGCGACCAAGCCCGAGCGAGACTTAGGCGTCGTACGCTGATTCATTTCATTTTAAAGATATTCTCGAAAGACCTACTTTGGAGATGTAACATATTTTTACCTGTAGTTATTATACTCATGCCAAAAATAATCTTAATCTGTCTAAAAACCCTGGATTTCTATACCCGAATATTAAATAAACATCTGGATTTCAATGAGTTAAAATTCTCAAACCGTAATTCGTTTTCTTTATATTGTGATTTCATTCTAATACAAGACTGATTCTGTAACGGGAATAAATATTTTAAATTCCAATGCAAATGTTTGAGTATTATGCATGTAATCAAACAGCTAATATATCTAAATGCAGCTTAATGAAATAAAATCCATAGATGAACAATTTAAAAAAATAGTAAATTTTGACTAAAACCCACAGTAAGTAAGCATGAAGCAACAGAAATAAATGTAACGAACAACCATATTTTGCGTGCAATAGCAACAAATATCGAAAACAGATTTATAACTTTGGTAACCCAGGTAGTTGTCATTTCAGGCTTACAGTAGGATCAACTCAAAAACCTTTTTTAACTGTGACATTATTTATCAACAGATGCGATATATTAAAGAGTTGAAAAGAACGGTATAGTTGATGCTAAATTATTTCATGAACTGGATGTCAAACATGTTTGCTTATCATTAAAGAAATACATGAAAACAAAATTCAAGGTGGATACAAAAGTTTGTATATAAAAGTATCTTTTCTGACTGTTGCCAACAATTTTTTAAAAAAATATTGCCATTTAATTTGTACATCAATAATACTTTTAAAATTTAGTTGCCTAAAAATATTTTGTAAAAAATATATATCCGTGCATCACAAAATTCCTACATATATGTTACGCTTATTCTAGATATCTTATTCATGATTTTATTTTCAAGTTCCGCAAATTAATATGACTAAAATAAACTGTTTCTTAAACATTTTTTTATTATTGTATTAAAAAGTAGATATATTTTAAATTTTATTTAATACTTCTTATTTTTTAATTTATAATTCATTATTATTCATACTATTGAATTTTGCAATACATTAGTTCTGAAATTTACTACCAGCTGGCGCCACGTGCATGGAATCAAAAGGGTATTAAATTAATCGATTAACTCATTAAGTTGTGAAAATATTAAAATAGTGTATTTTTTTTTATCGAGAACACATAAGTGTGCAAATTTTCATAACCCCAGCCTATCAGGAAGTTAGTAAAAAATGAACTAAAAAATTCCATCTTTACAGAAGTGAAACAAGTGGAGATAAATACAAATGTATAATTATCGATATGAAATTTTCGTATTGACAAATAATCTGTAACGATAATTTTGAACTTTTTGTGACATAGGATATCTATTCTTTTGAATCATTCCGCGACAATAAACATTTCCTCCTTCCTTTTCTGCCCATTTCATTATTCAACAGGACTGTGTTGGCCTGGTGGCTTCACGGCAGTAGAATAGTGAGTTCGAATCTCGATTCCAGCAAAAGTCTGCCTCGTATGCGATACCTGTTCCATGTGAAGTCTGGCCCAGGATACAAACGTCTATACGTTGATATAAGATGGAGAAATTGAGGTAAGTAAACTAGCCGCAGGTCAGGCGCCATACTCGTCACTTGAATGCAGTGCGTTTAAAAGTGCAAGATCATTTCTCATAATGGAGACTTGAAAAGGAAAGTTGGCTCAAATCAAACCGTTATTTGCTGTTTTTTTATGTCATTCTGAGACGATGGAGTCGGTTCGTGCTCACATGATACATTTCAAATGCGCTGTGCCGATTTAATTCTGGGATCCATCGCGCAAATTTCAAGAAGAATAGAAAAAAGAAAAATGCAGTGAGATGTTAGATGGCATGTTCAGTTACGTCTCTTCATTTGACCGTGACGTTAGGTGAATTGACTATTGTTCCTTAATCAACGCATGTTCACTTACCTTTGAATTCACGAGAATTCGGGTCTCTACAAAAAAGACTAAAATGCAATAAAACATAAAAGCCTGAACCTTATTATTTTTTATACACTTTTATTTAACTTGACTTGTTTCATGTTCGTAAAGATGGAATTTTGTAATTGATTTTTTACTCGATGTCTGATGTGCCGGAATTTTGAAATTTTTATATTAATATTTTCTGAACTTAATTAGTAGTTTATAGATTAATTGAATTCCTTTTTCATTCCATATGCGTTCCGCCACTTGGTAGTAAATTTGAGAAAAAAATTGGTTAGAAGATTCTATAATATTTATAATAATGAATTATAAATTAAAGACTTAAGAAATAGAAAATAATTTCCCCCATTTTGGAAGAATAATAATAGCATGTTTTTCTTAAAGTTGTTTTTCATATATTACAAACAAGTACTTTTTTGTATCAAGAAAGATTGATTCAGGTTAAAAGAAGTCGGTGATTTAAAAATGTAGAAAGTAGCAATTCTACTTGCAAAAGCAGACTGCTTGAACATAACCCTGTTACGTGAGGCGGAGAGACTATCACTCAAGAAGACATAGCAAGTAGAATCGCTATAGTAACGGAGAAGCATGTGGTTGCTAAGCAACCAAACGCTGTTCTGATGCTTGATTGTCCTTCGTTTTATGGCCTAGCCAGAACTATTTGTATTCGTCCGTAACTCATCCCGCAGCCTTCGATATTTGACAGAAACTACTTGCATGAAAATTAAGTGAACTTACATGCAATAACCATTTCCGTGCATTATTTTATTCAATAAAAGCATGCACGTGCGTTATTACTCATTCAAATAAAAAAAGTTTCGTCACTATGCAAGAACTTCAACTGCCACATGGTAAAATAATAATTTCAGTTTTAATTAAAAAGACAAAAGAAAACACACAGGATTAAACAAAAAGTTTGGAAGAATAAACATGGCTAAGTTTTATTGTAACAGTAGAAAGGAATTATGAGTTGCTTATGGAAATGAGCATTTTAGAATTGGAGAAAGTACAGTATGATCATGAAAACCAGTGTGGCATTTAAATCAAATTGGTGTGACATTGATAAATAAATATCTGGAATTTCATTAAGAGAAAATACATGCGTTACATATATTAAATTCTTCCGAAGCTGTTTCGGAATATTTTAAAAAATATTTAATTTTGTTTAGAACTATATTGACTGAGGAGTTTAATTAGAAATTATAGAAAAGAGTACTTCATCACTCTTCAAATTATTTTTAAACTTAAACTTTTGGTTTTTCAAAGAACAACGACTTCTTCTCTAGATTGTCAACAGGAAAATGTTATATGCACACATCCTTTGTTACAAAAATCACTTATACTCCATTAAAGTTGCAGTTCGTGTTTCGTAACTTACTGCATTTTTGACAGGTGTTTATATATAAATTCTAACTCTTTTGCCGAGTTCATTATAGCTTTATATAGTTTGATAAGTCGTTCTATGAAATTTTATGCAGATTCAATCAAATTTTGTTCTACCACTCTCCCTTTCGTCAGCTATTATGGTTATCCTTCAACGAATTTCCCATTTAAATTGCGTTTCTGCGACTGTGTGTGTTCAACTTTTAAATTATTTATTCATTTATAAGTTTTTTTATGGTTTAGTGATTAGAACTTTTATATTCTTACCATGTTTTTAATGTTTTTAAATTTTTCTTCTTTTCTCCAGCCTTTTAATTTTTCTAATAAATTTTTTAATATCTTTAAGATTCATTGATTGCGGCTTTTGTTCTTTGTGGGTTTGATGCTCATTTTGCTTCTGCACTCTGTAACTGGGGTTTTCTCTGCACTGTGTTTTTCTTTTAAATAAATAAATAAATAAAAACAAAGTAATAAATTCTTGATTGGGATTGTCTGAAATTTTTTAGTTCTGACTTCATTAGTTATTATAAGTAGAGTAGAGCATCAAATATATAATTTAAATACAATTTTGGTTGATTTCTTACAAAAATTTGCAACATCTATATTTTTTGAATTATCAATTTGTGAAAGGCGCTTTCTTTAGATTTCTAATATTATTCGCATCTTACAGCTAGATATCTTAAGCTTATACTGCTTATAATGTGTATTATATCTTAGCTTTATTACTGCTTTCTTTTTTACAGTAGGCAAACATTTCTGTCAAAATCAGTGGCGGCGACTGGGGAGAAAAAGTGGTGGGGGTCAAAAATTTATAAACATCTAAACAACCCTGGAATAGGGGTGAAGACAACAAAATTAAAAATATTAATTAAAAAATTAGCTTTGTTCCTTGCACTGTTGCTTTTGATAATTACTAGTTTTAGGCAGCTAAAATGAAATCATAATTTAATTTTTCTTTAAAAAATTAGGGGGCGACTGCCCCCTCACCCCCCGACTCGCCGCCACTGGTCAAAATAATACACATTTTAAACATAATTAACTTGAACGTTCTGCCTGGATCTTTTCTACCAGTAGATTTCAGCTAAACACACGTTGTTCCTTACATTCCACGTAGCATTTTATCGAATCCGTACACACTCGGATCTCTCGGTTTCTCTGCGTTAATAGGAGGCACAAATGCCGCCCATTGTGCGGCAATTTTGCTAACAATGCCACTTGGCATAATGCGATGACAAAGCAAATACATCTGCGAACGATTTACTATTTGCATATTCTGAGCAGCAATCATGAGCAGTCAGGACAAGAATTTCGCATTTGTGGGATTGGAATTCTGACAACGTCGAGAGCCTTTTGTTGGAGGCGCTGGTAAGGAATTTAATTACGTGCAACCCCGCATATTTCTGAGTGGGAGTTGGGTGGAGAATTACGCGTAGATTAAAACTTGGAGTGCACGAACCGGGGACAAGAGGTGGGTTTGTTGCGCAGAAGTTTGCTGGTAATGCACGGAAAGGATTTTCTGCTCCGCTGCGCACTTTTTTGTGCGTGGGTGCTCATTTGGATTAATGGCTTAGTTTCCCAGGAAAGGCGAGCTGCCCGTGAATTGCTTTTTTTAAATAGGGAAAAATTGAATGAACATCCAGTAGGGAACTCTTTGCGAAATAACCTTCTATGAAGATGATTTTCAACTGGTGTATGATTAACGAATCCTTTGTAGTCAAATTATTTGTATTACAAGATTCGAATTATAATTATTATTGATTTGGTCATGACAAGTGAACAACTGCCATGGTATCGTGGCTTTCAGTAACATAAGCTTTCCGCAGGTTTTTATTACTTTACTCTACGACACACTCCTGACTCCAGAGATAAAGATCTCCGGTTTGCAGTTTGGGTGGGTGTGCGTAGAAGAATCTTTATTGATTCCAATAAAAAAAAATGCAAGGAGTGATTTACAGTAACAGTCTCCTGACAAACTTTGAGGCTGCTATACAATTTACTATATATACAATTTATTTACAGGAAAAAGCAGATTTATTGTGATCACATTGCATTAACTATTGAGCTATTTTAAGTGCATTTAATAGTAGTTGAACAAATTATCACTGTGACAAAAGAAGGAATGATGCGGAACTATTGCTTAACATTTATTTTTATATTGATCGTTTGATTAAATCGATTATTTTCTTCGGTCTGCAAAAGCAAGGTTTTTATTACTACAAACTTGGGTGCGGGATAAAAGCTTTTCGTTTGGCTGGTTTTGTTTGGTTTAATGATGCTAGAACCACATTTGGTAATGCTGCACCAAGTGTATAAAACTGCGAATTAAAACTTTCGATGATTTAATTAAGAATAAATACTAAAAAGTAAACACAGCATCTATAAAACGGGTAAAAATTAAAACCACGTATTAAAATCTAAATAAAAATGCAGAAATTACTTAAAATATAGACGTACAGAATACAATGCAGAGGTTTTAAAAAAAAAACTATATTAGAGATGCTACAAAGCTTTAAACTATCACAGCTATTACAAACTTGGACGTGAGTCGTTTCAGATTATCATCACAAACTTGAACGAGAATCAAAAAATTTTTAAACAAAGAAATCGTTAAACCTTAGAATTTTCAAGAGTGAATAAGACCAAACTTTAATATTTCAAAAAATTTATGTTGAGATATCTCATTAAATGTTAAATTAAAAGCAACAGAGAAATAAGTTTTTAAAGATGTTATTCTTATTATTGAAAAAAAAATCCATGAAACAATTTATTGTTAAAAGAAAATACTTTAAGTTTTTTCCACTTTTTTAAAATTATCAATTTCAGTGTGTTAACCTAGAGAAGTAAAGCTGTAGTATTTCGTTCGACGTGTTGCATTAATAAGAATAGGTGTAAATGTTTCGTGCATTTTTTAATTTTTCATACATCCACTTTTACTACTAACAGACAGTGAATATCAGCGCTAAATAAGAAGTGTGGGCTTTAATTGCACATTGGCGGAATTATTTCAAAATTTAATACAGATATGCATTTCTGCTGATAAAACCATACGTCAAATTTTATCTATCAATTTCATTGCATCTTTCATCTATCGCGTTGACATGTACACAGACGTACCAATTAACAGACTTCCCGCAGACGGATTTCGTCTAAAATTGATATAAATCTCCGATTCTGGTGTTAGTACAGCACAACAAATTTCATCCTTCTATTCTTATTACGTTTTCCTACGGGGGCACCACAAGTTTGTGGATGAGAAACCGCCAGATAAGTAAGCGGGTTCTCGCTTTTCCTGTGGTTATAATAACGGTGTGGGGTTGAGTTACCTCCACTTCGATGAAAGGACGTACCTCCTTCGAGAGGAGTTGGGCCGTGGCCGGTGATGGCTATTAGGACTCCAACCTCGGTTCCGACTGCTGTCGTGGCGACCGTTCTTCACTTGGTGTGGGTAGCTCCTTTGCGCGTTACCCTACCTTGTTACATTTTTGAATTATCATGTTCACAGAGTCAGACATAATTCAAAAAATGTTTCATTTTGGTCTAAGGGAGACCTAAAACGTGGAGATCCATCCAAACCTGGAGAAGGTCAAGTTTTTTGACGATTAAAGCACTTTCACTTAGCATACTTTGACTACGAGAAAGTACAAAATGAAATTATTGCACCATTATTTCGTCTTCACGGCGCCCTCTGTCATTGGCGCCTGGGGTATTGATAACTCTTTGCACCTCTCCTTCCCTCTGTTGCTACGCCACTGATTTAGAGATAGCTTTTAGTGCCATTAAATAAACTCAAGTTTATGGAAGAATACATAAGTGCACAAATAAGGAAAACTACGAGTACGTTTAATATGCTACCTGCATAGAACCATACTTCATGGCTGAATAACTTCCAACCTTTGTTTGAAGACATCGAACTTAATTGTGCCAACATTAATTTTCAAGGAAATTCATTGCGAATCCTTTACAATGGGTTAGTTTTTTTTTCTTTTTAATTTTAAGAAGGATTAAAGAAAAAAAGATAGCATCGCATGTACGTGATACAGATTTTCTGGTCATTGCTGCTTATCGTAGCCATTCTTCTCCAGTGAATTCATTTAGGTACCGAGTTTAAGTTGATAATGGCTTTGCCATTTGGATACTTTATTATTTCTAGAGGTCGTACTATTGATAATAAAGGTTTAAAAGTGCTGTATATCATTCTGTTCTAAAATATTCTAACATTTGTGTTCCTTTCACGTTTGCATTTGAGTTGGCTTTTGGATGCAGAATGATTTCATTAACAATAGCATAAATTTATAAAAAAATCTTAATATGCAAAACAACTGGTGATAATAAAACCAGTTTTGGGGAAGACATTTTTTTTATTTTCTCTAAAATATTACAACTTTAAAACGAAGAAACCGCATGCGTTACGTTTTATGAATTATTAGTGCTTGACTATCGGTAGAGTGCGTGAAAGAGCTTCGAACTATTAATAAATAGCTATCCTTATTGCATATTAATTAATGTTCTAAAAACCAGTGTGAGTATAGTTATTTATATTGATTAAATATAAAATGTCCCACCAGTGGCCTAATGGGATAAGTCTGAGGAATATGAATCGTCGGAGGAACGTTATGGATTCTATCCTCTGGCTGCGCTCTTAACCAATATTATTCAAAAACTGGTACTATGGTTGTGCGCTTTAGCAATGAGCTGTTAGCTGGGGTTGGATTAGAGTCTGTTGATTTTCCTAGTTTACCACTAAGAGAAACTCAAATGTGACCCAGTTTCCCCCAATTCCTCCAGGAGACCAACCTATCCCCATGCATAGGAGTTCAGACTTCTATCCCAGGTGCTACCTAGATGCTTTGATTTAACAAAAATGACACCCTTCCCCCTTCGTCATGAATCCATGTTTCATGGATTAAGCTAGATATTTTAGACCAAGTGGAATTAGAACCACTACCACCAAATCTAAAAAAGACCATTCAAAACGGGTGCTAAATCAAGTAACTCGCATCTAATGTTAAAACAAATGTTTGAGTGAGTGAAAGAATTATTCATACGCAAGAAGCGATGTCCACAATGCCACAAAATGCGTATGATTATTGACAGTGACAAGATTTAATCCTTGAATAATGCTCGTTGTCTGACCATGCCTCAAAGTTACAAAGTCTGTCCTCGGTGGCATTTAGGTTATTTCGAAATGGGAAAACAATCTTAAATGGCTCAATCAGAAAGTCAAGAGATCCTTGCAGCTGATTTGAAGTAGTTATAGCGATTGATTTCTACTTCAGGGATTTTTTTTCAAAATCAATAACAGATGTACGGAATTAACAAACATTTCTCTTTTTGATCATCCCGGTACGTCCAAAAGAGGGTAATAGATCTGTTTTTAAATATTTAGATCTTTATTAATATGGATCTAAACCACCCACATAAGTTCTAGCCAACACAAATTGATGGTTATTAATGATCTGAAGCCTTATAAGTATATATTTTATCGAATAAAGCAGATTTAAAAATATTTGCATGTTTTGATTTTAACTTAAAACTTTGCTCAGACAATCATCAACTAAGGTCAATAATAGCTTGGATTGATCACTTTTTTGAAGAAATAATATTTGTAACACTCGAGAGTTGATATGTAGTCAGTATTGGCAGGATTCAAACTGTACAAAAGTTTCAATATTTTGGGAAATTTGTGTTTGAAACTACAAGACCACAGTAGTTGACACTTGTTTTAGAACTATTCTACTAAAAGTCCTCAAGATTCTTATTCCTCGATTACTTACAAATAGAGCCATCGTTTTCTACCTTTCGGTATTGTAGTCCCAAACCTTCTAATCTAATACGAAGTTGAGTGGAGTCGGTAGTGCACTATGATGTTCCAGTGATCACAAATTACTAAAGATTTAACTCCATTGCAAACGATTTTTACTCCTGATATAGTGCTTTAAACTTTGTATGGTATTAATGCCACCTTGCGTGCAGAGAGCTATTTGTTTTGTTCTGGACACATAACTGCAGTTTTTGCGTTTCTATAGTATGCAAGTAACCACTCTTAGTCTTTTCCACAGTTTGAGTGAATGAGATTCATTTTAGTGCGGAGGGTATTCATAAAGGCTCAGTTGTATTTTTAAATGTAAAAAAAAATTTCTTGCCTCCTCACATTATTTTGTTTCATGAAACGAAACTTATTTCCTTATAAGAGAAATAATTCTTAATAAGGATATGCATGCTTGTTTCTTTTGGGTTGAGTTTTTTAACTTCGCGTACAAAAGCGTACTCATAAAAAGGCGGTTTTAAAGTTATGAAAATAGAAATGAGTTTTTTTAATAGTTTTTTTTAAATCTGGTTATCTTCAAAAGTGCCAGAGTCTCAGTTCTGCTATCAGAAATTGCAAGTTCGAGACCTGATTCTGCAAGAGATCGAGGACCACAAGTCCCCAAAATGATATGCGAAAGTGGAGAATGAGTGCCTCAATCGGATAATGGATCAAAATTGCGAAGTCCGTAACCAGTAGCTTTGTTTCAGCTTCAAACCGTGACATGAATAAAATATAATTTTATCTGATATGCTAAAATGAGTTTATTAACGTCAGAATTTTTTAACTTTTTATAACGTTAGGTTTTCCGATTTCTCCAATTCGTGAATTACGAGAACTCCCGATCATAATGAATTGTTTGAAGAGATTGGTTACATCATAATAATTGGTTTCAATGAGACTTGATTTATATTATTGTCATATAAAGGGAATTATTCTCTTAGAAGAGAGAATTTTAAGCATGTTCCACTCTTTGGTGCCTTTTTTGTGGATGTAACACTTGCGACCTCATTTTTGTTCAAAATGTTTTGGTACGATCGCAAAACTAAATAAAACAAAGAATTTATAAGTGATAAATAATTAGAAAATCAAGTTAAAATAATTAATCAAAACACATAACTGAGATGATTAGATCAAGATTTCGTAAATACAAATGCAGACTATCGGATTCTGTATCTAATTCTATGGACATTTGATAGTTTGCGTTTGTATCGACTATTTTATTAATTTTTTTATGAGAGATGTTGAAGATCTGAAAAAGTCTGCAAGAAAGCACTCGTGCCCCTGGTACTGTTCAACAGGACTCGAGTATCGTTCTTCGAGACCATGATTTAAGATAACCAATGATACTTTTATTGCACCTCAAATGCTATTTCAAGTAACAAGTGGAAAAAATTTTTCCCATTAATTTCAAAATAGGAAGCATAAAAGGAATGAAACTGAGTCACCAGCAGTGAATATCTAGTATATTGTCGCTTAACAAGCAACACCACCTATCTCAATTTTTTGAAATTTCAATGAGGAAGAAAATACTCAATTTTTCGCTACCAATGACGATTATTTCTGATTTTTTTAACGTTTTATATAAACACAAGACCGTATATTCCAATTAGATGTGAAAAAACATTTAGAAATATCCATTATTGGCTGCGAAAAATTGAGTTTTTTCTTCTTTTTTGAAATTTCAAAAAATTGAGATAGGTGGTGTTGCTTGTTATGCGACGATATACTGAGCTTTATACATGAGCTTTATATTTGCATCTTAGAAAATCGACCGTCAATAGAATTATACGAGTATCAATGTGTTGTCTTCTTCCAATTTCAGATCGCTATCACAACAGCGGGAAGCACGATCAGAAATAAGGGACCAAAAAGGGGAAGAGGGGTTGTCAGATAACGCCTGAACATTGTACTCGTGCTCTTCCACTCTGTCTCTTGGGATAGTCGAAATTGGAAATAAGAGGACTTGCACTCTCAGCAGAATCGGCAGTTACAGATGGAATAGCTTCGGACGGTGAAGGGGAGAATCGCAGGAGCTCGGTTGGTGGACTGTTTATAAATTTGAAAACATATTTTTTTCTTTCGCTCCAGGCTTTATTCAGGAGCACTTGAATTATTAATCTAACACGTTTGGTTAAAATGATTTGTAATGTGAGAAATGCTTGCAGAATTAAAGTACTGTAATGCCTAGGTTTGGGCATTGACAACAAATTAACATTTAGACAGCACATCCAATATATGAAGGATTAATTATGGGGGGTAAACATGTGCTTATCAATGATTGGCAGATATTCCAAACTCGCGCAGTATAATCAAATTCTACTGTTCAAGCAAATTCAAATTTAATGAACGCAGCCCAATCTGGGTTTGGCAGCTCTTACCAGTAGAAAAAGATTAAAGTCCTGCAAAATAAAATACTTAGAATCATAGCCAACGTCCGATGATATATTAGTAATTGTCATCTACTCGGATTTGGAAATGGAATCGGTAGATAGTATTATAAACCTTCGCAGAAAGTTATTCATTGGGACCAACAGCCTTGAAAATAACCTCGTAACAAGTCAAATCTTCGTCCTCAATTCAGGAAAACACTTAGGATATAATTCAATGCCCCCCCCCAAGCCACCTTAATTTTTCCTAACTCCCAACAGAAGTGCTCAGTTTTTTTGTAACATGCGCCTAAATTTATAAATAGTTTCACTCCAGTTAAACAAAACTTTTATATAATCTGAAGAAATAGTTTAATATGGGTATTTTAATTCTCCCTCAACTTAAATGATTTGAAATTTGTACTCAAACGTACTGGTTAAATCGTGCAGAGTCAAAGTACTATTCAATGGGACTCAATTTTTGTACATTATCTTTGTAGTTGTCGGTTGATAATAGTCAATAGGGAAATCGAAATTTTAAGGTGGAGTATTTCACCATTTACGTTGAAAAATTCATTTCTTGTAGAATTAAATAGCTTAGAGTGAAGTTTTTTTTTAAATCTAAAAACTGTTAGGAAGAATCTTTGAGCATGTTATATTTGTTTTTATGAATAACTAATAATTAATAAATTACATGTGCTATACACGATTATACGGTTCTTTTTTTTGAGGCCGCAGAGGACAAGAATATACACAATATCAGATACCAACTACTTGTCGTTTAGAGGATTATTATTTGTTCTCATTACAGAGCTGAAAATTCAGCATTCCTTGTTTCATCAATGCTCAAATAAATACATGGTCCTATTTGTACCAATTTTCATTTCGTTCCAGTTTGGTGTCAAGGTTGTTCTAAAGAATATTAAGTTTGAATTCCAAATTTTCTGCTCTCTAGAGTAACCAAAAAGGTAAAGCAAGCTTCCGTATATTTATTACTAAGCAGCTGCGTATTCAGATGAAAGTGTGACTGTCAACAAAAAGTAACCGAATATACTAAGGTCGCTTCATAAAAGATTGCTCCATAACCTCTGGTGCATATCGTAGATTATTAGATTAGTAGATTTAAAGGCTGACAAGTTATCAGTTTGTTGCAGATATTTGAAATAATGTTACATTATATCCTAGTACCACAACCATTGAAAACTAACACTAGATATAGTATTGATGCAAATTCTTAGATATTCACGGGGATACATCCATAATTAGAGTCCTCAATAGCGAAAATGGGTTTTCGCAATTGAGTATGAATGGGTTTTTTTTTTACGATTTTCCAAAATTTTCGTTTTCGGCATGTTGCGAGAACCCATTTTCGCTATGTGCCAAAAACGAAAATTTTGGAAAATTGTAAAAAACACCGTTCACTCTAGTCGTAGGAACATTCACAATAGCGAGCTCTTTTGAATTACTTAAAGGACGACCAGATACTTTTCACGTTTGCCACATTATGAAGCATTACTCATTTCATACTTTAACTTAAAAAACGGTGTTTTATTTATTATTATTATTATTATTATTTGGCTCTTGCATCGTTTACCACTTTTAGTATTCAATTCTTACATTTCATTTGTCTTTGCACTATCCAACTACCTTCGTATCGAAAAAATAAGACCTGATTTTTTCCCTCAATCAAAAGAACTGCATTTAGAAACCAGTGTTTCCATTCTAAGTTCTTTTTGAGAAATTTTTAAATATAATTAAGGTTTTTCCTTCACCATTTGCATTGAGTGTCGTATTTTTTTCATTTGTTTGGGAATTGCTAAACTGAAATCCTTCTCATTATTCGAACTCTTCTGGGATGTGAAGTTCGTTATCGGGTCTCTCGCCGATTTATTTTACGAATTCAAAAACAAACAATTTCGGATTTCAGTCATCTTAATAGCTCCAACTTATGGGTTGGAATCGGCAAAATTCATCGAACAAGTGCCTTTTTTCATGATATTATAACGAAAGTTTGGACTCTGAAGCTGTTTGCTTTGCTAGTTTTTTTATTCCTTTTGTGAAATTATTTTTCTATCTCGGTATTATTTTAATGAATTTCTCTCGCTGAAAAAAATCTACTTTCGTGGAAGCATTTCAGACAAAATATTAAACGCTTGGGTATGCCACTCTGTTAAATCATTGAACTTCAGATGCCTCTTTCCGTAATTCAAAATTAGTTTAAGATGTTCATATAAAAATCAAAACTTTGTATCATATTTAGGTTCCCGAAAATCGTTACTCTTTTTCTTCGGAAATTTGCGTACATCTTAAAATTTTTATTAGATCCTTTTCATAATCATTACTTAACCAGAAAATCGTCCTTTTTCGGATATTTTTGGAAATTTTAAGATCGAATTAGAACTCAAAGTAATTTTGCCTCTTTTCGTGGCTGTGAAAAGAACGGCGGGAATGTTGGAAATTAGTTTCAAGTTTATATAAAAGTTCATATTTAGTGCGTATTTTTTCAAATCTTCCGTGTTTATTCACTGAGATCACCTTGTTTAGTTTTATTTATGTATATAAATATACGATATCTTACTTTGTTGGATATCTGAGTGTGAAATTGGTACCCGCTCATAAATTAGCTCAGTAAAATCTTTTTAAAACGAAACGCCGTATTCTCTAGATCAAAATTATTTTTTAAAAAATTGAGTTTCCTGACTTTTGAAGTCTTACCATTTGTTTTTAATCAGGATCTCAATAGATGACTATAATTTCTAACCTGTATTTGTTTGCAATTTTAGAAAGAAAAATATAAAATAACATCGTCGTATTTTCATTATACCGTCTAAACGGTTGCTAATGATTTAAATCTGAAACGGCATGTGAAATAAATAAAAATCTTGTGTCGAACTGAACTAATTGCTCGAGGATACGTCTATACAGTGGGTCTGTGCCACTTATTCACCAGGACATTTCGTTGAAAACAGTAGCGTAGCCAGGGTAAGTGGCACCTGGGTCATAATATGAATTTTTCGCAGCCTCCCCCCATCGGCGGAATAGCTTGAGAAAACGGCTCCTGGGGCATAGTATTTTTTGTCCCTTGCTCGTATTTGTCTTTAAAATGTGACATAAGCGCATCAATGTTTTACCATCATGGTAGCGAGGGTAAATGATGCAAGAGAAATAATGAATTTTTTAAAAACTTCAGTCGTCATCAGTGGTTTAGAAAGTATAAATGGCGCCCGGAGAATGGTATTATTTTAACACCCCCTCATCATATTTTGCTCTAAAAAGTGACAAAAATGCAGTAATGTTTTGACTCCATGGCGCCCCCTAAGATTGGCACAAGGGCATGTATACCCCCTTGCTCCGGATCGCTACGCCACTGGTTGACAAGTTCATTTCGCTGACATGTCCTTTAGCCTATATGTACATACTACAAACATATAAAACATGTGCAAGCCTTGTTTAAATTATATTTATTCGACTTTTTAATATATTTATTTTAATTAAATAACCATTTTTTTAAAATGTAATCATTAATGTCATAATTATCAGTTTTCGAATGCTTCCAAACATGGTTATCAAATATTCGTAGAATTCAGGCATGCCGACTTCAGTGAATTTGGCCTTCATATAGAATAGGACTTGATTCTCTTCATTTGCATATGATTAACTACCAAAATGGCAATTATAATTTTTAAATATTACATATATATTATTGTTATGCTATAATTAAGCTATAAACTATTAGCTAGGAGATTATAATTATTACAACTACTAAATTGTTTAATATATAGGATGTCCATAAGAATCTTTACAAAGTATCTGCCATAAAGTTTTATCATTAGCTGTTAGATTATTAAATACTAGCTGTTACCCGCGACTTGATGCGCGAAGAATTTGAATTATTCTTTTTTTTTTAATTCACGAATGTAAATGTTTCGTTGCATTTTGAAAGGGGAAAGGGAAAGTTCTGACGGTTGATAATACTTAATTGGACGGTTGACAGGAGTGTACTGTACATGTATGCTGATATAGTTATGTAATTTGTTTATCTCTGATGATATACTTTTGTATGTTACGTTATTTGCACGGATGTAGAGGTTGTGTGGGCTGTACACACGTGAACAGGCCACATATAGTTGCCCATGGGAAAAATTTGTTTTTTCCAAATGTACGCCTTCCACTTTCAGTGTCTGGCCCTGAGCCTCGCAAATGATATTTTTACAGGAATTTGTTACTTTTTGAACTGAGATGATAAATCCTTCGGTGTTATCGGAAGGCGTGGAATTAAAACACTCTCGCTTCTCCCTATATCAGTCATAACAGTAGCTTTCACGACGTTTGTACCTTAGTAGTACTGGCACACCGACTATCATTCTAGGCTTGTCGGAAGGTGCCCCTGACAATTCTAAGATCTTGAAGAGCTCTACAGAATATGATGCTCCTTGTTAATGCCCATTACCGTATCTACAGAATGATATTCTGTAATATCTCACTGTGAAAATTAAACAAAACATCGAGAGAATAATTCACTAACGTCTTGGATCACTGTGTAACCGTATTAAAAGCTGTAAATGCTACCACAACAGGAAACCGGAAGTGTAAAGTCTCCTTTGTTGTTTATGGTCAAAGAAAGCAATATTTTCTTATATTAATTTTAACACTGGCAAAAGCCCGCGCGCGAAACAGTAATTTGGCTTGAATTTATTTCTATAAGAATAAAAAGTATTGTTAGAAATTACGTTAAAAATATTTTTAAACCTTTATACAATCGGAGAAAACATTTCATCGCAATGGAATTAATAGCATTAAAAAGATCATTTTCTGCTCTTTAAAATGGCATAAAAATAATTGTTGTCTAATAAAGATTTCAGAAGTTATTGGCAAAAAACGTTTAAGCGTTAGGCTTAAAAGCGGCTAATGTTCGTTATTTAATTAAATATCTTAAGAACTAATTAACTCTGAACGTTGAAAATAACACCTTTGACCTAAAAATAGGCTCTAGAATGCCGTGTGCAAATTTCACGTCCCTACCGTTCACCGTTTAGGAGGAGTTCTTGTGACCGACCGATCGACCGACAGACAGACAGATACATGTAAATTCTGCCTTATTTTATGGATACTTATAAATATAAGCAAAATTTTCAGAAATAAAGGTAAATTAGTTCAAAGTCTAACCATTTCCTAGCAACTGAGTAGCTATAAATTTGCGTTATTTCAAAATCGTCTGCACGTAAAAATTAAAAAATTAAAAAATTAATAAAACTTGAAAGAAAAATGTCACAGAAATAAAATTGGTATCATTGAAAAGGTAAAATTTTTATCTTTAAGATGGTATAAAAATAATTTGTATCGGACAATTTGTTCCGAAGTTACAGTGGAAAAAAGATTACGTGATAGTTGATTTTAAAAATAATTTATTCCACATGTTTTCGCATTCCTGAAGGATCACGTGACAGTTGATTGAAAAATAAAATAAACTTCACGCGAATCGCGGAGATAATGGGCTTTCTTTGTTAACTAATTTTAATCTGTAGTCAAAAATAATTAATTTAACGTGATTTCACCTATACTATGTCCGTTCTTGGGTTTGAAGCTACAACTCTGCCAATTTTCATCCAAATCGGTTTGGTAGTTTGGTCGTGATAGCTTATAAAACAGACAGACACACTTTCGCATTTATTATATTATTAAGGATATAGGACGTCCACGAAATATCGTTAAGATTTTATGAAGAAAATAATTGAATAGGCATTTCTGTGGAAATTATTACAAAAAGAGGAACAGGTATTGAATTTTCTCCCTCATTTAATACATGCCTATATGCAGTGGCGGACTGGCCAGGTTGCCAGCTTGCCCGATGGAAAGTGGGCCCCCTTACACACAAGTCAATATGGGCCCCCCAGTATGTGTATGTTACGGATTCTACCCAGATGGCACTTTTGTGCATCTTGGCAACGGCTTCCTCCGCCATTAGAGTCGATTGCGTGGCAGACATGGAAACGGAAGGAATGGCTTGGATGGAAAGTGCCGGGAAGTCTTACTATTGTCTTGTAAATAGTGTAAATAACTTATAATGTCATATCTACCTATATCTATCATTTACTCATAATAAATAATATGAAAAGGCACTCTTTGGAATTTCATTTGCACCACTGAATCTCAGATGCAATAGTGTATGTATAAGAGAGAGAAAGAAAAGAACTCTTTTTCTAGAAAATTTCCTGCGCCTTTTCTAAGCAAAATAACAAGTAGTTTTAAGTTAAACCATACAACCTTTTTTATGCAAGGCCGGGACGCAATAACCACAAGATTTTTATTCTTCTTGGAGGCTCCCGGCAAGAAGGAGGGCATAACCCCTCTGTGCAGTAAGGCTTTGGTGCTTGGATGTGGCTAAACGACGCGTTTTTTGTTGTTGTTTGTACATTTTACTGTCGTAAAACTGAAAGACAAGCAAACTCGTCTATCTTCTAAAGTAAAAGAAAAATGTCTCCGAGGTGCCCACTCTTGCAGACAATCCTGTAGAAGGCCAAAAGACAGGCAAATATCATCACATACATTCGATTTTATTATTTGTAGACATTTGCATACAAAAGCATTGATTAGAAGCAAAACATAGAAATAACACTATGGTATATCGTGTTCAGATTTTATTCATAAAAAAAATTAAATACAGGAATTCTACACCAAATTCATAATCTCTTTGTTTTCATGTTCTCTTTGTTTTGTTTGTAATTGATTGAATATAAAATTTTAGTTCTATATATGTAAAGATGATTATTTGTCCTTTACACATATCTACAATTTTTACTCGATCTTAATAATATTGGCACATGTGCTCTTCAAAACAAGAGGAAAATCACTGTCAAATTTTCAAAGTCCCAAAGTTAATTTAAATTTCAGTTATTTAAAAAATTCAGAAAGATTTGAAATTTTTTTCGCGATATCTTCCAAAAATATAATTTCACAAGAATAATTTTAACACCATTTTAAAAATTCAAAAAATTATCTTTTTAATGATATCAAATGACTTATAAAACTACTGCAATTTCAAAATTTCAAATCATCCTTAGAATTTTCTTTCGAATCTCTTACAATGGGTGCCTTGCTAACGGACGGCATTTCTCTTTCATACATTGTCGCTAAAACCGTATACGAAAAATTTAACTTACGGAATTAAAAATCAAATAATTTTAATCATATTTTCGTTATTTTAAACGTGAAAGTGATATTAACCCTGCGGAGGAGAAATTTATTCATTTAGATTAAATTATGTCAACACCCATACATTCAGATTTGGTTATAACATTGAATTCTTGGTGTGCATCTTTAAAAATATATTGTTGCCAATTCATTGCTTTAGTCTAAACTCATTTAATTCTGTTTTGTATAGCGAGTTATTAACATTTAATTTTAGGGTAGGGTGGACCTTGAAAAAAGGAGTCAAAATAAAAATCTTCCCTGAGAGTTTGCTTTGAGTAGTAAACATTAAAAAGTACTAAAATGAAATACAAATTTGTAGAATGCAGACGTGAAAAATAAAATTTCTGAATTCCAAGTCTTGTGAGTCTCATCTTGGTCAAAATTGTACATGCTTAAAAGCTAAGGAATTGCAGGCGGTTTTGCTAAGATAACCACAGAATCTGATCAAATATTAGAAATTCGAATCTGTTATTTTCTTACCAAAGGGACTTGTAAACCACGCATTTGCCTAAAATTTAGTGAATTTTGGAAATATTTCACCCGCCAAAGGAATTATATGCTCAATGGGAATAACCGATTAATTACTAACAAATATTTAATTATTTATGATCCTTTCTCTTCATATTTATTTAATCTAGCTAACAGTTCTAATTATATTTGAGGTGGTTTCTAAGTAATGCCGACCGTTATGCTTGTTTTCACTCTTTTACTCAGAATTTTTTTTTCCTATTACGGTTTGTATCCTAATAGACCTGCATGGATTGAAAATATTAAATTAAATTTAGAAGAACTTTGTCTTTAAGGAGTTTGAAATCCATTTTTGAGTGAAGATTAATGAAATGATATTAGTGAAATTTCGAAGCTAAAGATCATGACCATATTAAGAAATTCATTGTCTGATGAGAACTTGGAAACCTATATTTTACTCTCCATTCAATTGGAATTGTTAGATTATTTGAATGCAGAGTAATTATTGATAGATTTGCAGAGTCATCTAGTGAACTCAAAAGTTTGCTGACTTGCCCTTAATGAAGTGGACCACATGCAACACTTCTGTAATTTTGAGTTGTTAATCTTTGACAGTAAGTAATATTTTTAAAAAATTGAAATTGGTTAATTAATTACACTTTATTTTCAGTTTGGTTTTAAAAAAAATCTCAAAATTCCAATATATTTCCAAAATTACAGTATTTTATAAAACCTCCAAAATTATGTAACATTCAATCATAAAACTGTATTTATATTTGGCATTTCTTACTTCCAATAATATGTGTATATTGTAATTAGTAATAAATATAAGTTTTTTAGACTAGGAAGAGATTATATTAAATTATATTAATGAGTTATTATATTTATTATTAAATAATATAATAATTAATTATATTATTTATTATTAGTTTCATTTATTATATTTGTAAGAAATAAAATTAAAAAATAAAATAAAAAATATATAATGTAAGATGTCATTGTAGATGTGATCACATTCTACAGACCCAGTCCGCCACTGCCGATATGGGCAACATTAGTCGCACGAAGCACACCACGATAGTGGTGGGTTTCTTGCCATGTTCAGATGCCCTCAGTAGCATAGCGTCATCAGTGGTGGCCATGGCATTTAGTGATCAACTTCTGCATGTCATTAATGCTTTGTACCTTTGTTCGATACGTGATTCTTTAACATAACCCTACAGAAAGTTGAGGAAAGTGATATCTGGTGAACGAGGGGAATCGTGTACCTGTAACAGTTGCACTTTATAAGCGTTCAATCGCAAGATCATGTTTAGGACCTTGAGTACAGTTGCACGTCGTAGCTGTAACTGCCTAATACCTGACAGCAATAAAAATGGATTTGGTAGGAGAAACATCAAAGAACGATCGACGTTTTCTTCTGTTATTCTATGCCGTCCACTCCTTTCTTTATCCGATATTGTTTGTGTCTCCTAAATTTCTTGAGCCATTGCCGGACTGATGGATGTGACATGTGACGGCGGATGTTTTCCATATTTAGTCCTGCAGTTTCACCGAGGTTTCGCATCCGAATTTGTTTCATTAAACCACAATAAACAGTGCGCCTTTTCTTGACGAGTGACCATTTTTTAGGAGTTTATTCAACACACACACACTATCACCATCAGGGTAGCAGGAAAATACTTAAACGCAGTGCTATCATAAACCTTGAAAACGACTGAGTACATGGGATAAATTGGGTTGCCATATATCATCAACTGCCTTTTTAATAATTTTTGATATCGTAAACGGAATTTGTAGACACTCCATAGTTTTATATATAAAATTCCTTAAGTTTGCATAAATATGCAAGTCGACTAGGTGTCATGGACCCTGAAAGACGTCGGTTAAATGTCTAAGACTGGTGTACATCCAGTTTATGGTCATGACATATATCCTTTCTTTATAAGAAAAACTGAACTGCATTGGCTTTAATAAAGAATTGAGCAAAATTCGGTTAAGAGTTGAAAATTTCATATCGATCAATGGTAAGCAGTTAATTACAAATGCCGTTAGTAATTTTTCTTCGTAATTTTTCCTGTAGGGTTGTGAAAACGAAAAAAAGATGCAACAGCATCAGAATTTTTTTAAAGGGTCGGGAATGAAACAAAGTTCTCTTGTGGTTAACTTAAAGTAATCGTGGTGTCACTGATAATGAAAAGACAAGTAAAAATTTAAGTTTCAAAGGGAAAAATCTTCAACGTTTTACTGAGATTTAAACGAATAGCTGTGATGTAGGCCTATAAATAAAATATTTTATCTAAGGTTGATTTTTTAACATGATTCTGAATTAACTGAAAAATCTGTATGCCTTTTAATAGTGCAATTTGCTTTTGGAATACAGTGGGAAAAATACCTTCAAAAGATTAATGAAAAACCTGATAAATTTAATCTTTACAATTATTGTAAGATTGCTATTTACTATACATTTAATATTTGTGGAAACAGAAAATGAAGTAAAATGGAAGTCACAGCATGCTGTACCAAAAAGAAATTTTCAGAAAAGGGAAAATGCAAAGCAATTCTACATCTTTGAAGAACAGGAATATGTTTTATTTTAAAATTTTTTTTCGAGAAAAGGAGATAAAAAACGCATCTGAACTGTGTGTTTAATGTACCGGTCAATTCAGCATCAGTGATTTTAAATACGCATTGCTTTTATATAAACTCTGAAAGGTAAGTAAACTCGGCGAAACAACTCATGCATTAAAAGTAGGAAGACAAACTTCGCCAACTTAGACAAAACATAACCGGAGAAATCGTTGTTTTGTTCGTTACTGGAAGACGAAGACTAGCATAAAATAGTAAACAGTCCAACTGGGAACAAAAAAAATTCAATGAAAAATCTCTCTGGGTAAATCACAAACCAAAGATAAAGTAAAAGAACGCAACCAGCAGTGCTGCTACGCTTTGAACTCAAAAGTAAAATCTTTTACTTGCGAAAACAAAAAATAAAGCTAGAAAAAAAGGCCCCAGAAATACTGTGCCCTTTTCCATTCTTTGAATAAAATGCCTTTTTTTATTAAGATAAATTAACTAGATTTTAAGATTCATATTATAAAGAATGTATGATCGAGAAAGAGTGAAAATCCTAGACAAAATAGCGATTAGAGTTTAGTGAATTAGTGATTATATGGCGCACCAACGTTAAATTCAGGTATAATTTGACTTTGGATATTTAGAAGTTCCAGCTGTAATGATAGTTTATTAATATACGCTAATGTAATTTTTTTCCAGCACCAGATACAGGATTCGGTGTAATTTTGTGAATCACATTCATTGTTTATCAAGATTTCCTGAATATGTAATAAATCAAACGTTGTTTTTTGTAATGCATATAATATTTTATTTAATTACCCCATCTGGAGGAAAAACGAATTCCCTTAAATAGTTTTTATGCTTATAAAACTTGAAAACTCTCCTTGTACTTTCTATTTATAAATATATTTTCTTAATTATTGGAATAGGTGTTTATTGTCGTTAAAATTCATTTTTTTTATCCCTAAAAGATTTGCAATACAATAGAATTTTCCTAATTAAAACTCGTTGGCAATTCAAATTTCTTTGGACTCTTGACTTTCCTATTAATTATAATGTTAAAATATCAACTATATTTCGAATTTATTTTGGCTAATTTGAAGTCAGAACTAAAAATTGTTTTCTTTAATTAAATACGTCCGTATCAGTGATCGTAAGTGAATAATTATTAAGGCTCTTAATTCACTCAAAATACAATTTATTCAATCATTCTCAGAGATTTCTCAAGACAGTGTTCTTTTTTGTTGTTGTTGATGTCGCAGTCATTTTTAAAATAACATTTTAATGATTAACGTGTCTAAATCAACTAATGAAACATGTTTTGCCAAAATTGCTCCAGCCGTTCTAAATAAACTTTTCTCCATATCTTATCTTTTTTTTTTATCATCCTAAAGAGTTGATTAAAAAAGATTTAACCCCTCCCTATTTTTAGTTCGACTTGTTGAAACCTGCGAGTTAAAATTCATTTCGGTCAATCCATTTTTTACGTGTATTTAAGAGACGTTGCCCCAACCTACCCTGATGGACTGGCTTAGGGCTTACTTATCCCAATAGTGCTTCATGCCGGTTAAAAAGGAACATGCGTACCAAAATTTCATTAAAATCTATCCAGCAGTATCGAGTTTCTTGTTAATCGTCTTGTGTGTTTGTTCCACCATAAGGCCGCGGTGGCCTAGTAGTAAGGTCTCGACCTCGGGACCGGAGGGTCGCAGGTTCGAAACTCGATTCCACTGAAGATCCGCCGTGTATGGGGCCTGTTGCATGCTAAATCATACGTAGTGGTCAAACGTCCGTTGGTGTGGCCGGAAGTTTGGAGAGGGGATGCCAGCTCAGGTGTCGTCCTCGTCATCTGACAGCGATTCAAAATTACGAGGTCCGTCCCTAAATAGCCCTCGTGTTGCTTCTAAACGGGACGTTAATATAACATAACTTAACTGCTCCACCATGCTTGAGGTATTGAGTGAATATTTGTGCTAAAGTGCTTTTATTTGGCTTGTGAGGAACATATGTATAATGTTTCATCAAATTGCCCAAGCCGTATCAAATTTCATATGAATCATCCATTTTCGGCATGTTTTTAAATGACTTTGTTTTACCCTAACCTTATAGCTTACTAGTTAAAGCTCACTTAGCCCTACAATATTATTAGTTGGCTAATTAGAAGTATATGTACAAAAATTCATCAAAATCCCCCTAACCGTATCCAACAGTATGTCGATCGTCCCAAGGGTTTACATGTATTTTGAGAATTTTTCCCCAACCAACTCTGAGGAATTGGATTAGCGTTTATTTATCCTGTGAGGAACATATGTACCATGTGTCAGCAAAATTTCCCTATTCGCATCAAATTTCATGTCAATCGACCCATTTGTTAGAGGTATTTAAAGGAGTGAACTCCACCCTACTGTACAGGAATTGTGTTAGAGTTTATTTACCCATAGAGTATTTTTAATCAGACTAAGAACAAAATATCGTCAAAATCGAAAAAGCCATACCCAACAGCATGTTAATCGGCCCTATAATTTACGTGTTCTTTGAGAATTTTGCTCCACCCTTCTCTGAAGAAATGGATTACCGTTTATTTACCCAGACATTACTTTTAGCCAACCTAACAGGAATATACAATACACTGTCATCAAAATCGTCCCAGTTGTATCAAATTTCATGCCAATCGGCCCATTTACTAAATGTATTTAATGAAGTTGCCCGACACTACTCTGACGGATTGAATTAGCGTTTATTTACTCCTATAGTATTTTTAGTTGCCTAATTGGAAGTATGTGCACCAAATTTCATAAAAATCACCCAAGCCACTCAAATCGGCAAGCGTGTAATCGGCCTATTTGTTACATGCATTTTGGAGACTTTGGCCCACCTTGACCTGACGGACTGGATTAGAGCTTATTTACCCGTACAGTACTTCAAGTCAGCTAATGAGGAATCTGTGTTCCGAATTTCATCAAAATCTTGAAGCATGTCAACATGCCATTTTGCGACATGTATTTTGGAGATTTTGGCCCACCCTGCACTCAAGGACTGAGCTAGGGCTTATTTACCCCTACAGTAATTCAATTCGGCTAATGAGGAATCTGCGTACCAAGTTTCATCAAAATTCGTGCTGCCATTCGGAAATGATGCTGGAACATACATGTATACATACAAACATACATACATTGAGTTTTATATATAGAGATTGCGATTTGTTACGCTGATGTTTAAAAAACCATTTGCTTTATTTTTGAAATTAAACCAAAAGTGGTCATAACTGTGCTGTGCATGTGTTGTGAAGTTTAGAACCCCTTGTGGGGCCATGTCTGCAGTGTAGCTTTACAGATAAAACTTTATCTCATACACATAACATTATAAACATCAAGTAAATTTCCCTCATCAAACACCAAGCACCGAGAAGATTTTTACTTTCACGGCACCAAATTTGTCGTGGAGTTTTTTATTTTAAAAATTCTAATAATTTTCAAAATAAAAAACTCCACTACACATGGATGGCGAGAAAAATCACTTGCCAATCCAACAATATTTTTAATTATGGAATGGAGGCGTGGAGTGGCCGTGACTTCCCAGTCCTTTTCAACTGTGATACCACCGCTGCTATGACAAGGAAACTCCATCTTTCTAGATGTGCTATCGATAGACTACGAACCAAAAGCCCCTTTTCTTTGTAGGGTGTGCCATCTGCTTGTCAACAAACCGTTTTTTAAATACTTTTATTTAACACGATTTGTTTCATTTTGGTAAAGATGAAATTTTGGAATAAATTTTTCACTCGCTTCCTGCTGTGCTAGATGTTTTGAAATTTTGTACACTTCTGTATTTTCGATGACAATGAATCATTTTAATACTTTAAGAATTTAATTATCAGTTAATCATTAATTAAAACAAATTTTGATTTCTTTCCAAAGGCACCAGCTTGTAGTGAGTTTGAGAAACATTTCTCCAGATTAAAAAAAAAAAAGAAAATTTAAAAGAAAAAAATCCTGCTATTTAATGTACTAATAAAAGAGTGTTTTTTAAAAATGTTTTAATTAAATTTATTTTAAATTATGTGAATCAACTTTACTCCAAGTTCTTGTCAAATCGAATCGCAGGAAAAAGTTCAGTATTTTAAGGGTTACCAACGAATTTTTTTTTTTTTTTTGTTAAGACATTCGTTGAAAAAAGAAGTCAAACTGGTATGTCACGTTTGACAAATGGTTCAGGAGCGTTTCTCTCATGCTGTAGCTTTTAAATGATGGCTTGTTTTCATAGTTTTTTAAAAAATAAAAATTGCGTAAAATTGGCCTAAAAATGGTATTTGAATAAATACTGTTCTTGTTTAGTTTCTGCGTTCATAAAATATTCAAACTCTTCCAAAATGGACTAATCTTAGAGGTGGAGACGAATTGACTCCATGTTTCCATTGAAAGATAACAGCTGTAACGTTTCCGTTCCAAGGTTACATGAAAATTGCAATAGCTGTTGAATTTGTCATGCCGGGTAGGGCTTCTTATATTATGGGTTTTAAGGATCTGAAAATTTTTGACAAAACTTGTTTTTTTCCGATAATAGAAATCAAATAATTAAGTAACCCATATGTATTAAGGCGTTTCATGAAAACATGTGGATTAGTAGCATTAAGCTATTTTTTAAATCATTTTTTGTGTGCATGTTATATTTTCTTATGTAAATGTATATCTGGGATCGCGGGAAATTTTTCCAAACAAAAGTGGGTGTCATTTTTTTTAAAATTATTTTATTTATTTTGAAAAAGAATTGCGCGTGGAAAAAGTGTAAGAATCCTTGATATAAACAAATGCTTATCCTTCAAGCAAATCAAAATGTAATATCTTATGCTAAAAAGTTAAACATTTATTATGTTTCCCATTTTTGAAAATACAAACTGCTTCTAGAGTTGAATTAGTCATTCATGCGACTGATCCGAACATATTCTTTTTTCTAATTGCTGTTATTAATAAATTTTAAGAGAATGAATTTACTTCAGTAGGACTTTAAAATTAGTTGCCAAGTGACGCCTACGTACAAATGAATTTGGAAAGTTCCTAGTGAGGAAGGAAGAGGAACTACCTTGAAATTTTTGTTTGATTACGTTTTATTCATTATAGGCTGATGGCAAGCTACTGAGCTGTAAAAAATTTTGAAAATACAGCATACGCAATACGCATCCTTTGCCTTTTATGGTTAATAGCAAAATAAAATGAACAGTTTTTAACCGTTTGCCTGAGGCAACGTAAATATCATTTCTCAATTATTCCTAACATTCTGGCGGACGACACTACTAAAGTGTTGCATATACAGTGGCTCCCAAAATTGAGTATACACCACTCATGTTCTTCATTAAACGTCTGGAATAGAAACTTAAAATATTCATTTTATTTTAAATACTTACAGGAATGTTAAAATGCACAATGTAGAATGTATTAAAGGACACAAAAATGAGGAAATGATAATAACTTAATTGGCTAAATTTTTATGTTGAAGTTCCAAATTTGAGAGTCACAAAATTGAGTATACACGTCATAAAAATTTGAATTTGGCCACCAGTTCTTTTCTTTAAAATAACCAGTGTAATAAACTTGATGCTGCAATGCGCCAGTAATTGATATCCATGAGAAATTGGTTTTAAAAAAAGATATCAAAATTAGGTCTAGAACTAAAACAAGTGTTGATACCTGAAACTTGTAATTCGAATGTCTGAATAAGGCAAATATCAACGTGAAATTGCAAAGAATGTCCGGAGTAGTCATGGATGCATAGAAAAAATCATCCAAAAGTATAAAAATTCTGGACTAATAACAAATAATTCTGGTAGAGGGAGAAAAGAAATTCTCGGTTCGATGACTAAGAGAAACATTTTTAGACAAATACGAAAAAATTCTAAAATGAGTGTTGTAGAAATTATTACATCGACGTCTACAGCAATAGAAGGGAGTGTATCAGCATAAACTATTAGAAAGGTGCTCGGGAAAGCTAATTATGATGGAATTTAGGTTAGTTAGGAATGAGGAGAAGAAAAGTAAAGATTTACCTGTGTTGCTATTTGATTTACAAAACGTAATACAGGCTCCACATGCTAATATTAGTTCTTTATTTTACCCGAGAAAATTAAACGTATACAACTTTACTTCGTACTACACGTCTACTAACAAGTATATTGTGCCTTGTGAAGTGAAGATTTATCTGGCCGCTCTGGTAATGATATTGCTAGTGCTTTTCACAAAATACTGACCGTACTAGCTGAGGAAAATGATATAAATGAGTTGATAACATGGTCGGAGTCGTGTGTTTCACAAAATCAAAAATCAATCATTTCAAACTCAGTTCTACATTTTCTCAAGGATAATCCTCAAGTTTAATCAGTAGCTATGACGTATTCCTTACCAAGACATTCATGCGTCCAAGAAGCTGATAGCGTTCACAACAACATTAAAAAAGCCATGAACAAAATTGACTTCTATTCTCCAATTGGTTTAATTAGAATTTTAAAACAAGTCAATCCAAGACACCCATATCGTGTCGTACAACTGCGGCCCGATGACTTTAGAGATATTCAAGGAACAGAAAAGCTCTTAAATTATAAGATTGTGCCATTCACTAGTGTGGCAGTTCACCGTGTGCAGGAACCCTGCACACGGTGAATTTCAAAACATCGTACGACAAATTGGAACCTGAAAATTCTGCAAATATCAAGTTGGCTGAGACATGTATGAGGGACTCTAAAAAACATATTAAACAGAAACAGACCTCAGAAAACTGCAATTCGAGTGTGTTCCAAGTAACACCTAAGGTTCAAAAGGCTTCAAAAGAAGTAAGTGATAAAAAAAAAAGAAAGTTGTAAAAACAGCATTTCCTTTCACGCCTATACAGGATAGGGAATATTATAATGCTATATTACATTTTTAATAAACCAACTAACAGTGCCTTTCCATTCATCATGATGCAAAATATTATTTTATTTTTTCCATTAAATTTTGAATCGAGTTAGAACTTTGTAACACACCATTGTAAATTTATATAATAAAAGTGTTACTTTGACAAAGTTCTATGTGCAGCTACAACCATGTCTCTTTAGCGAAAGCTATTTCTGTTTTGAACAAGGTTCTAACTGCATTTTTCTGTATTCGAAAACAATGGAATGAAATATATATTTTTTCAAATAAACGATGGAACCTCTAAATAAGCCTTTTAATGTAGTTATTAAAATATTTATTAAATTAGACCGTAAATAAAAAAGTTGTAAGCGGAGAAAACTTTAAACTCGTGTTTCTCAAAACTTACTCGGAGGCAGTTAGCACCTTGTGAAACCAAAACACCGAACCAAGGCACCGAAATTGCACAGAAACTGAGTTTATGATCAAATTATATTCTTCAACAAGACAACGACCACAAATATACAACCGAATTCGTGAAGTTACGGTTATGATAAAGTATAAAATGGGATTGCATACCCACCTCAGTCCTAAGACCTCGATGTTATTGAAAATTTGCGGTTTTAATTCGAAATATATCCTCAGAAATACAACATTAGGGATAAAGAGCACTTAAAAACTGTGCTACAAGACGAATGGGCAAAAATAACCCCTCAGGCAACACAAATTCTTGTTAACTTAATGACATGCCACTTTGAAGCTGTTTTGAAAGCAAAAGGATATGCAACAAAGTATTAGTTTATTTAATTTTTCTTTTTGTTAACGAGTTAGACTAACTGTACACTCAATTTTGTGACTAAGAAATTTGTGACTTTGACATAAAATTTATGTTAATTATAATATTATCAATCCTTTGTTCTTTTTTATACATTTTATATGTTTCTTAATGTGTCCTTTATTGTTCTTTCAGCTCTTAAGCTTCCATATGAATAGCGATTGAAAATAACCCACGATTTTATGAAATAAAAGTAAGAAATTGCCCGAGGTTAAAAGTTCACACATTTAAGGCATAAAATTTTCACATTTTCCTCAAATGTAATGAATTCATGTTACAGATTTTTTTGATTCGGCATCTTAGAGTATATGCTGCACCCTTCCTTTTACAAAAGAATAAACTATAGCTTAATTTCAAAAGCAACTGTCCAAACTTTTAGGATTTTTAATGAATGCTCACATCAAAAGCTTCTGTCGGGTCTGACTTGTTATTTACTACTTCCTCCTTTACGAAGTTTACAAGGTATTGCAATCGTCAAAAAATTCAACCTCGAGATATTGATAGATCTCTAATTTTCAGACTTCCCTTAATTCAAAAATTATGTCTGGAATTATATCTGTCTGTGAACACGATAACTCAAAAAATACAATGACCTACATAGTTGAAATTTGGTATATGATTTTATTACTAGAATGGTAGATCTGTATCAAATTTTGAGCCAAACCCGTTACCGGGTTGATTGTCTGTCGATGTGCGGATTCTTACGTATATGAAAGTGGTAACTCAAAAACGCTGCAGGTTAGATGAAGAATTTTAGTATATGATCTTTACACCAAAACTGTAGATCGATGTCAAATCTTGGACAGGAGCATAGCCTCCTCAGACCCAAGACCAAATTTGAATTTTTAAGGAACTCCATTTTGAAATGACTGCAAAAAAATCCAAACACGTTTCAGCTGATAAACGACTTCTGATGAATTTTACCATGTATTGACAAGATCTACAACCAATTTTTATAAATCTAGAGGCATTTGAATTAATGTGGTGAAAGATTTAAAAAGTGCTGTAAGTTTTTTTAGTGTCTCCTAAAAGGGAAGCTGGACCTGAGGAGGATAACTAGGATGAGTGGATCCCGGGTCATAATGTTTCTTGCCCCCATCATCATTAGGGTTTACTTTATGTGAGAGGCTTTCGGGGCATGGCTTTTTTCGCCCCTGATAGTATTTGGCTTTAAAAAGTGGCGTAAACTCACCAACGTTTTGTCGTCATGGCCAGTGGCGTAGCGAAGGCAAGTGGGCGCCAAGAGAATATTTTTTTCTTGACCTCAGTTGTCATTAATGGCTTAGCAAGCGTAAATGGCGCCCAGAGAATGGTATTATTTTATCACCCCCCTCATATTTTGCTTTTAAAATTGACATAAGTGCAGTATTGTTTTGACTCCATGCCACCCCATAAGACTGGCGCCCGGGACATCTATACCCCCTTGCTCCCCGGTCGCTACGCCCACTGATCGTGGACGAAATCAGTGAACGGGAAGTCTGTGTGTCTGTCCGTCCAATTGCATGAGAACACGATAACTTAAAAACAGAACCAACTGGATGAATGAAATTTGGATTGTGGTCTTGACAACGAAATTATAGATATGTATTAAATTTTGAATCCAATCGGTCAAAGGGAAAAGGTCTAAAATATATTCTCGATTTTCTTCATTTCCCTATGTGCTACGAAGTTAAATACCAAAGGCGGTTTGTTGTGTAAATATAAAGTCGAAAGGAGAAGACTTCCGCTGGTTGTTTCATCCATTTGTATCTTTGAGAAAACCACTATGTTTCGAATTCTAATAAGATTATGCTAGTGCAAATATCTAAGCGAAGGATTGTCTGTGAAATTCTAATACATTTCCCATTGGTTAACAATAGCAACTTCTCCAACCCACAAAGCAATTTTTAACTTTTCCCCCAAAACACATTCTAGAATTTTTGCTATATGATTGATAAAGAGCGCCCTATAAGCAAACTCAACAATTCGAAATTCGAAGAAACAGTTTTATTGTTGAAAAACTAGAGAAAGAAACAAAACAATGAATACAAAATTTCTGCTACAATTTGTCAAATTCTATTTCAAAACACTTAGGAAAACAATTAGTGGTGAATTTTAAAGCATACTTTTCATCCTGATTCCTATTACAAGCTGCAATTTTTTCCAACATAGCAAATCCCATTAAAAAATCAACTGCTTACAACGCAATTTGGTCAATTATCATCCCAAAACTCGTGTTATTGTTTATTTAACATCATACTTCTAAAAAGACATGCTGACTGTTAGCCTATAAATCTTGCGAGTAAGAGAAAAAGGGCAGAAAGTCTTTCCATTATCTCTTTGCTGTGTGTTGTCGCCCAAGATGAATAGCCTTACGCCATTACCCCATAATGGCTTTTGGCTCTCGCTCCGAATCTTTACGACTCCCTGCTGACATCGAGTGACCACACATTGGCGATTCGGAGCGGAAAGATGCCAAAAGTTCTCCCTCATTTGATGCCGGAAGAAGGGCATGACGTGTTCTCCCGTGACGTCACTGGAAAGGGACTCCCTCTTTCCGGAATGTGCCGGAAACGGAAGTAATCTATAGGGCTGGAGCAAAAGGCACACGTTTGAATTTCTCATGCGTAGATTTCCAATGCGAAATTTAATATTCTCTAGCGATCAGATACCGCAGTAAACGGTTCACTGAACGAAGGGAGGGGGGGGGGGCGATTTGAAACGCTTAGGGTTTGTCCAGGAAAAAGTTATAAATACTGGGACGACTAGGCGCACTGCCAGAAACAGTTCCGATTAAAATCGCATATAAATAACTTAAATAATTAAAAGTTTAATTTCATTTTGTTTCAAATGCCCAATTGTTGGTTGAGTGATAAGATTAGTGTCCTGATTAGAAACTAGATGCAGAATTAGAAGCTAGAAAGCAGACGACATTTCTTATTGATGATTAAAATAATTTAAATAATTAAGTTTCATTTTAATCCGTTTCGAGAGGATAATGGTTGGTTCAGAGTTATGTTATCCGTTGGGCTGGTTGGGATCTAGCCCAAGGGCGCCTTTGATCTTAAGGCGCCTAAAAATTGACTGAATTTGTTTTAAGTCTGAAACAAAATGTTCGTTTAATTACATTTTTAGTTATGTTAAAAGTAAAATATGATTAGGGCTTCTAAGTATACAGCCATTGGCTTTGTTGGTGCATAAACATGTATGCATGTTCACGTATTCAAAAAATACTCGTGAAGAGACAATCAGTGAGAAAATTCGAAGGTATGTGTATAGATGTTGCCTACTTCATCATTGATAAAGTTGATAGCTGTACGATAATACCTAATATCGCAGTAAGGCTTCAGATTTTTTTTCTCTCGGTTATTTTATTAGATGGGTATTTTCGTGGGGCCATAGGTGCCGAAATTTCTAATTACTATTGGATTGATGGGGCGCCAAATAACTCTATCTGAAGGCTCTAATAATTTGATAAGACGGTCCTGGGTTGGTTGTCATGATCCTCCTGTTTTGGAGTTACTCTAGGGTTGTTTGGGATGAGTCTCAAAATTCAAATCCGTGGACGGATGACAATTTTAAACACACAAATTTGTGGTATTTTATCAAAGATGGATTGAAATAGCGTATAATAGTGATTCTCAAAAGGTGTAGCTCACCCACTTGGGGAGGCCTCAAAAAATAAAATTTATTGAAACCAAAATGAAAGAAAAGATGTATCCAGTTAATGTAAAATGTGTCAAAGTGAAAAATAAGTAAAAGTAAATGCTTGTAAAACGCGATATTTTTATACTAATTATTGAAAATTATTAATTAATTGGAAGAGATGCAAAAGTCGGAAAAAAATTATCGTCAGAAATAATACGTGATTGCTATTGATATGGGGAAATTGGATCCGAGGTACTAAAAGTTTAATACCATTGCTTTATGCAGTAAAGCTCGCAAAGTCGATATGATGTGGATTGACTGGATGACTAGTTTCTGAAAATTATTATCAAAGTCAATAATTAGAGGCATTGAATAATACCCAGTGAATTCTCAATGCAAAAGAATATTCCTAATGAGACCAAAAATAATTACTGCACTATAAAAAAAGCATGAATTGCAATTAATCCCTTGCACAAAAACGAGTGTTATTGGAAAGTTTTTCATTTAAGTGAGCAGATTAACTGAAAATCCACCCGGACGCTCTAGAAAAGGCGGAGAGCGAAAGGAACATTGGAAAAAATTCAAAACATAAATACATTTTAAAAAATCGGAGAAAGTGAAAGAGTAAATCATTATTTGAAAAAACAGGGAACAAATAAAGTACACAATTGTTTAATTTCCTTTAAAACGAAAAGAGATAAAGAACAACAAACAAAAGGTTTTGTTTTTCGTTCAGACTTATTTGTCCACATTGGCCATATTAGGTTTGGTAGGACCGAAAAAAAATTTTTTTTTGCATGTCCCTATACCGAGGGAAAGTGATAAAATCTACAGTTTTTCATTGATTTTCAAAATTTTAAAATTTCTCTTGATGTCTTTATTATAGCATTATTTTGTTAAGTACCCAACTTCTAAGAATAATTTATTTTTTAACCTGCGAGGACGCGCGGGGGTCATTTTATGACCCCAAGCCTTCGGAAAATTCAGATGCCTAGAAAACTAGCCATCTGTTCATTTCTTTCTTATCAGTGGCTGAGTTAGTCACCTCCCTCTTTCTATTTTGACTATTTTGAAAATATTTCCGGAATTGTTCGTCCCCCTAATACACGTTTTGTCAGTACTGGGCGCGTTTGCGCGTCCTTCCGTTTCTTACACAGACCCGTTATTTCGCGGCTCATACGGTCAGCTCGTTGTTTTCTTTGCCGAATTGAAGTATTTATTTGTTTCTCACAATGTCCACTCCTTGCGAAAAAGAAGTTTAGCGTTTACATAAACTTCTTGCTGAAGTTGAAACTGATAAAAATCCAGACTTTGACAATGAAGACAATGGACCTGAAGATGTTTTAGAAGTGAATTTTTCATGAAAGTTTCAGTGAACATGATTCGGAAATCTGAAGAGGACGGAGATTCTGGAAATGAAGAAGTGAATAACTTGGAATGGTTTTCATAAAAAGATAGCATACAGTTGAGAAAAACAAAATTTAGGCGAAATATTCTTAATCATTTTCATAATATTGTGTCGCGCTTACCTAGAACAAAAGGCCCAGAGAAAGATGCGACAAGCCCTTTGAAGAGTTGGGAGTTATTCATCAACGATAACATGATACACTTAAATTGCAGAGTGGAGAAATATATTTATTGAGAAATGCTCACCACACTTTTCACGTAAAAGCGATGCACGAAAAACGGGTCCTCTAGAAATTCGTGCTTTATTAGTAGATAATAATGGAGTAGATTTAAATTTTTATTAAGCACTGTATTCTTAATGTCTAAAAGTCAAAAGCGTTATTTTCTCAGCTAAAAATATAAGGTTTTTAACAGCGCAGGTTTGAATTTCAGTTTGGGGTCATTCTATGACCCCCGTGCGTCTTAGCGTTCGCTAAGGAGGCGCACATTCTCTCGGGTTAAGCAAAAAAAAAAAAAAAACATCTTTTGAATCTTGTTTATGTGTGTGGTAACAAACAAAGATCGTTTAAGTCGTTTTGTTGATTATTTTAAAGTAGTGAACTAATACAAATGTCAAGTTTTGGTTATCAGCTATTGCTCATTTTTATCTCAAATACAGAATCGTAACACCCTTCTCATGAGGCACAAGAAAATTTCTTTTAATATTTGGGATTTACCAATGCCAATATATCACATAATTTTATATGCGCAACAACAGTCTAGTTACTGTATGATTCATGTATCTTTATACGAAACGCTATATAGTTAGTAAGAGAGAGCAATAGGCTATCAAATTTCTGCGCTCAGAATAAAGACTTGAAATTGAGAGAATTAATCGTAACAGGATTTAGATAGTGATGGTGATTTCTCCTTCTTTATCCCATTGCACTCTTATATCGAGTCAGACTCGACATTCTGAATGATGCATCTTTTCCACATTCTTGTTGGATAGCGCTTATTATAAAAACCATATGATAGCAAAAACACACAAATTCATATTTAGGAATTGAAAAAAATTAATAACTATATTTTTCAGCTTCCTAAAGCGCTAAATCAATCCTTCCACTCATAAGCAGAAAATACATGCAAATAATATGCAGAAAATACAATGAGTTAATACTAGAACAACCGGCATTTAATACACACCTATTTCTATCATAATCCGTCAATTTGACGGGCATTTAAAAAAATACCTCATTTTATTGTCCTCTTGAATTCATTAAATTAAGTAAATAAATAGCAAAAATAACGTTTACGTACACATTTTTTTTAGTATTTTGCAAAAGTTTTTCTATTTCTAAAGATAAACTAGTTACATTGTATGCAAATAAATTCAATTTCTTGAGTATATTTCTCACAAACCTGTCTTTTACAATGACCAAACATAGTGCTAGTTCTATTTTTGTTGCAATTATCAGCTTGGGATGTTTTACATTCGAAGTTTTATTTGAAACTGTTGGTATATTCAGTTTCTGCGACTGAGTGTAGCTTTCCTTTCTTTCATCTCTGTATTCTAAGGTCTGAGCTCTTCCGGCAGTTGGAACAGAAATTTCTTTCTAGTGATGGTTTTACCTGCAGTTTCTTTGTACAATATCCAGATATTAATGCTATCTAAGTCTAAAATAGTGTAAAAGACTTGCAAATCATATGTTATAATGCATTAATGCATCGTTGTATTAATTTATCATATGGACAGATTTTGGCGCATGCAGTTATCTCATATGCAGAACTTCAAAATTCATGTAATCAATATCTAATAAAATGGCATGAGTAGTCATTCTTTTATTTCAGAAAAATTCAACTTAAATCTCGACCAAAATAATCCTAATTTTTATAAATTGCATCAAGAAATATGAAATAAATCGCGTGGGTATATAATTAAAGAGGTGTTAGAAATCATTTAGAAAAGCCCTATACAAAGAATCTAAATCTTCTAGAAAAATGCTCAAAAGAAGCAAATCATTCAGCGATAAAATAAACACAAAAATCCGTCGATTTACATGTTTATTTTTGACGACGAACATTAACAACACTACAAGAAATCTTTGACTGCTGTTTTAACAACTCTACAACTTTTCATCCATTCATCTGACTTCTTGCAGTGCCAGAGAAGGGAAGGTTTCGAAATGACGTCCATAATCGTGATCCTCGGGTCTTTAAAAGGGATCAGCGGGCTTCATCTCCTGAAACCCGGTCGGTACCTCCCACGAAACAACGTCCTCAATTATTAAAGAAGAGAGGGGATTGTTACGCTCTCGGATCAGATTCCTCCCCACCCTCAATGAATGGAAAGCAAGTCATTTTTGTGAAGAGATAAAAGCAATAACACGGGGACTATAGAGTCCTCTCGCATGATGGCAAGAGGATCGATCCCATCGATCCAATCCCGACATGGAAGTCACGCGTTGTTGGTTAGTCGTCTTCCTCGCAGCTGGATGACAAGAAAGCACGCCCTATTTGCGACTTTTTTTCCGCCTTTCTTCCTAGGGGGTTGGTTGAAGGGGTTGCGCTTCTCAAGAGACGACGGCGAAGTCCGACTTTAAAGGCAGCAGCGAATCATATTCTATGCTGCGAAAGGACTTTGATGGCTTCATTCATGTTCAGTTACTTCGTAGGCTACAAGCTCTGGATAAATTTATTTGCAATCTTCCAGTTTTTTCTTTCTTTTTTGATGATGCAGGAGATTCAGTAAAAATATTTTGTATTTTTTTCCTTGGCATCATTAGGGCGTTAGCGACAAAACGTTCCTGTACTGTCAAAAGTTTTGATACTCCATCTTGTTAACCGCTGAACTTAAAAGCATGAGAATACTCGTGCATCGAATTATTGAACTTTTAGTCTTGAAACTAAAATTTAATCATTAATTAGATTTATAATTTTACACAAAAATTACGTTGAATCTATAAACATTTTAAGTATTATATGCCTTCCGAGATGAATGAAAACGACAGCCTCTTTCCAAAACAGAAGGGATCTTATTAAGATAGCAAAGAAAATTAAACTGTCAAGGGGTTAAATTGAGACGATATATTCCATTCTGTGACACTAATTCTTAATCTAATAATTTATAAACGATATATTCCATATTGCATTCTTTTAACGCTATACATGCCAATATTTAATTAAAACAATTGAAAATGAAAATTCATTTGTAAGTCGTTAGCGATAGAGCGTTCATAAAAAGTTCTGATACTCCATGTTAAATTCTTGATCGAATATCAACAAATTGGAATAGAAAAATTATGGAAACACTGTCAAGTTTTAAAGGTAAGCTATTGTGTGTTGTCGCTAATTTTTTTTCATAAGTGTGGATGAATAACTATCAAGGTTAATGAAAAAATTTCCGAACGATGAAAGATTTAAACATTAGATTTTTATCGTTGGTTCGACTGCTGTTATTTGAATGCTACATGATGGATATGAGCGTTAGAAATATCCCAAAACATCTTTCGCCTTAGAATATTTCAATTATTATAATGTATTCTTCATCTCCCGATATTTCGAAAAGGACATCGGTAATAATAGTACTATTGGAGAGCTGAGTGGATGAACATGTTAAGTTACAATTAAGAGAATTTGAGAAAACGAGCTTTAAAATTTAAAGGTTACATTTTTTAGTTTTTTCGCTCAATATTGATGTTCTGGCCCTTTAGTGACGAAAAAGTAGTCAAAAAAATTTTTTTTTATGCTTATTAACATGGCTATAGTTCTTTTAATCATAGAAAAATTTAATAATCTTTTGCACTTAACATGTTCTTCAATTCACGCCTCAAAAAAACTTTTGTGCTTAGTCGTGGAAGAACATGTTAAGTGCATGCCCCTTTCTGCATCCACTTAATAGTGGTAGATTTAATACATACGCATAATACTAAATTAGCAAAATAGTATAACTATAAAACTCTATATCAGTGGCTCCCAACCTACGGGTCGTGGATAGCATATTAGTGGGCCACGGAACGCTAGTCAAGAGTCGAAGTCAGAGGAACTTCAAGAGTCATCACTAGTATTTTGCTTTATAAGCAATATCGCTTGGGGCCTGGAGAGCCCTTGACCTTGTGCTGTCAGACGTCGTCTATTTTCTCCACTGACCCATGTTGGGCATTACACATTTCTGGATACGCTGGGCCAGTGAGGGTGTCAATCAATGAATTTATAAACAATATATTTTTATTCTTTTAGAGTAATTTTTACTAATTATGTACTGTCATAAACGTGCATATAATATATAGTAAAGCGCCGTTTATACGTCTTTCAAGGGTCTGGCGTGAAACGACGTACAAACAAGTAGACGTATAATCGAAATTTTACTAAACAACTTTGATTATTACAAATTTAATGCTACTAATGCAAATTCATTTAAAAGCATTAATTTTAAAGTTTTTAAGATAGTACTTCTAGTATAGAAATTAATAATTAAATCTTAAAATTAAATATTTATCATAAAAGTGAGAAAAATCATACCTTTGTTGCATATCTTGAGTAATAATTAGACACATACGATTTATGTGCACTTAGGTAGGTGTTTAATTATAAAAAATCTTCAATCGTTGTCTGACGTGCTGATTGTCTGTAAATATTAAGTGCAGCATTATGAATCGAATTAAGCTCTTTGAATGTTTTTTCACTATTCTTTTGACAAAAGAAAAAAGTTCCCAGTTTTCAATGGAGTCTATCGCGTCTTTAAAGGAAGGTGGAATAAATTCTTCATCGTCGCTTAAATTAGCACCAGATAATTTGTCTTCTATTAATTCATCAATTGTGAATAATTTTGAAGTCATGGCATCTTTATCACAGTTCACATACTTAAAAGGAGGAAATTTTCAAATTTTAGAACGGAGGAAAACGACGTATAACCGAAGCTTTGCGTTGTATAAACGAAATAATTTAAAATTGCAATGAATATGAATGAATCGGGACTGTGATGAAACGACGTATACATGTGAAAGGCATATAAGATAAACGTATAAACGGTGCTTTTACTGTATTTATAAATGTATTATATGTGTTTGTATTATTTTACTTGTATAATTAGTTACTGAACATCAAAATATTTTTTTACAAAACACCCAAAAAAAGTTTTTCAACCGCTGCTCTATATATTTTTATCACAAGCTGAACAAGAAAAATTAAGAAAATTCGATGTTGATGTAGTGCACACACATACACACAAAAAGATCACAAAATAATATGCAAGTTTGGAAAACAAAAATAAACCTCAAAACCATTGAAGATGTTTGAGGTTGTTTTTTAATGTTTTGCTTTTTCTTTTTGAATTAATGATTCTTAAAAAAATTATTTTTTTTAAGAAAAGGGAGCTTCTGTTCTAAGTTTTTAATCTTTTCTGCAGTTTACTTCGCTCCAGTATCACTTGTGCATAATAATGATTAACAAAATTGTATAAATTTAAAATGGTACACATTTTCAGCAGAAGATGAACAAGAAAAATTAAGTAAATTGGATGTTGTAGCAACATTAAAAGATCACCAAATGATATGCAAGTTTAAGAATCAATAAAAATAAACATCAAACCTTTTCAAAAGTTTTTTATTAATTACACAAACTAATTTATGTAATCAGTGAAAAAATTTTAGAGTGAAAAAAAGCTGGCCTCCTGATTCAGCTTCATAAGAATCAATTACATCAGCAATGCTGAAATTTACTGAAAAAAAAAATTGAGTTCCAAAAAGTTTTTTTACTTATCGTTAGTTCCTCTTTTCTTTGCCACGTCATGCAGTTCAGCGAGATGTATGACTCGCAATGAAGACTAGATAAAAAAAAATTATAAAGAATTACTGCTATAACTTCTTTTAAAAGCAAACGATTTCAATTTTCGAATTGTCTTATCAATAATTTACTCTGCATTAATAATATTTCCCGAGCTGAAAACGATTCGGCTTCAATGGAAACAGATGATATTTTACTCAAGTTTAACAGGTTTCTCTTGGAAGAACATGTTAAGTGCCTTAACATGTTCTTCCACAACGGAACAGCAAAAGGCCATGCACTTAACATGTTCATCCACTGAAAACTTCTCTATTTTTTTTTTACTCTACAGATTTAATGAACTTCCTATATCTAAACTAGACTTTAACATGCTTTTTTGCCCAGTTATCTCAATTTTTTCAAATATGTCACTTAACATATTAATCCACTCAGTTCTTCAATTGTTTATCGTGTTAGTAGATGTCGTAATTGGAAATCAGTAACGGATTATGGTCTAGTGGAGTAGAGAAGGTGGTGAGCGAAACGGTTATAGGTGACCAGCGAGCCAGTTTTAGGAGGCGCCATGGAGACAAAATGTTAGTATATTCATGTGACTTTTTAAAGTCAAATATGATGAGCAGGCCAAAAAAAATAATGCCATGTCCCTTGTGCCATTTACCCTTTCTACGTCACTGGGTCTAGTGCTCCAAGCAAGTTCCGAACAGAAATCGTATTGGTTGAACTGAAATGTAGAGATTTATAAGGGAAGCTACTTTTCAAACTCAATTCGATCTGTTCAACATTTTTTTTTATATTTTATTTGTCTCGGTATCCATATTAATCCATTCTAAAATATAAAAGCAAGAAAATAAAACCGAGTGAAATAAAAATTGTAAAATGTTGTTATGAGTAAGTAGAGCTTTTGAAGATCCGTCTTGTGTTGGGTCTGTTGCCCGTTAAAACTTTAACCCGCTGGTGTGGTGCGGAAGTTTGGAGAAGGGATGCCAGCTCGGGTGTCGTCGTCACCTGACTGCGGTTCAAAATTACGAGGTCCGTCACAAAATATCCCTCGTGTTGCTTCACAACGGGACGTTAATATAAGTAAACTAAAACTCTTCGAATGCTCTTTTAACAACTTTTGTTTATATGTCAAGAAAATGGTATAAATTCCGACATCAGTCTTTGACTCGAGTTTGAGTAGACGTCTTAATCTAACTAAACTACATTCATCTTAATTTTCTCATTTTTGTTTCATTCTTTTCCTTGTGTTTTAAAATGCATATCATCAAGATTTGCGTTCTTTTTAACCTTTTCTTTCTACCTCGACTGTATCCTACGTAGGTGTTTTTTTTTTTAACTCTAACCGCCCTGTACAGCAAATAGGTACGATTTGCACTGAATTTGCCGGTCGCATAAAGTGCTACCGTCTATACTTATATCGGAAACGCTCCTGATGGTGATGCTTGTATGCCCATTTTTCTTAATGAGGATATGAGAACATTGCCTCATATTTTACATTTCGAGTTGATTTTCTCTGAGATAAAAGGGTAAAAAAAAACACGTAGTAAAAATTTATAAAAATAATCTTCCAGAGTATTTATATCTTAATGTGCGATCAGCAAAATTTTGACCCTGTTCTACATTTCTAAAAGAAAGAAGTCTAAGAAGTAAGGGTTTACACTGAAAGTTCCTTTAACGGTTAAAATCGATTACGTATCAGAAGTATCTTTCCGTGTAGTGAGATAGAGGAAAGATATCCTTCAACGTGTTAATGCAATACATGTAAACATTCTGCTCAAACATCGGGCGTTAGCTGATAAATATCGCCTCACACGAGAAGTCTGCACCCGAACAAACTAGCCTTTCATCGTTTGCTGCCTCTTTATCAGATGACTACTTTCACAAAGTTTGAATGAAGTAAACAAGCCAAGAACTTCATTGGAACATTCGGTTGATAAAGGATAAAACATTCTTTGGTTTCAGTTTCTAATTGGGGGAAATATTTTCAGTAAAATAATTAACTTGGTAAAAGTTATTTAAAAAGTTCGCATAATTATTGAAACGAGAAAGTAGAATACATAGAATTAGATGACTATAAAATTATATTAATTCAGTATTATAAGTAATATAAGTGATGTTAATCACCCTGCTTCTTCGAAATTAGGATATTAAAAAACTTTTCCTCTTGCAAAAAAATCAGTAACCACATTTTCGTTGCAAACATTTTTGTCAGTACCCCAAGTTTAAACATTTCTTTGCGGGCGGTACACAACCCCGTACAAGCAGAATTTTTACCATTGCTTATGGGCTGGTACAATTTCTGTACCAGTAAACGATTAAGATTCCACAGTCAAATGGCTCTAAACACAGGGATGCAGGTGGTGTAATGCAGTGCCTCCCCCAGTGAGCCAATCTATCTCTACTCTAATCGCTCTGCTAACCGTTTTACTCCACCTTCCTATTAATTTATCCCATGTGTGATAGGTAGTTTGATGACTAATGTGAGAACACAAGAATAGTAATTCCAAAGAACTGCAGTCCTTATCTTCTAATTACTTGAAAAGAGGGGAAAGCATTTTCCTGTTCTTCTGGCAAAATTCCCGTTCTAAGACCATGTTTATATAGGGACAATAGCTGTGGCTTCAGAAAAATCTCGTGAGCGATCGACAATATTATATCGCACACGTGCACAGAATATTAGGACAATGACCAGTGGAAATGTGGATTGGACAACGACTTACCACTCTTTCTTCTTTTTCTATTCATGATATTATATTGCCTCATGTACACAATTTTTGTGGCACTATTGGAAATTGTCTCATTGTCGTGGACAATAATGCTCGATGCCATAGTGTGGCCCTTGTTCACAATTTTTTGAAAGTGAAAGGATACATCGAATGGAGTGGCTTGCTTACTTACCCAAGCTTGATCCCCACAGAACATGTATGGAATGCATTTGAGAGACGCGTGGCAGAGCGCAACTCGCAAACCGCTTAGCATAAAAGGCCTTTATGTGACATTAAAGCAAGAGTGGTAGAATTTGCCTCAAATTCTCCAGGATGCTCTGCTTAAGAGTATACGCAACTGATATGTATGCATTACTATGAAAGGTATGACACATACCTTACTGAGGTTTCGTAGAAAAGAATGTAGTCAAATTCTTATGGTCATTTAACATATCCCTCCAAAAACCATAAATTAATGTTTTCTTTTTGTACTTGTATTTCCTGTATATTTCTATAAATTTGTTGTATTTCGCATAATTTATAATTGCACATTTATCACACGTTTGATTTTTCCGAAAGTATTGTCAGATTTGATTAGATTGGAGGAGAGATGTGTCTTCGAATGATCTAATATACAAGAATAGTTGCACTGTATTCAAGGTGCTATTGATATCAAGAAGCTGAATTCAAAATTTTGATATGAATTTGTTGTAATATACATTCTTTTCACTTGGCAAGTCAACTTCACCTTCTGCGTTATACAGAGCTATCTCTAAACTATTTCAAAAAAAATATCTTATGAATTTAATGCGTATATTTTTAATTCAAATGTAGTATCTTAATGGTCACGATATGAAAAATAATGAACAGTAAATAATAAGATGGCATGCTCGAATTTAGTAATTAAAAGTGATAAAAAACGTTCAGTTATTATTATAAATCAGATACTTGGAGTTTAGAATCTTTAATTTTCCTCTGGTAAATCTCAGAAAATTTAAAATTGTGATTTCTAAAACAATTTCATAGCTTACATAGAAAAACTCGTATGCCTGGAACATAATGTAGAGTTTTCTAAATAGAACATTCTGGAAATCCATTTTTTAGCTAATTAACACGGGTTATTTAAAATTGAGGGAATTTCATAAATATTTCATCTTATTTATATACGCACATACAATAGCAAAACTGGAGTTGAAACGTCTACAGATATGTACCTTATTCATTTTAAAATAACATTTCCAACCTTCAGAAGATACCAAACTGAATAATTCCGCAGGATGTAATGTAACTTTGTTTCACCATTGGACACATTTATTTGAGAGGTAAACTTTCTGCCGGCCTATTATTGGCTTCCTAGATGAGCTTTATGAATATCAAAATTTTGCAATTGCACAAATAAAAAGATCAAGGTACAGTCAAGCCTTTGACGGATTTCGACCAAAATTTGATGGAGATCTGCAGATTTGGTTCTAAAACCATATTCAAAATTTCATCAACCTAACGAGTTTCATTTTCGAGTTATCGCGTTCGAGAGAAACAAACCAACAGCTCTCCTAAAATTTCTTGCAAATTTACAGTTATTAATCCAAAGTGGGATAGTCGTTGACTATTAAAATCTTTGCACATGTTTTATAGTTAAAATGGAATTACACCTATTACAAACAGGTGCTAGCACTCTTACGATCTTATATATACAATATTATACAACTTTAAAAATGTGTTAATTCTTCTAATAATTTTTTTTCCCGTTTCTTTTTACTTTCTCGTATACAAAGGGAAATTATTGTAATCGTCAAAAAAATAGACCTCGAGGTTTTGATGAATCTCTAAGTTTTAGAACTAACTGCCAGAGTAAGAAAGAACAAAAATATTTTTTGGAATTATGTTTGTTTGTGAACAAACACAATTACTCAAAATCACAACAAGCTAGATGGATGAAATTTGGTATGTGGCGTCTCTACACCAAAACTGTAGATTTTTATCAAATTTAAGACGAGATTCGTTTATGGGAAGTCCACTTGTCTGTACGTATGTGAACACGTTAACTTAAGCGCAACAAATTAGATGGATGATATTTAGCGAATGGTTTAATCTCGAGATTAGATCTTTTCAAATTTTAGACTGAATCCGCCAAAGGATTGACGTTCTGATTATTTGTGTATATGTGAAGGCTATAACTCGAAACCTTAACCAGTGGCGCAAATATAACTTTTGTCGCCCGGAGCGACCTTGCAACATGCAGCCTTTCCTCTACATGTTACATAGGGCGGATAAACCTCAAAATAAAAATAAATTCCAGGGAAAAAACATTTTATTGGTGACGTAATTCGCGTTTGACGCCCTCGACCCTGCAGAAAGTTGGCGTCTTTCTTGTATATCGGCAATTTACGGACAACAAGTTTAAAATACGAAATAACCCCTTCACTGTTTTATTTTCTCTGCTGTCTAATTAGATGACACTTTCTGTTTTGGGAATGTGTTGTCGTATTGATTCAATTAAGAGTCCATAGAACATTTGAGATGTTAATGAGTTACTCTTCATTTTTTGTATCGAATTATAACGTCTACGAATGACGTAATTTCAGACTATAAGTGTAAAAATGCCCTAATTCGATGCACGAGTAACCTCGGGCTAAACAGTTAAGGGGTTAATTCCATTAGTTATCTTTTTTAAATGTACACGAAGATTGAGCTAGTGCCACTGCTCCCCTGTTATAAAAATGTCGTCCTAAATCTCTGATTTTGCTGTCGCTTTCGAAGTGTCGCCCGAAGTGAAGCCCCCCCCCTCGTCCCCCTTTAGCTACGCCCCTGATCGCAACGAACTATATGAATGGAATTCGGAATGTGGTTTTGACACCAAAATTGTCGATTTGTATCATATTTAGGATGCAATTGGTTAAAGGAAAGGGAGTAAAAAATGCGTACTTGATTTTCTTCACTATCATTATGATACGAAACTTAAAACAAAACGCACTATAACGCACTGTATGTATATACGAGAAAGTCGAGGGGAAAACACTCCTGTTAGTTTTTTCTTTGTGAGTAAGACAAATTCTGTGCATCAGAAGTAAACTACCGTAAGTAAAAATTTTCCATTTTACAGGAAAAAAGTTCCAGGGCACAGAATGTTGTATTTAGTCTTTTCGACTTACAGCTACGACACTTTGCCCATCCGACGATGTGGTCGGGATAATGCAAATATGATAAAAAAAATTAAAAACAATAAAATTGGACTTTAGTTCTGTATCTGAGAAGTAAACTATTTTATCTTTAGGCGTGTTACTAGAAACTACTCTTAACACATTTAACTCGTGTATTAGATATTGGAAATCAATATAATAAATGACTGTTCAATTTTTAGCTCCAAAAAGAACGAATTATTTTGGAATTGATTTCATTCTATTTCCAACCAGAACAATAGTAGGTCAAGCGTGACGAGCAAAAATAAATGCTAGTTTCATTTCCTGCATACTTATAATGCTCCAAAGAGAAAAGTCAGAGCTGTAAGAAGATTTTTCAAATGAGATAACGTTTGGCCCATTAAGAAACTTGCAATGAAAAGTTGCTTAAACGGCGATCACATCTGTCTAGTACTTTGGTACAAACGAATCGTGATTAGCAAGAAATAAGACCAGTTCTTAGAGCTCACATGAGAGCAGTTACTCCTCACTTCATCATATTTTAAATATAAAATGCAACAAGTAATTTTCTGTAAACTAAAAGAAATCGATATTTCAATTCATTTCCTGTATGAATGCTTTGAGTTTTTTTACAGCTAGTTATGTGCCATTGACTTTGAGGAGACACTCGTTAAATGGCAACATTTTTTCTTCGAAACTATTTTAAAAAGGGCATTTAGTTTTTCGGTAGAAAGTTAATAAATTAACTGTCGTGCACGTGCTTAAGATTATCGTATTTTTAAACTTAAAGCTAAAATTAACACATAATCCAATACAGCATTTACATGGAGTCCATAAAAGCCTCAAATGTTCTATTGACTTTTAATTGAGTCAATACAACAACACATTTCCAAAACGGGACATATCGTCTCATTATATAGAAGAGAAAACAAAACAGTTAAGGGGTCAAAGCTTATAAATATTTTTTCCTGGAAGAACTCGACCCTTTAAAAGTTAAAGCTATATATATGTACTTCAGAGATAAACTATTCAAGTCCAATTTTGTTGATTTTGATATTTTTATCGTATTTGCATTATCCCACCCTTATTTTCGAATGAGTAAAGGGACGTAACTGTAAGTCGAAAAAATAATAAATAACCCTCTCGAAAAATAAAATACAATATGCTGTACGTTGCTCTCTGGAACTTCTTTTGGCTTTCCTGTAAAATGTTAAAACTGTTACTCACAATAGTTTACCTCTGACGTATAGATATATATCCTAGAAATCAAAATTCAACACTTTAATAGCTACAATGTTCTCAAAGCCTAGCATTTCGTTTAAGCGGTCCGAAGTGACTATACCTAGCATATTAAAGAAGGAAAAAATGCAGATATCAGCAAATGATTTCTGCAATAACCAAACTGTTTCCAGTTTCCGGCCTTGCCTGAATGTCCGTACATGCACTATCAACAAATTAATTTGTACATAACTTTTTCTTCATAAAAAACTAAAAGCACTTAAATTACTTTCCTCTCCTTTTTTATGTACGATTGGTTCATGGAATTCACCTTCATGACAAACACGTATCCGTTCTTTCAGAACTTCTGTAGCGCGTCGCCTGTAGATGCACCTTGCTGTCACTGTGCATCAGTGCGTCCAACGGCGCATCCTGCGAAAATATTCTTCCACCGGCGAACTAAATAGAAAGAAGAATAGTGCTGTAATCTCCTCCACCCTTTCCGTCATGCGTGACTGGTCGGCATCCAAGTGAAGCAACTGAAGAACAATTCCCATGGAACTGTGAATCTTTTATGCCATCCAGAGTGCATCAAACTCGACATGAACTCTCAGCTCAATGCAAATGGACGCAGCGGAAACCCGTCCCAAACTGCAGGAAAAGCTAGGATTACAAGCGAACCCAGTGGAAGCGTTCCGCGCTCAATTCATTGCAAATTTGAAAGGCACGAGACATGGAAATTCGTATAGATTATAAATTGAAAATATTCTGTGTAATATGCTCGAATGAGTTTTGGTAGAATTTGTTCCAGAGTTATCCAAAAGTCTTCACGCGTCTGAATTGTGTATATATGAACGAAAGGTGTCCGGGGTAATTGTCTTCCGAATTTCAGCTGTGTTTCAATAGATAAAAAGTGGAACTTGGCCGATTTGAAGTTGACGGGACCACAGTAAGAATTCGATTTATCCAAAAATACGAATTCAGAAACATTCGCCCGAAAAATGAGTACAGCAGATAATTCTTAAGCTAAAAATGGAAGCATATATTTATTTTTAATATTAGCAGTTATAACAAGTAGTATGAATAATAAATAAAGTGATGATAATTACAATTAAAAAATTAATTTTAAAAGCAACAATTTTAATAAATAAGAATGTAATTGTAATAAACAGTATACTGCACTCTGAATACTATAATTGTACAAAAGAAATAAGCAGAACAATTCATATCAAACGTGTTTAAGATCTTTTTAAAAAAAGTTGAACATTTTTTTTTGTTGCTTTTTGAGTGAGAAATTTTATACATTGTGACGTACAGTGGACGCAATTTAACTAAAAAAATTTACATACTTAACTAAAATCAATCGGCAAAGTAATCATAGCAGCGACTTACTTTTTCTCTTGGCAGTAAATATATTAACAAAAGACGACAAATCAAAAATATTTATCCATAGGCAACTGTTGATTTTCTTTATTTTGTCTATCCTATATCTTTAATATTTATCACCTTAACATGTTTACGGACTTAAGATAATCATAGTTAATAAGCCAATTTTTTGTATATCAAGATTTGGCATGTAAAAGAGCTTCCGGCTTTATGTGTAACTAAAATCAGATAAATGCCTTTACTGTCTGAAAGGGCATCCAGCGGATCGAATTATTTAATCTCTAAATTAAAACTAAATTTAGCCGATATCAATTAAGAATATTCGCGTGTATCCATCTAAATACAATAATCTAAACAGAAATATATTAAACTCCACCTCATCAGGTAACGATTTCATTTTTTAAAAATGGATTTCGCGATTCTAACTCTTGAAGAATTTTTGAATGTATTCAGAGCTGTTGTAAACAGCAAAGCAAGATAAATTTATTGCAAAATTCGATGTTCTCTTTCCAGGTAGATTTCTGCACTCATAAGAAGACTCGAATCAGTCATGGAAAATTTTGGGGAAAGGATAATTCATTTTATTATATCCGGCAGTTTTCTTCTATCTTATCCTTTAAAGAACAAGATCTCAATTTTTTTTTTATTCGTGCGTAATGGAGATTTCCAAGAGGCGTTACATGACATGCTTAACTGCGCCTGTTGTCTAACGTTTAAACTGTAAGTACTCCGATATAAAGTAAAAAAATGAAATATTTTATTCATCAATCACTCGATCCGAATGAATACCATTCTAAAAGCTTAAGAATATGGCAGCCATGTGAAAATTAAGTGTTTAATTCTAAATTCGGGAACGGCTGATATCTGTAAGCAATACAAAAGCCAGCGAAAACATGATCTGCCCAGACATGAGCATTAGATGCCAGAAGGTCCACACACGCTCTAAAGAATGATTTCTAAAATTAGTGATTCTCATTCATTGGGAATGAAATTGCTTAGGATCAGTGATTCTCATAGAGACGCGAGGAAAAATTGAAATAAAATAATTAAATATAATGATCTGTTAAAAGAAAAGTGGCTTGTGACTCCTAAAATAGCTAAATACATGAAATCAACAGAAAATATTTCAATAGTATTTATTTAAAATACCCTATATAATTTTAAAACATTGAAGATTAAATCCGATACCGCAAAATGGACTGAACAGAAACAAAATTTTGATAACTTCTGCTCAGTCGTATCACCAAAACAGATGAGAATTTCAAGCAACTTACTTTTTGTATTTTTTTAAGTTGGCTTGGTTTCGTTTAGTTTTATTAACTTCCCATTTTGAGGCAACACGAGGGTTATTTTGGGACGGTTCTCGCAATTTTGAACCGCGGTCAGATGACGAGAACAATACCTGAGCTAAAAAGCTCAACCAGCTTTTTTAAGTAGGCAAATAAACCAACTTAAAAAGGAAATTACGATTTGTTGGGTTGACAAACGCTATCAGCTGCTATTTTCTTCACTAGAATAATTATTTTTACTCTGTTCAGTTTTTGTTTATTCCTAACTGTATCTGTGAGCACTAATCTACGTGTGGCATTTTTATATAATTCAGGTTTTAACGTTATGTTTTTGGAATTTGTGCGGTGAATAGAAGCATGGAGTTTCTATAGTTAGTTTTTAGTTGGTTATAATAGTTTCTATTCACCGTACAATCCAAAAGTCGAGAGTCAAACGTCCTCCAACTTGTATAATGCAGAAGTTTGTAGAGGGGGTGTCGGATCATGTGTGGTTCTCTTCATCTGACCACATTTCAAAATAGCGACCTTAATTTAACTAAACTATTGTAGATTTAAAGATCCGGTTTTTAAACATGTAGTAAGTAACATAATGTGTTAATTTCTTTCTTTATATGTTAATTTTCAAATACAATGAATATAATATTTTTTGTGTTCTTTTAATAAATTTTTTTCCCAGTAGAATTATATACTCCTTATACTTCCCTAAATGTGATAATGAATTTCACAAATTCTATGAGCAAGAACTAAAAATAATCATGTTAAACAATAACAAAAAAATATGACTTGCTAGTTTTTCATATCAATTTGCTATTGAAATCATCAATCAAGTTCTTCGCACAGCTATTTAGATTTATACCAAAGATTTGTCTTTGCCAAATCTTCTACTTTCTCGAATCAAATCTAAGTGAAGAATCAAAACTTCTGCTGAGTTTTCAGATCTGATCTTATAGCCATTAAAGTGACATTTAAAAGCTATTTAAACTGAAACATCTTGCAGCTATATTTGGATCGTGATAGATAGCCGCAATGCCATCCAGAACTTGAGAAACTGGGAGAGAGAGTCGGGGATAGAGCAGCAGTTTCGGAGATTGTAAAACTAATTTCGGATGATCATGAGGTTTACCTATAATGGGCATCGTCACATATAGGAGTTATCGGGAATGTGACTGTTGATATTCTGGTCCTTTCTTCTTCCAATTCTCAATAATACTTTGACCTCCCAAGAAACCTACTCAAGAATAAAAATTTCAAACAGGCATACTTGGAAGACTCCCCAGCATAGGAATTGGATTGACAAGAAATTTCCAGGAGGTGCCTTTACCATTAAGGGTGATAGAAGTATACATTTTACCATTTGTGGATTTATTCAGTGAACACTTAAAGTGTTTCACTTTTGAAAAGGGCAGAAGTTAAATTCTATATATTTCCAAATGCAACTCTGTACAAGTCTCCCCTTAGCATTTAAATTACATGGGGCTCGTCAAGGATGATATTTATAATACTCACTTCCTTGTCTATGATTTTATTGAGACATCTAGTCTCATGGATTTGGTCTACCTAGAGGCTAGACAAACTGGAATAAGTTAAACACAGATTTTCAGTGCAGTTTCATTCATTCTGCTTTGCGATGGGATTAATAACATCATATTTATTTTTTTTATGCATGAGATGCTTTCTAGGGTGTAAGACGATATTAATTTTAAGTTCAGACAGAGATTTGAGATAGTGTAATATTCCTGTTTTTCTTTCTGAAAATACTGTCCAATTTTTAAGCATGAAGTGGAAAATTGTTTCAATTCTCCCTGTTTTATGGTATGGAAAAATGGGTCCCAGATTCTAAGAGACTAATAACCATCAACTTAAATTATTACTTAACGGAGTTTTTTTAATGTTATAATTTTTTGCAAAAAAAAAAGAACCACAAAATTTTGTGCCTCTTTTCATAATGGCCACTCTTTTACTCTTCGAAGACTACCTTGAATTTTTCACAAAATTAGAATCTGAACACTTTATTTTGCTGTAATGGTACTTTCTGGTTCTATGCTAGATTATAGGCTTCTTTTGTAGACAATCTATTTGATCCTTTGGAAAATTCCTTCATCCCCTCCGTCTGCTTATCTTGTTATCAAATTTGACATCTGTTAAAGTCCCTAGAGTAAAAAAAAATTTCTTAAATATACAAGAAATCTTATTAGTAAGCGCTACCTAATAGAACTAATACAGATTTTTTAAAAAATGAAAATCAAGAATTTTATGCCTTATCATATTATACAATATCCACAATGCCTTGATTTTATTAACAATCGTACATTTTTTTTAAAAATAGCCTTTGGAGAAATATAGTCAAAAATGTCCTTTGCGTCATGAAACGCTAACTATCCAATCATGTTCAGGATGCCATAATACGAATTAAAATGATACTGTAAGTTTTTTAATTACTTAAATCAGATTTTTTTTTGCTACAAATAATTGCTAATAAATGGTTGACACAAAATACTATAACACCAATGGAATCGATGTCTTTCGATGTCAATCAATGTCATGTTATTTTTTTTCTTCTGTAAGAAGCGCAATGGATTCGAAATTAAAACAGAGCGGTGCATTTGACGTTTATCACGTGAGCATGAATTGACAACATTCTGGAGCATCGCATAACAGCCCCGATTATTTTTGAATTGGTACTCAGAATTATGCAAAATGCTCACTTCTAATAAAGTTTTTGACCATCAGAATTTATGATTTCAACCTTCGTTGGTATAAGGTAATTCATCTCGCGTAACTAGCAATATAATCACTTTTATCTGCTCTAATGCATCCTTTAATTCATCAACGACTATTTTTTTTTAAAAAAATATTTATATTTTCTGTGTCAGAAGTTAGTATAACAGCTTAGAATCAGTTCGGTTCAAATTTACAGCTCAAGAAAATCATAAAAACTGCGTATTAAAGAACAGGACGAAATTAAAGATGATCTTCAGACTTAGCATTCTCTGAGAAATCTTATTGTTACTTAAAATCGTATTGCTACTGGCTCATACAATACAATGAAGAAACAGACGCCTTCCAATTGTCTATTCATTTGATATAGTAATAGAAAGGTTTCAGTAGAACATCTGCTTGATTGTACACTACATCTCAAGACTATGTATAATCAAAATTTAATAAATCTACCAGGAAAGAAGATGCAGGTCTGGAACTTTTTAAAATTCGAAGTTTTCATATTTTTTACATGAGAAATATTAAGTTAAATTTTTAGCTTTGCCATTAGATGATCAGTACAATAAAACTATCAACTAATGTCTTGAGAAGAAATTACCACATTCAGGGTAAAGAAGCATACGATACATTTTCTTCATATATAGTAATTTCAAATCGATAAAAATAGCCTTTTTGCGCCCCTTCGAAGAAGAGGAGCTTGGGGTCAATGTCATCTATACATAAACTGCGACCCTAACATCAGCAGAGAAAGATTATTATACAATTTACAAAAGGAAACGAAAATCGCAATGTTCATTATGCGCTATCAACTTGATACTTTGATCATAAACATGTAGATAAATTTTTGACATAAAAATTACAACAGAAAAAGATACTATTGCTAACATTTTTAGATGTTACTATTAATTTTACTATTTAACACCTTATTGGTCGGATTTTTTTTTATTTCCGTCCCAAAAAAGCATTTTTTTATTGCTGAAAATTAATATATGTTCTATCCTGAATTCGAAAATGCAAAATATTTTGTCAGTAAGCAGTTTTTGCTTGGCCTACTGGTGGCCATACATGTGACATCCCGTTCACTGATCTCCAGTTTTTCCTCCAATGCACCCAAGTTTTAAATAAAAACAAAATACTCTCTGATAATATATTTTACAAATCTGTTGCTTTGAGGTATTTAAGATCTGCATAAAAAGAATTATTAATGATATGTAAAAAATGTTTTTTTTAAATGGTTTTACAACGCTACCATGAAAACAGCTTTACAATCTTTCTTGACCATCAGAGCGTAAAAACCACATTGAAATCGTTTATTGCCGATTATTTTATTGCTTACATTGCAAAAATCGCGGAATATAAGGAGACGCGTCAGTAGCGACGAATTCACTTTCAACGATACAATATTTCTCTTCGTCGCATGACATGCGACAGTCAAAGTAAGGGCACAAAAAAGCCGAACGTATGACATGCAACCAAGAAGGGTTAAACATTTGTTTAAAAATTTGTATTTAACAAATTTTTCAGTAAGAATAAATAATTGTTTACTTAAAATGTCCGTCTATAATTTTCTAAACAGCGAGAAGAGTAATAAGTTAGTGAGATTCGTGGATTCGAGACGTGTTTCCATCACAAATTCGCCTTGTAAATGGATCTGTTGCTTGTTGAAACATTTTCACGTTAGTTTGGTATGGGAGTTTGGAGAGTTCGGTGACGTCATCGTGATGTGAGTGAGTTAAAATTATGGGATCCAAGCCCTATAGAACTTATAGCGTTAAAAGGCGGTGTTGGTCTAATAGAAAACGACTCTAAATGGCGAGAATTTAAAGATTTAAGAAAATTAACTAGCTAATTTCACTTCAGTGTGCATATTCAAACTAATATGAATATAAAATATAATCAAAATAAATGGCTAGGTAATTCATTTTAATAGATCACGAAGCCACTTTATGAAATATATTTCCATGCTTAGAACATTATATCTGGTTAATATATCTTTACTAACATGCACACGCTTACATTGAAATTTGAAAGAAAGCTCTGTCACTTTATTTTTTTACGTCAGCAAAATTCAACGTATAGCTTCTTTTTAATAAAGCTGCACTGGCAAGTAAAAGGTAGTTTACGATACGATAAGAAATGAAATAAAATAAAATAAAATCTTGAAACACACAAGCACACACGCAGATGTACATTCCAAGTTCGGTAAAACAATAGATTGCGTGACTGCCAACACAATAGCAATACGTGTTCGAGACAGTTCAGCGTCTCAGACAAGAGGAAGGGCAAAACATTTGTTCAGTGACAAAGTGGAAGATTAAAACAATTCAAGATAAAAATCAAATTAATTAAAAATAAATCCGTCCTTTAAATATTAAAAAAAGACTACTTCCTATGCAGTTTTTTTTTTCAATTTGCTAATCTCGTTACTTTTTTATTATAATTTAACAAGAAGTATCAACACACTGTATATTGTACAAAGTATTCAAGAAGTTTCCTTACAAATTCAAGATTTTAAAAAGAAAATAAATGAATTCACGAATCTGTGGAAAAAGGAGGAATAGATAATGAAGGATTTTTTTTGTCTCGTTAAATACACATCTATCAAATACACATCTTTGTGGCATATTCTCTGCATCATAGCATCATCAATGTTGGAAACGGCATCAGTGATCTTTTGCTTTAGGTCACCGATGTCCCGTCTCCTTGCTCGTTACACGATAATTTTAACATAACACCAAAGGAAGAAACACAATGTGTCTTTCCTTGAGGAGTAGTCATATTTTTTTTGGGGGGGGGCGGAGTATTGAATAGTCTCTCTATCATCAACAGAGTACCTGAAATACACAAATCAATGTCATCACAAACTTTGATAACTACAAAGTACATGGGACAAGCTTATCATATCTCATCAAATGTTTTTTTAGTAATTTTGTAAATTGTGTACGGACTTTTTGGGCACCTTGTACATTTATTGAAAACGAATATTTTCGAGAATAATTCACAGAGTTGTAATTTTTTAATGTAAAATAATCCTGTTTTATGATAATTGCATGTCATATCGAATCTTTACCTTGAAATTTCAAATGCAAATATGGGATAGAGAATTCTTATGCGGAACTTCTTAGCTTTAAACTTGATAAATTTACATCTGTCTTCGACTTCAACTAACCATCTATTGAATAGTTGACTCACCCCACGGAAATGCTCGCAAAATAAGTTTTTTATTTAATTTTTGTTTCGAATTATTTGATTTTAAAAATCAATATATATGTTCTTTCAGATATTAAATAAATCTACACAGTATTTAAAATTAATGAGTTCAGTTACATTCTCAGAATTTTATGTCACGAAAAAATTCTGATTAATGGAGGTTAGAATTAAAGAAATAACTTTGCTTTGTTACTCTGTAGATGCATAGAAGAAGTGCAAACTTCAGAAAGCTTAATTTTCCGTTCAAACTATTGGAGTGTAAATGTTTCGGGCTGCTCAATTGCATAGACTTAGAGGTACAAATATCATGAAATTCCACGTACTTAATATAGATGTTGATTTACATTTTGCTATGCAGCTGAGAAACCCCCCACTGCAACATTTATCGTACTATTAAAGATTAATCCAATATTCACAAACGTGCAAATAACATCAATATAGTCAGCAGAGGCATAGCTAGAGTAAGTGGCGTCCGGGTCATAATATGGTTTTTTCGCCCCCCCCCGCATCCAATCATCATTAGTGTTTTAGTTTGTATGAACGGCTGCCGGAGCATTGCATATTATTTTAATGATATTATTTTATACCCCCTAATCATATTATGCTTTAAAAAGAGACATAAACATAACAATGTTTTGACTCCATGCGCCCTCCCCCCGAAGACTGGCGCCAGGGGCATCTATACCCCCTTGCCCCCGGTCGCTACGCCACTGATAGTTGGAGCAAAATATATTACTAAAATAAGCTTTCAGTCGCAGTTGCAGAAGGTTCTTACGATACAGAGGATCTTGGATAATTTAAATGTTTTTAATTCTAATTCGTCGGTATTTCGAATTTTTTCTTAAGTTTCATGAATTATTCTGTTAAGATGAAGTTAAAATATCGTCCACGATTCGAATTTATTTTGGTTAATTAAAAGTCGAAACCAAAAAATTGCCTTTCTGAATTTTTTTTTTTTTTTTTTTAGTTAAATACGTCCGTACCGTTTGTTCTCGGTGATTGTAAGTGAAGGCTCGAGGACTTTGCTCCCGTAAACTGTATTCAATTAAAAAAATAATAAAAAAAATTCTCATTCTTAAAATATTTTGAACACGTTAGATGCGAATTTTAATGTTAATTTTAAAGTTTTATTGTGAAATTTTGCATTCAAAATGCTATATATCTACTGTGTATTCATTAAAGTTACTTATTTCTAATTATTTTTAAAATTATTAAGAAATCATTCATTAAAATTTATTACTGCCTATTTATTATATTCTAGCTGATACCTGCGACTTCGTTCGCGTAGTAAAAGTATTGGATATTTTTTATAAGAAAATATTTTATAAACAAAATCCTTTTATCGTCTGAAACGTTTAATTAAAATGAAAACATCAAGTAAAAGAAACGATTTTTAAAAACCGCCGAGAGCTAATTTTCCCAGTAAGTTATTAATAATGTTTTAAGAATGAAATGAAAATTAATGAAATATTTGGTGTTTCAGTTTTATTTGTATAGATAATCACTCGACGGAATTCCAACACAAAATTATCTATGCCTTTATTTTTATTTTAAATGAGAAAGTGAGTTGAAAGAAATATTTTTAGGATCTTGCAGATTTAAAAACTATCCCAAACAACAGCAGAAAGCTAATTCTTTCAAAAGTTATTAATAATTTCTTAAGAATGTTTGTTTGCTTGATTTGATTTAACCCCTTAAATTACAACAGCGTGTCCGACACTTGCATCGAATTACAGAGTTTTTGCTATTTAAATCCGCAAGTAAGTCAACGTAACAATTAATTTTAAATACGAAAGTCATTTGGACACGCTTAAACGTTTTAATTATCCTTTACCATCTTAAATAGATTGAAATAATAAAAAAATATCCCAAATGGGTGGTGTCGTCTAATTAGGAGATTAAATAAAATAATTTTAACTACATCATTTTAATCTTAAGAATTATACAAAATTAATCATTAAAAACGAAACAAAAAAACATTTGAATCTGCATCCACCATTAAAATTAGAAAGTATTCATGAAAGAATAGAAAGAAAAGAAATTCATGTTCGTGAGAACAATTCCGGCGATGCTGTTGTTCCATGCCCGCCATGTTTTTAGAAGGACTAGGAATCCAGATTAAACTATTACTGTAACGAGCTGACATCGCTATCAAAAGCGCGAGCGAAGGGCATTTAATTTTTTTTATATGTTGTATCTTGTAAATCTAGCATTTTATTTTACTGTAAGAATATCGTCTGAGATGTGGGAATACGCGTTTGTCTTTTACTATTTAGAGCGAGATTTTCATAATCAGAATATGCTTAATTGTTTTTTCTGTAAACTATGTACATAATATGTGATGTTTATATTATTAGTTGCAATTGAGTCTTCTTTCTTGAGTAGGAATTCCTGTTCTGGGGTTGAGTTTTTACATCGGTATCCCAACAACTACGAAGTCCGTTTTTTTTTTTTTTTTTAAGTTTCAGATATTTTCTTGATAATACAAATATATACAAAGATAGCACACCTACTTATAAATAATTTACAAAAGATTTATCAAATTGCATCTCAAAATATCAACAGGAATAACTTGCAAAAAGCAACTCGCCATCATCAGTTCTCAGTTAAGGTTTCTTTTCCTTTAATCGGTGAAGGAGCTCTTCTGCGCATGCTCAAAAAATATCTGCAGACGATAACAATAAAGAAATTGTGTTTCAAAACATTTTCAAAAATTAATTAAAATTAAACAGAATGTCGCATGGAAATGCAATTGGTGTCATTTAAAAGCTAATTTTTTTTATCTTTTAAGATAATGTAAAAATGGTTTTTGTGCTATAATAGGTTATTGCGGAAAAACGTTAAAATTTAGGTTAATTTTTTTAATTCATTTAGATTCTAATTAAAATTTCGAAAAATCCTTTCTCAGTGAGCACATATTACCCAAGAAGCAACCGCCTGTCAAGTTTCTAGTCCTTGTGGTTTGGGAAATTCGGTGATGAGTCAGTGAGTCTCTTTCTCTTATATATAGATACTAGCTGTTACCCGCGACTTCGTGCGCGAAGAATTTGAATTGTTACTTTTTTTAAAATTCAAGAATGTAAATGCTTCGTTATATGTAGAAAGGGGAAATTAAAAGTTCTGATGGTTGATAATACATAATTGGACGACTAACAGGAGTGTACTGTACATGTGTCTGCTGTTACAGTTAGGTAAATTGTTTATATATGATAACACACTTTTGTATACGACGTTTTTTGTTTCGCGTTTTTTGCACCGATGTAGAGGTTTAGTGGGCTGGACACACGCGAACATGCCACACATAGTTACAACGGAAAAATATGATTTTTCCAATTGTACGCCTGCCCCTTTGAGTGTTTGACCCTGAGACTGACAAATGCTAATTTTAAAGGGGATTGTTACCTTTTGAACTGGGATGGTAAGTCCTTCGGTATTATCGGAATGTGTAGAATTTAGCACTCTCACCTCTCGCTATGCCAGTCATAACAGTAGCTGGCACGGCGTTTGGTCCTAAGTGTGTAATTTGAAACCGTGTGCCATTGCGCAGTCTCGGTACATCGAGGTTACGTATGAATAGTTCTGGCACACCGAATTTTAATCTCAGCTTGTCGGAAGGTATCCCTGAAAATTCTATGGGGTTGAAGAACTCTACAGGATATGATTTTACTTGTAATTGCCCATTACCCAGATAGATATTCTGTAATACATCCCTCCATTTGCGAAGCATTTTTTTATTTATCTGACCTAAACTTTCATTAGTCAGTGCTAAAATTACCCAATCAACAAACAATCTCTATTCCTCTTATTAGCTTATAGGGAAGGATAAACCTTGCTTATCAGTTCCTCTGTACTGTGAACAATTTTAAAAATGTCCCAATTTAATACACTGTTTGAATCTCTAGCAATCGCCAAATCTATTTGGCAACTGTATCAAGCGCCAAGTTCGAATCAGTTCTTTCTTTAGTAAACAAAACGTTGAATTCCGTGTTCATTGGGTTTATGCAATCCTTTCTTTTTAAATCGGTTGAAAAAAGTTCTTAAAGCATTAAAATTCGAAATGGAACTATTGCAATTAGCTAAATCGTTTGGTTTAGAATTTAACCGCCAGTGATTATCCAAATCGTTTGGTTACAAATTTAAAAGGTCAAACAAATCTTGGATGTCGATAAAAAGAGGAATAAAGAATTATTTTGGCAAGCTATCCACTAAATTAGGCTCTTATTGTAAGTAAACATTGAACGATATTTTCCTTTAGTTATAATTAACTTTAGTTTTTAAATTTTAATCCAAAAACTCTTGAAACTATATCATATCTATCATTGGTTTTCTGTCCTGGCGTCTATTTTTCAGTTATTATCCCACAAATTAATTATTTATTTATTTTCTCAGAAAGGTTACGTGATGCTTGACTTTAAAAATAAGTTATTTCAAATGCTTGCACTTTTCTGAAGGATTACGTGACATTTCATTTTGTTTCCGCATTCCTTAAGGATCACGTGACAGTTGATTGAAAAATAAAGTAGTAATCTTCATCGCAAATCGCTTGTTAATTAATTAATTGTTATCTGTAATCAAAAATAATGAATTAATGAATAATAAAATAATGAATAATAACATGATGTCACCTACCCTATGTCCGTTCCTGGGTTTCAAGCTACAACTCTGCCAATTTTCATCCAAATCGGTTTGGTAGTTTTGCCGTAAATGCGTAACAAACAGACAGACACACTTAAACACACAGAAAAAAGGTGAATTAGTTCAAAGTCTAACCGTTGCCTAGCAACGGAGTAGCTATAAATCTTCGTTATTTCAAAATCGTCTGCACGTTTTTAAAAATTATGGAACTTTTAAAAATTAATAACAATCGAAGGGAAAATATCACAGAAATAAAATTGATATCATTAGAAAGGTAAAAATTTGATCTTTAAGATGGCATAAAAATATTTTTTGTCGGACAATTTGCTCCGAGGTTACGGCGGAAAAACGGTTTCGGTTCTAAAATTAATAAACGGTTTAATTTCTAATTAACTGCCTGTTTAAATAACTTTTGGACTTAGAAAAGTTCATAAGTGTCTTCCCCTTGTCTTAAATAATAAGTGTACAAAATTTGGTTGAAAACAGTCCATTGGTTTAGGAGGAGATGTGGAACATAGCCACATACATACCCACATACCCACAATGACTTTTATTTATATTAAGATAGATTACAGTAGAACCCCGGTAATCCGGATACGCGCTAATCCGGAACTCTCGGTAATCCGGACGGTCCATGGAGAATGATGCAAATCCCAATCCTGTGCTGATCCAACCCATGGACCAGAATGTTATTCAAAATATCAAGCTGGGATATCGCAAGTTGCTTCTTACGACGATTCTCAATGATCTTCTGCACAATGAAAACTTGGAAAAAACACAGACAAATGTAAATTTAAAAGATGTCGTGTTCAGTCTTGCTAACTGGGCATCTGTGTCTACATTGCTGATCAACAAGTCGTAGAAAAATTTGCTTCCAATTTTATTGATTCTGTAAACTCCATCAAAATTTCTCATTCTGAGGCTAGGGCGGCACTCAACACTTCATTACAGTGGGTTGAAGAGCAAAATTTTGAAGCACACGGAAATTATGCTCCTCAGACGTTTAAGAAACCGCACATTTGAATTAAAAATTGGAACGGCTGCGCAAAGAAAAATCTGACTTTTTTGGACACTGCTTATGTTCATTCACTTGCATATGTAGTAATTATGCATGTACATATCATGTTCATACTGTATCATGTTCATTCAATTTATCCATACAATGTTAGTTCATACAAATATACCATAGTACCTATACATCCATTTTTTGAAAAATGTGTTTTACGTTATTTTTTAAAAATCTCGCTAAACCGGAAATCCCGCTAATCCGGACGTCCATGTGCCTGAAATCGTCCGGATTACCGGGGTCCTACTGTATTTATTAATACTGGTAAATATTTAAAATACATCTTTACTGTCGGTTTTAGACCCAGTTTTTTTTTTAATTTGAATTTTTGGATAAATTGAATTTTTATTGTGGTCCCTTCACCTTCACTGTACGAACAAGATATGAGATCGAGTGAATTTTTTGATAATTTTATGAGACTTCGCGGATTGTTGGAGTAATGCTAGTGATATAGGAGCCGCGGTGGCCAATTTGTACGGTCTTGGTTCGAAACTCGATTCAACTGAAGATCCGCCATGTAACTGCGCCTGGTGCATGTTAAATCTGACGCTGAAGATCAAACATCCCCCTGTTTGTGTGGCGTGGAAGATCCGCGAAGGGGATGCAGGCTCAGGTGTCGTCCGTGTCATCTGACCACGGTTTGAAATTTCGTGGAACGACTCAAAATAACCTTCGTATTGCTTCAAAATTTATATACTCTTATTTCAAGATGCATTCCTTCATCAATGAAGTCTCCTAAAGCAGCCATACAGTTAACACAATTTTAACACAGTTGTAAATATAGAGCCGTTAGATTCACTGAACTATAGTGTTAAATTATCCGTTTGTTCAATTAAGCCAAAAGTAAAGTTTTAAATAGTTTGAAATTTAATTCACTTCATCAACGTGATTTATAGCTTGTAGAGTTGCAGACAGTAACTTATGGGAGTTATGTAGCAGTAAATGGTCGAGAAAGTATTTCCAAAGAATTCCATCTAACCATGCTTGGAAACCATGCAGACTAGACATCTATGCACTAATACTTTTAAACATAATCAATAACACGAATTGGCAGTTGCTAAAAATATATAAAAATTAGTTTGCGATTGCATTCGGAAAAAAAATCGAATATCAGCGTAAATGCTTACAGAAAATTCCATTTTTATTTGGAATATGTTATTAGATTATTAATAATAATTTGCGTTCTTTTTATCATCTTTCTTTTAATGCTCTGTAAGTTGGAAAGACGGGAAATTGCTTTTCAGTCATATGATGAGATCAATGATTTCAGCCGCCAATTAACATTTTTTCTGATGAATAAAACCAGTTATATTTATTGTTTCCTTAATCGGAACCTAAGCAGTTACATAGAATTCTTATCATCAAACTATCTTTTCACAGAAATATTGCATGAATATCAGCATGGGAATCATCAATTTGAATCATAAATCTTCTTTAAAAAGTGTTTTTTATGGAATTACACATCACATCCAAGCCGTAAAGGATTGGAAATTGATGGTCACACGGTTTTGGTTCGGACTCTATTGCAAATTTGCTATTTATGCTGACTTTGTATTCTTGATATATGTAGTACGTCAAACTTTCTCTCGCTGGCGAAGAAATTTATAAACGGGATCGGGTTTCGATTTCACTATTTTCTCACCACAGTTCAAAATTATTAAGTTCGTTTCCACCAACTTTCTTCAGTTTCGGAAGGAGACTTATTCTAATCAATGAACCAAAGACAATTCTAAAACCAGAGGGGGGGGGAGGTTCTCCCAACCCCGACTTTCTTGCATACTTATCAACATGGTTCGGTGTTTTTTGTTAAACTTCATAAAATGATGAAGAAAATTTGGTGTGCATTTTATACCTTTTCCTTTTGACATATTGCGTCCAAAATTTCATACTGATCTTGATGATAAGATCACAAGCCGCATTTCATTTGTGTAGCTTGTTGAGTTTTTGAGTCAACATCTTCACATATAGGGGAGACACGCCGCATTTGGCCCGGCGCACAGAGGAGTATTTGGCGCAAAATTCTGGTAAAAAATCTTGTTCATCCTTTTAAAAGTTAAAATCATTGCTGTTGACTTTTGATTTATATTATATTAATAAATACGCTTAAATAAACTCATGAACACAGAAAATATTTTTTTTAAATAAATATAAAATACAAAGTTTACTTAACTCTTTACTGCTTATAAGAGGAAAGTAAATGTGGATGATTTATTTTACTTTTATGTAATTTTTAATTAAATAGGTTAATATTATATTATCTTTAAAATTTTACTTATTGATATAAATATATATTATATATATAATGCATATTTACATTTAGTGTTTGCCAAAGTTGAGGCATTACAATATAGATATACATGTTTTCCAGTTCTTAGGATAGAATAACGGTTTTAATCTTATTCCTTAGAGCTCTATTCTACGTTTTCATCATTCTCATTTTGATGTTTATTAGAAGGAACGCCCTCAGACGTTTCTTGAATAAGCTGTAGGGTTTCGCTACTACAAAGTATCTCGCTTGATCTTTGTCTAGCGTAAATGAATCACAGCTTAAAAGAAACGTATTCAGAAAATCTATGTTGAAAACTTATCTATTGATCTTTCTGAAGTATTTCGAACGGTACAACTTAAACTATTTGTTTCTGGCCTTGATAGCTTCTTCTGACAGCTGGCTAATATGTATTTCTCCACTTGCTGAATTACAGTGACCCTAATTATTAAAACATTGTACAATGTTGGAGTCATAGAATGCAATTATAAAGGTCCATGTAGATCTTGTTTCATCAGCATATACTTAGAACTTTTGTCATCAATGTGATACCGATTTATTATAGCTTCCAGTATCACTATCAACCTTTTAATAAATTCTACATCTACCTACAGTGATTCGTGGAGCAATCTAAGAAGAATTCTAGATATGAAAAAAAGCGTCTAGCCATCATTTGATGTTCGAAAGCATTGCTTCGGATTGTGAAGAAGCAGTCCCAGTTCCCCTATGAACCTTCTTTGAGTGTTCCTTTTAATGACTCATACAATTCTTTTCTCTTCTTCACTCTCGCCTGCCACTTCTGCATTGGCATTCTGTATGATAAATGAAGATTTGACTCAAAGAATTGTATGCGTGTATGTAAAGTTCACAGAAAAAATTTCGAAGTAACTTGGTTTTCTAAAAATCTCTTATGTAATTTATTAAAGTCTTATGATGAAAGTCCACATATGTTGCACCTAATTGTAGATGTTGTCCCTGTTGCGGTATTGCAGGCTCTTCCATCCAGTAGCACAGAGAATTTAATCTTTCACGCTCTACATTCAGTTGGTACTTCTGTGATGTACTGAATTTCTTCGTTTATAATATCTGATATTTCATCTTTAAAGTGCACGCAAATTGGTCTAGTAATTTAGCAGTACGGTAATCATAAACGGAAACCCCGACCAGGTTAGGCATGCGGAGTGCACTGCAGAACTAGCCCCCGCGACAATTAACACTGGCACTGTAGACGAACTCTTCCGTCATACGCCAACACATGCATCAACTTCCCCATTGCAGGTTTACAACACGCCAACATCGGAGATGGGCCCTAAGAAGTAGTAAACTCACTTTATGTCAAAAAATGTCATAATAAAGTCATGAAAATAAGAAAAAGGTATTTTATAAAAAAAAAATTGTATAAAAAAATGGCGCAAATATGCGCAAGATTTTATCTTTGAAATTGGTCCTTAGTATTATAACTATTATGTCTATACATTAAACTATGCCCGGCAAAGCTCGGCACACCTTTAAAAAGCTTTCACAATGTATAAATTAGAGCTAAAAAGGCATTAAATGTATTGCCTTTATTTAACATGTAAAAATTATTTAACTTCAAACTATCAGTTTATATAGCCACAAAAAAATATATTTAAACGTTATAGTGAAGTCGAAATGTGATAGGTTATATTAACGTCCCGTTTTTGAACAACACGAGGGCTATTTAGGGACGGATCTCATAATTTTGAACCGCGGTCAGATGACGAGGACGACACCTGAGCTGGCACCCCCTCTCCAAATTTCCACGCCACACCAACGGGAGGACGTTTGGCACTACGTATGATTTAGCGTGCAACAGGCTCCATACACGGCGGATCTTCAGTGGAATCGGCTTTCGAACCTGCGACTTTCCGGTCACTAGGTCGAGACTTTGCCACTAGGCCACCGCGGCCTCTTTGTAATGTGATAAAAACTACATCCACTAATGAAGAAATCTGTTTTTCAACTGAGGCTAGGAGCTAAAGGATATGACTCATGTTCCTGAAATGAACGTTTATCCACGCACCAATTAGTCAGCTATTGTAAAATAACCTTTTTACAATTGTTGAACACATTTCAAATTTTGGACTTTTGGCCAGGAGTTTGGTGCAAGTACTCCACTGTGCGGCGCCTAGATTGGACCGGCACTATGACTTCAATTTTATGCAATATTCGGATGCAAAATAGGCACATTAAGTTGTAACGATGTAAATAGGGTGTATGAAATCATTTTTAGGAGAAAGCGCTACGTGGTTACAGTTAGAGAACAAATGTTTAGATTTAAGCATCAGCAATCAATTATTCTAACAGAAGACAAAATGCTCTTATGATATAATAACATATTTTCCTACTTAATTTATTGTATCATAAGATAGAAAATTGCTTTAGTTACAATTTACTATAATCATTTTATGAATATAGTTTAAAATTAAGGGTTTTTATCCAAAGGTTGCCTAGATTAAACCATACACAGTAAGCGTAAACTGGATTATTTAAAGCAATAGGATTATTATTTGAAACTATAGGAATAATTCAGAAAGCAGTTTATCGCCACTAGTAGTCCTCATAAATTGGAACTAAGAACAAACCAAAGTTAAAAACAATAAAAGGACACTAAAGCCCTCAAATGTTGGATCAAAAATTAAAAATACTTAAGATACATAACATTTGTATCATTTGTGAGGAAATAAAGGGAAAAGAGGAAGTGATACAGTGAATAGAATGTCATACGTGGGTTCATGCTGTGTATGCTGGTGTGAATTTGAGAATCAAAAAATATTTTTGCTTTAATTGTGCTTAAAGAAATTGGCGGTCCAATCTGGGCAAGCGGTTTCTTGATTGGACGTATGACGCATTCTTTTTAATCTGCTTTTATCTTAATTTAAAGTGTATTTCATAATAAGTGAATTACACTGTTTTGAAGATAAATAAGCTACAAAAAAACTCTTATTTTTCCTTAAAATTATTTCTTCATCACTGTACATCTAAATATGCTCAAGTGGTCCAAATTCGGAGACTTCCCCTACATTAGACAGACCGAAAGATAGTCAACTCTTTGGTGGATTTAGTCCAAAATTTGACGCAGATGTACAAGTGATGATAAAACTATACGCCGAGTTATCCCTTTGACTGCGTATCCCGTGATTTTCGCAGGTTGCAAGCAATTCTATTTTTTTGCTGAATCCTGCGATTTTCACAGGCTAATGTGTTTACTTAGTACTTTTATAGCATTGGATCATTTATACTAATAGAACTTTTGCGTATAAATAACAACACGTTTGCAAACATTGCATCTGAATAGTGATTTTTAAAAAATTACACAGTCGGAGGGTTAATCCATCTAGCTTGTTGCATATTTAAATTTTCGTGCTTATATGCACACGGACGGGCAAACAGAAAGACATTCCGCAAACGGATATCGTCCACAATTTGATAGAAAACAATTTTAGTGTAGCCAGCATATCAAATTTCACTCGTCTAGCCGGTTGTGTTTTCGAGCCCACAGATAAACATAATTCCAAAAATGTTTTTTTCGGGCTCAAAGGGGTCTAAAATATAGAGAGACCTCAAGATCTAGAGCGAAAATTTTGGCGCTTAAAATATTTTTTTTTACTTCATATAGGAGAAAGTAAAAATCAGTCATATACACTACAGCAAAAAGTAAATAAAAATCTAAGCACTTTTTCATGGCTTCATTTCCTCGGATTTAAATCGGTAACTCAAAGAGGTATTTTTCGAGGTCACTCTGTCTTATTAATATGACCATCGTAACATTCGGAGTAACAGGAACTGCCGATAGAACACTCGTTACCCTGAATGCTACATTGTCAAACAGTAACTAATTCCACAACGAGCGCAATGCAACAGGAAACTACGCGTTAAACATTCGCAGGTGATGTTGGAATCCAACCGTAACATTAATTGCTACAACTGCTAAAAAGTTAAACAATTAAAATTTCTTGTACCGAATCGGACAGATTAACTCGCTTAATAAGTCCAATGACGACCGAAAGCGGAAGCACTGCAGCTTGCGTATATCAATTATTAAATCAAAAAGCGTCTTCAGAGTTAGTATTCAAAACGTGTCCACCACTACACATCTGTTCCTTCCGAGAAAGTGAAGCAAACCTGAACGACAGACAGAACGTGATTCATCAGTTGCTTTACCAACCCCCTCGCTTGATTCCCTCCCACGTCCATATGCGATATTTTCATTGAGAAATCTTTTATGGGTTCATCAAGCCTATAAGGTCTGCTGGTAGTAAACACAGCCAATGCCAATGAAAAAAATGCAAGCGTATCCATATAATACAGCAGAAAACAAAAAAAGAGCTACTTCCGCTTCTTGGCCAGTCTTGCACGAACGCAAACCGTTGCTCAAGAATGGAAAAAGCAAACCTTTTTTTCTCTCTCTCATTGCAAACCTGCACCTGTGAGAATCACTCAGGCTTCAAATCTTGGCCGATTGCGTAGTGTGCTAGTGTATATAATAAGGTAAGTCTGGTAGTTCTCGTCGAAGTACAGATGCTTGATATAAGCCGACATGCGTATTTACCTCGACGTTGACTCATGCGATAAGTATACAATGCGCTCAGACTCTGACCCTCCCTGTCTACAGTGATTAGCTATAATGGGCAGTGCCTACCTGAGGAGAATGAAATAACGAATTTCATTCATAAAGGCTTGCTTCATTAAAAAGGAGTGAGGAAAGATTTCATTCATAACAAGGACAGGATAATGGGGTTTTGGTTACGAAATATAAAAGAAAGTTAGGACAAAATTGTAAAGTAATGAATGAACGCTTGCAACCTGTATCATAATGATTCAATCTGCTTCAGAGAGTGTCTTTCTTTAAGCTCTGTAAATTCATATTCTATAATGAGTACCTGAAGAATAATAGTAGTTCTATAGCTAAATCATAAAAATTAGGTTTATGCTTTTCCTTTTTTTTTTATTGAACGCTTCGTTCATTGCTTGAATTCAACAACTTAGACATTTCTTGTTTTCAGCCTCTCAGATATACAATAAAACTTCTTGAGTACATTGTTCAAGAACCGCTCTAAAACGACGCACTGTCGGATTTGGGCTAAAAATGCAATAATTTATTTACTTTCACCATAAATTTTAATGGCATAAGTTTTCTTTTTATTGAGATGTCATAATCATTTTAGTATACTGTTATGCTTAAAATGCCAGATATTATTAGTAAATTTAAAAATATTATGGAATTTTAAAAATTCCAACTTTTAAACAATAATGGATCTTTGCAGCATTTTAGATGATTTTATTACAGTTGATAGAAAAAAAATTGATTATCTTAAAAACTAAGGACTATAGGAATAAAAGAAATTTGTAAGGAAACGCTCAAATTTTTATTTTCTTTCGAAAACAATTATCTCAGTTTCGATCGTCGTGACGTTTAATTTTGGAATCTAATTAAATCACTACGGTCTGAATTTATATCATTGTAATTTTTTTCTCCTATGGTTTTAGTCGACGCACTATCGAATACCTGCGACGTTATAAAGTTTAAACACTGTAATGAATTAGAAGGAATCGGGACCAAAGCGAAATGATGTAATAAAAAGAACGACGCACTAAAGATGTTTCACTGTATATGTGTATTTTAGCCTTTTTAATTGAAATTATTTTATGTAAAGAAAATAATAAAATCTGTTGAAAAATTCAGAGGAATTCTATTCATTTCCGACTCAATGAATTTCTGCCTATATGTAAAAAAAAAACGTCGCCAGATAAAAAATAAAATCTTGATTTTATTTGTCATTGTGATTAAATAGTATTGTTTTGGTGTCTTGCGGTACTAGATATTTATGGATTGTTGAATAATCAAAAAAATATTCATAAAATAAAAACATGGTCAATGCAAGTCAGTGAAAAATGTCAACTGCGCATGAAGGAGAATTGAAGAAAATTTATGGAGAACTGGGTAAGTTTTGTGACTTTCACTTTTCAAATTTTAAATACAACTAGCAAGATCTTTCTTCTGAAATAGGGCCGCGGTGGCCTAGTGGTAAGGTTTCGGCTTTGGGGCCGGAGGGTTCCAGGTTCGAGACCCGATTCCACTGAAGATCCGCCGTGTATGGGGCCTGTTGCACGTTAAATCATACGTAGTGGTCAAACGTCCTCCCGTTGGTGTGGCGTGGAAGCTTGGAGAGGGGGGTGCCAGCTCAGGTGTCGTCCTCGTCATCTGACCGAGGTTCAAAATTACGAGGTCCGTCCCAAAATAGCCCTCGTGTTGCTTCAAAACGGGACGTTAATATAACTAAACTAAACTAAACTTTCTTCTGAAATAAAAAAAAAACAGTCTTATATCTGCTAAAGTTTTCATTTTTAGTATAATTTACTAAGCTAATTCTAACTGAAATGAAAGTCGGTCAACTTTCATATTCTGCTATACAAATTGATTTTTAAATTCACAGGTAATACGCAGAATTCAGTTGAAAACTCGGAAGATATGACGTATTAACGTAATTCGCTTTACTTCTGACTCTTTTGCACAGTAGTAGTCTCATTCAGCAACAACATCGGCTAAAATGCCGACATTTCACCCGTGACCTTAATGGGGTGAATGCTGAAGAATTTTTGTGAATAGGCTGCAAATTCCAAGAAAATGTAATAAGTAGCACGTTTTAATTTCTTAAATATGTCTAGAAGTTTTAACTTGAGAGCTAGAACTTCCATGTCAGCATGATATATATATATATAGTTTCCTGACTTTTTATTTTTTTTCTTTAGGCTTTGATGAGGAAAAATTTCGCCGTTTTCCAATTTTTGTCAGGTCACGTTTTTTGAAGCAATATCCCAGCTATGAACGTGAAAAGTTAACAAATTGCTGGCAAAATTACTTCTACTCTTTTTAAGTATCTGCAGCATTTCTACACCAACGACTATTTAACTATTTCGCGTGCAGTGATGGGTCAAAGTCATGAATCCAATAATTTTCGATGCTGAAAGCTGTAATTGCGTCGATGTTAGCAATTGAAATCTTAGGTGTATACCTAAACATCTCTTTTTTGTGTTCTAATGAATCGAAATAAAAATAAATTCCCAAAGAGAACGCATCGTTTAATTGAAAGACAAATATCTGCCAAGAATTTAAAGTTTCTGAAATACATGGGTACGCAGAACGTCTTGTTGAGCGCGAATGATTTTTTTAAAATCTGTAGTAGTTTTCAAAATTAAATTCATTAGGGTTATTTTAAATGTTATTCTTTTGTGTTTATGAACACGACGTATGATCAAATAACAACAAAAAGGGAGTGTGCTTTCCTTGACTTTCTCGTATACTACCATAATATAGAGCGTTTTGTGCTTAACTTTGTCGTGTGATGAAGAGAATCGAAAAACATTTTAGACCTGTTACCTTTGACAGAATGGGTGCAATATTTGATGCAGAATGGGTGCAATATTTGATCTACTATTTTTATATCAAGACCATCATTTATCTAACTCGTTGCATGTTCAAGCTCTCGAGTGCACATTGTATAGATAGACAGATACTCCACCTTTCGACGGATTTGGACAAAAAATTTGAAACAAATATGCAATTCTAGTGAAAAAAAACTAAAATTCTCCCCTCTAGCTTGTTGCGCGTATGAATTATCGCTTTCATTAACGCTCAAATAGACGGTCAACCCAGGGAGGGTCCACAAACGCGATGCGCAGAAGGCCTTTCCGAGCATTACGTCACATTGGGACAGATTCCGAAACTTTTCGCTTTCCCACGCAGTTTCAAACCAAAGAAGGCCGCGGTGGCCTAGTGGTAAGGTCTCGACCTCGGGACCGGAGGGTCGCAGGTTCGAAACCAGATTCCACTGAAGATCCGCCGTGTATGGGGCCTGTTGCACGCTAAATCATACGTAGTGGCCAAACGTCCTCCCGTTGGTGTGGCGCGGAAGTTTGGAGAGGGGGTGCCAGCTCAGGTGTCGTCCTCGTCATCTGACCGCGGTTCAAAATTACGAGGTCCGTCCCTAAATAGCCCTCGTGTTGCTTCAAAACGGGACGTTAATATAACCTAACCTAATCAAACCAAAAAAATCAAATTATTCCATCTGTAAGAAACGGCGAAAATACCCGATTAATGTTTCATTATTGTATCTTCATCATTTTATATTACAGGCTGCTTTTTATTGCTTATAAACTCCGTGTCATGAATTTTTATTTTTAATGAAAATTATTCCTGGTTCTTCTCTTTTTGTTTACTTTACAGCAATTTCAAATGATCGATTCGCTTTTTGAGGATACTATTTGCTTTTCTTTTGTCGTCTAATAGGAGTTTTCGATGAATGAAAATAAAGAATATGATCTTTTGGGCTTATTTATGCCTAGTCTGGAGCCGAGGTTTGTTTGTTTCTTTTTTCTCGTCACATTCTAAATTAAAAGGCGGGAAATTTAGTTTTATTATGAATATTTCTTGTTTGGTTCAGTGCTGAGAAGGTTGCTTGATTGCTGGAGTTTTTTACGGCAACCGGACCGGTTGAATGGACATGGGATGGTTCGTAAACTAAAGATTGAAAAATGACTCTTTTCAGAGCCAAATGTTTTAGTTTTACGGAAAGATTTGAAAGCTAATACAATGCATGTTTGTGCTGTTGTCAGATGTTCGATGCGTTTAAGAAATTCGAAAGGTAAAAACATTTCTATCCACACATTTCCGAAAGATTGTGATATGGAAAATTTGGATTTGTAAAGGCAAAAGAAAAGATATCGTTAATGATGAAAAATGCTCGAATTTTCTCTCAGCAATTCAGCTAGAGCAATTATCACCGCGTTTTAAAATGTAAATGCTTAGTGTTCCTGCGAATATATTAATAGTAGTTTTGAAACCAAAAGCTATTCCTACATTATTTTTGCCATCAAATGAAATGATGAATTAAAAACTTAATCAGTTAGAGAGGAGCACTCTAAACTGGAGTAGAACATAATGTTATAAAAAGTGCTTTGGACTGATTTCTCTTATTGTACGAAAACGAGCTTTGGAAACTACTTAAGTGATCGGCATCGAAGCGGAAATATTCTAGTCAAAGGCATTTAATATAAGTTTTGTTATCATGTATTCTGTTTAAAACGTATAATTAGCAATTAGGCAATCGTTTATCATTAATATAGCAAATGTTGATTAATATGTTGATCGAGAGATTTGATATTGTATTTATTATTCTGTGTGATATATATTTATATTTTAAGGATGCAATATGTGTGCGTGTGTGTGTTTAATCCAATTGCGTTTTGTGCGATGAAAGCAATTATGTAAAAAAATATTTTTTTTATTCTTTATTCAAAATTATAATTTATTTTTTAGAAATTTCTCAACGATATTTGATTTTGTTTTTAGTTGGATGAAGTAAGTGAAAAACCAAAATTTAAACGAATGTGTATTTTATAATCACAAGTAAAATTATTCTTAAGTATTCGGTTTCTTAAACATCGTCCACTGACTAAACTAGAGTTGTTTTTATTTAACTGTATTAAAGTTTAGTAGCTTATAGACGTAATTATCTCCTTTCTTCCATAGAGACCATATGAGAAAGATCACTGCGTTTTATTAAAATTCTCGATTAAACTCCCCAAAGTTTGATTCTTTTGTAATGTGTGACTCTTTAACAACGTTTTTACAAAAAAAAATCAAGATTAGAAAAACTTTTTCTATAGCTAAAAGAGCTCCTAAACAATTTATTTATGCCGTTGCGCAACATTGGGACGAAGAAGCGCGCTCCCAAGGCAACGTCATCAATTCACCCGCTCTCTGTGAGCCTAACCTTACTATTCTCAAGTAACCTTGAGTCAACCCCTAAGCGTATTAACTCCCAATAAGATATGCAAATGATAAAAAATTTGGATCATTCCGATGAAAGATTCTGCCCATCCTTGTAAATCTATTTTTTGACCTTCCCCCCCCCCCCGTCTCAAATCTTCTGTTTCTCACCGATTAAGTCAAACGGAATACGAGTTTCCTTTCATTACGAACTTTATGTGAAAATGGAAAATCCATTTCTAATAAAATGTAGCAAACACATCCTTGTCGCATTGAGGGCGTGCTTCGATTGGGAATTTTTTAAAAATAAAATGATGCAACTCGAAAAGAACTTGATATCGAGGCATAGGATATGCTTTTTTGGAACAGTAATAAATATATTTGTGTTATTTAAGCTAAACGCTATTATTCAATCCTTATTTCTGATCTATTCATATCTGGCGTTTGTAATCCTTTCTGTCAAAGATGAAGACATTCTGCTCCGTAATGGATATAAAACAATAAAGCAGAAGTATTCCCCCCTTGATTTTCTCAAATACTTCCCCCAATACGGCTCGTTTTATGTTTAGTTTCGTCGTAAAGTGAAGCGTATCGAGTATACATTTTGGAACAGCATATCTTTCCATTTATCAGTATGGTTCAAAATTTGATAAAGATGTGTAATTTTAGTCCAAAGACTACGTATCGAATTTTAATTTATCAATCTCATTGCGTTTTCTAGTTACCGGATTCGCATAAACTCAGACCTAATTCCATTTGTTTCGTGTTAAGTTTAATAGTATTATGATGAGAATTTACGGAATAGTACCTCTACCTGCCTAAAGATTTCGTCGAAAATTTGATGCATATCTTCAATTTTGGTTTAAAGATCACAAGCTAAAAAAACATTCATTTAGCTGGTTGAGTTTCTGAGTTATCGCGTTCATATGCCCACGAATAAACAGAACGACTGACAGTAAATGTATTAGCTGATTTGAATAAAAGTTTGACGCATATCTACAATTCCAGTGATAAATCCAGCAATAAATGTTAGTGAGAAATACATATTTCATCCGTCTGGCTCTCTGCGTTTTTGAGTAATCGTGTTCACAGGAAAGCAGATATAATTCCATAAATGGTGTTTTTGGACCCGGGAAATCTAAAAAGTGGATATTCATCAAAATCTTGAGATCATATTTTTTGACGACTACAATACTTTTTCTTGGGTATACGATACTACAATTCTTGGTATACGAGATACTAAAAAAAAAAATCTTCTCATTTGGGAAACTCGCTGCGAATAAATATTGTAGTAAAACTCACTTTTTTTCCTCTTCGGCTCTAGCTTTAGGTTGGAGAAAGATAGCATGGCTCTTGTTTGAATGTTGGTTGGATTAAACCTGTATAAATTTACACTTATCTAACCAGACAATAAAAATCGGATTGGAATGCCGAACTACATCATAAAGTTTCTCTCACATATTTAACGGCTTATTAAATACTATTGCTATTAAAAAAGGTGCGTAATACGCCCAGTCGTTGATCTTATTTGAAATTCACTTGAGCTTGGCTAATTCGAACGTTCTTAATTCGAATTCGTCGATAATTCTTTTCTTTTTTTTTTTTTTTGTCTATTCCCTGGAATTTCCTAACAACATAGTGTTAAAATATCTTACTTGAATTTACTTTGGTTGATTCGAAGTCAAAACTAAGAAATTGTAAAAAATTATTTTAATTTTTCAATTGTTTTTGGTGGTTAAATGCACCCGTACTTTGTCCGTTTTATTTCACGAGACAATGCATTCAATAAAAAAAGCAATGAAAATTCTCTCGTTTAAAAATAAAACTTTGAGCACATTAAATGGGACTGTCTATTTTGAACATATTATTTATTACAATTAATTGAAAAATAATTTATTAAAATTATTTTTCCAAATTATTAATGTTTTAAAAAATGATTATAAAAATTACTTCCTATTTTATTTTTTATGCATTTAAACTGTTGAATATTAAAATTGAATCTTTACTACCACTTTTTTAGTTTAAAAAAACCTGTCGTTTCCTCTTGCTGTTCTCTTTTTTAGATGCAGCTATTCTTAATTCGAATATTTCGATAAATCGAATATTTATGGTGGACGTGTCAGCTTTGAATTAACCATGTTCCATTGTTCTGAGAAACAACACTAAATGTCTTCACTTGACTGAATTTTTGAAATTTGCATCACAATTTTCCCCTATAATCTACCCATTTCCATGTCCCTACTATAAAATATATTCTACGTTTATATAAGTAATATCTATCTTGAATTTAACCTTTTGAACTATTCTTCTATATATATGTAAAATATTAAACTTTCATGTGGATATGGCTGCTTGAACATTATTCCCTTATTCTTACTCACATGCAACTTCATTCAAGCCTTACGAAAACTTTTAAAACAGTTCGCGACTTAGCTACTAAAAATAAAATATGCACCAAATGTGAAACTCGAGATTTATTTGCCTCACATTTACAAATGCAATGAATTAATATTCATTTTCAAAGGTTTTGATTCTGAAATTGAATTTATAGTTAATGTACAGTTGGGTTTTTTTTGCACAGGAAATAAAAGATTTTTTTATAGCTTTTACAAACGTAACTTGTCTGCATGTTTATTTTTCGTCCCAATTCTGTCTTAAAATAGATACCCCAATCGTTTACAAAGTGAAAACACTAGTTTTCCTTCTCTCTTGAATGTAAACTGGCTATTTTTGCCTCCTAATTGTCGAATTTTCATGCTAATTTCTGTTTTGGACCCATTTCGATATACAAAAAGATATTCGATATTTCGTTATTATAGCAAATCCTTGATTTAACGGACGTCAGATTAACCGAAATATTTGGCTATATGTTCTTGAGTTGATTTATTTTTTCATCCTTCTGATACGCAGCTGTCACTTTTTTTTGTTACTAATATGATATGAATATTAAATATTTTACAATTATATTATACAGCACACAATTTCAAGTGTAATATCATATTTTAAATATTTTTCATGCAGCAATGCATGATTTAACGGACTTGCGATTCTACAGACATTGTTTCACCCAAATTAATCAGTTAAACAGAAGGTTTTCTGTACTGTTTGAAATCATAAATTAATATCTTAAATCTTGATATAGATTCATTTAAATTTGTTCTTTAAATAGTTTATAATCAGTTTTATATTGCTAAATTTCATATAAGGTGAGTATAAAAAAATGGGCGTTTTCCATTTAATTTAACAAATAAAACCTACATATGTTTTTCAGTTTAAAACGTTTCTTTATGTTATTTGCTATTCCTATATGTCAGTTTAACTGCTACTCAAAAACGCTATTTTTTCTTTTTGAAAAACAGAATGAGCATTTTATTCTTTATTTGGTGGTGGGGTCACTATTTTCTTTCAAATTCACTTTCGTTTTTTAATTCTACAGTAGAATGAATACAAAATTTTCCCCCTAGACTAAGTTGAGTTAATCGACCTTTCATATAACTCAGAAAAGAATTGTCTCTGTTGTGGCACCCAAAAAATGCCGTGAGCATTAACAGATGTTACATTTCCGTCGTTAGAAGATCAAATTTTATAGTAAAAACTTAAAATAAGAATAAATGAAAAAATATTCAAGCACAACACTAACCTTTAATGCAACAAAGCACACAGCTTTTAGTATACGTAAAAAGCATAATTTAATATCGATGAATAGAATCTTGAATTTTAGATGGGAGACATCTTTTGAAATCGTCTAATGACATCAGTTTCCTACTGAAGATTACTCGGAGATTTTCCTTTCCGGGTACAAAAAAAGGAGGAAGTTGTCAATCAATTGCAAAGAAATTATCTGTTTATTACCTAAGGCGTTTTCTTTTTAACGTCAACGAGGAAACGTGTTCATAAACAGAAGTAACAGTTTACTGTAATAAGCTTTAATATGACGGCGGAATTATTATTTTATTGAGTTTTTCTTGAAGCTTCACCCAGTTCAAGATTCTTACTCGTATGAAGATTCTTGCTATCAATAGTTTATTGAAGCTTTGAAAGCTGGCTAGGTATGGATATATCAAAGCTTTATAACTAAGTAACTTTTTCTGTAAAAGGAGAAACTCGAAGCAGTTTAAGCTTATTTCATGACTCAACTCAAGAACGTATTTCTTCATCATGGAAAAGTCATTAGTTTCCTATAAATGAATCATTAATTGGAATTTGTAACATAATTTAATACATCCTAATATTATTATAACTCGAAATAAAGAAAAGAAATCAAATCAGCATTTTTTCTTCATATGTAGAAAGATTCAATAATCGTTTTCGAAAGAAGCTCTTAAAATCAGAAAAAAAAGAAATTTTAAAAAATTTTTTAAGAAAATTTAAAAATGTAAAGAAATTTTAAAGTGCACTTTTTTGTCCTGTTGTTTCTTTTATCTTCTATAGCTTCAACCGACAATTTTAAACTCAACATTCAGCATTGATATATTAAAATTGACTTCTTCTTTTTAAAAATTCCATTTGGAAACTTCATGAAAATTACAAAAATTCAAAGGTTTTTAAACAATATTCTTTTAACACTCTGATTTCTTGTTCCCATAGAAATCCCGCACCTCACCATTACTTACCGATTATCATTTCATTATTATTTTAAATTTGCCTTGCGGAATTCTAAGCTATACCAGCAATTAGATGATATTAAGATATACTTAAAGTTACACAGCATTGACTTTTCATCTCTTTATTTAAAAACAATTAACACAAATAAAAAGTTTAAAGGGAACTTTCAATATCAAAATATGATTTATATTATAAATTATTGAAATACAAACATTTTTTTAAAATATCCATAGGTATACTTTTGGAATGATTCGATTACTTTTATGTGAGTTCTCTGATAAAGGTACCAAACTTATATTAATAATGAAATTATAAATAGAAGCATCAGAAACGAGTCGAGAAAACTTTTTCAATAAGCAGGCAGTAGTGACTCGAATTTCTATTTATTCATATTAAAAGATGATAATGTAGGTTAATTTACTTAGCTGTATTTTGACGTATGATTACATTATCTATGACCAGAATTGAAGAGGTAACGCGCGAAGCGGCGGGTCTTAGCACGCAGGTTACATGTTCAAAATAAAAGGGCACTAACAATCCGCAGAGAGCTTAAATATTTAGAAGAAGGTGACTTACCGGAAAACTCGTGACTGGAAATTAAAGTAGAAGTGCGGTTCTTAAGATTGAAGCAGAAGTAATTAAAAATGAAGAAGCGTTAAAAATAATTAATTTAAAGAAGTTAAACAGTTAAATCATTACATATATTTATGTGCAGATGCAATATAACTTCCAACATAATAATGAGTCTAACACATTTTATATAAATTTTCCTATTTTTATTCCTTAACAGAAACCGATAACATTATTATCAGAATTTCAGTGTTTTTATACATTAAATTTTATATCCAATTATGGCAACATTTAAAGTATCAAATAGATCTTAGTTTTGCGGCATATTACAAAAAATTCAGTAACTTAAAAGACTTTTAAGGCTTATTGAAAAACTGTTCAGATCTGCGCTTTTTGCCTGTGTTTTTTAGCAATTAAAAAGAAATATGTAAACGCCTCTTACATTTGATTAATATATTTATTGAATAAATTTTCATTACATTTGTACAATACACCCAACGTGTTCTTTGGACATACTATCACAAAATACTTTATACAACAACCAGCATCAGTTGTACTTGCATAGCCATAAGTGAAAAATCTTTACCATAAAGATAAGACAGTGAATTTTTAAGTACAAAATTTACAAATTATGGATAAATGTATAATAAATTTCTATACACTTGTTTTTAAAAAATTGCAATCACAGCCTAGCAGTTTTAAGGCTAATTCACACAGCCATGTCGAAGATACAAAAGTAAAGAATTGAAAGATTTTTGAAGGCATTTGCAGTCAACCAGGATGCAGGAAACAAGCGACAGCCTCTCTGATAGGTCAGATCTTCCCTCTTCTATCTTCAACGTGGCAGTAAGAACGAACCTTGACTATGAAACATCGATGCTATGGAATGCAAAACAAAAACAGTGTATGTGATGTTTTGGTGAAGACATCAGAAGTAAACAGTACTGCAGTGATATAAACGGCAAATACTTTATGTACAAAGAACACCACACACATGCTGAGATTAAAAACTCAGTTGCAGGAAGCCTGCATTTACCTTTCATTCACATTGCATGCTTGCCCTTGCCCATTTGAATGGTCATTGCTTGACCATGACCAAATTCCAAATGCAGTATTCTCGCATTCGGTGGAATGATATACAAAATAGTTTTGGTTAAACTAGGAATTGCACGATAAGAATAAGAATCCAGCCAGCTTGTGCTCCAGCCGTTGGAGAAGACAGATGCGCTGGCATCAGTCACCAAAAAGGTCAACTCAGTCGCAGTGGTCCGCAAGTTTAGCACGATACTGACCTGAAGACTGTATCTGGACGTTGCGAAGGCAGCTTTTCTATGTGACTAAGCTGAAAAGAAATAAAAGTACAATAAGTTTCTAAAAATTCAAATAAAGAAGCAATTGAAATAAATTATTAAGTAAAGTTATTTATAAAGAAGTACTATAACCCTTTAAGACCGAACCCGTACGATCGTGCGGGTTATACTTTAGCTTATATTTCTGTTCCTGGTTAGTTATATGCAGTAAATGCCGGAAGAAATGATTTTTCTCGTTTCCTGTATCTCTATAGATTTATTTTTCTCTTTGTACGGCAGATAACGTCCATTTTTGACTTGTAGTCTGCGTTTAAACCATTGGTTAAAAAACACGTCCGGTCTTAAAGGGATAAATGACTACCTTTCAAAAATTAGAAATCGTGCTATGTAAATTTCTAGAACGAACTGAAAAATGTCACACGCATATTTATCAAGTGACTTAACACAAAACTTATTTTGTGTGAATTAATTACGTTCTAGTTTTTCCCCTCCTTCTTTTAGAAAAAAGCGGTTGTTGTACTCTCCAATTCTGCATAAAATTCTTTGTCTGTTTTCATCTAAATCCGTATCATAAGCATCACTTTGGCATCGTTAAAATAATAATTTGAAAAAAAAAATCCTGTATTTTGGTAAACGTCTGCTATGATATTGTTGCTCTTTTAAAAGCTATTTGCAAAGGAAATCGGAGAATTTATTCCCGCTCAACTAGAATTCCCATGTCATTTAAGTATAAAAACATGAAATTTATTTGTGTCTTTAAGCAAATATTAGCATCTACAAACAAGAAGGGCAGTGTAAAAAGCATTACAAGCATCAGTATTTTGAGCATCATATTTTCTCCAATGAAAATTTTCTTATGATTGAAACATTAAAAGTCCTAAAGAAGGAAGGTAAAACTATCCATAACAATAACATTTCATCACAATATTTACTGAAAATTTTGCACTTATTATTTCTGGAAATAGTTAAATATATATCTTTTTTTCTCCCATGTCTTCCGTTATTTGTTTTTATTGTAATCCTACATTATGCCTCATTTGTAAAAAATTAACGAGGCAACTGTTTTAAAACGGAATACAAAAACAATAATGGAATGCATCTTTATTATTTATTGAAATTCCCCCCCCCCAAAAAAAAGAAAAAGTATTGAAATAACTTCACACCATGCATAAGTGACTAAAAGCAAAATATCCAGTAACAAAATGAAACGGGAATACGATTCAGCTGGAAAATTCATTTCCTCTGAAATTTATTTATTTATTTAAAGAAAAGCACACTACAGAGAAAACTCCATTTACAGAGTGCTGACAAACACACAAAGAACAAAAGTCACAATGAGTAAATAAAAAGAATATGCCTTAGAAAGCAAAAAGTAGAACACAGAGAATACATAAAATCATAAAACTTATGCAAACGTATATATAATTAAAAACGAAATAATCACATAATCACAAAACTTTAAGACACACTATGACACCAAAAGACGTATTTAAAAAAAAAATTAAAGTTCATTTCCAAAAAGTAAGGGTCAAAAAGTCAAAACACGCAAACACCGAGTCTAATAAAAAAAAAAACACCAGGAGTTTAAAAGTTTAAAAAAGTAAATACATACTTGAGATTTAAAAAAAAAATGCAACATTTAAGATAAAAATAAATCAAACACGGCGCCAAAAGACTGGTCGAATACATAAGAACACGGAAAATCAAATAGCATAAAAATCTAAAATGTTGTAGAAATGCAAAATAAAACATATCATGTATTTAAAAGATGCAAACATTTCGACTTAAAGGCACCTAGAGACATATTAAAAATGTCAAGTTCATCAGAAAACGTGTTAAAAATTTTATAAAACCTATATAACGAGAACCTGTTAATATAATTAAATTTTGAATCTAAATTTGGAAAGGAACTCTGGTTTCTTAAAAATCTGGCGGGCACAACGAAATCTATTGAGCTCATTATATCATTACAATCAATTGAACCATTAATAACTTTGTAAAAGAAAAGAACGCAAGAAACATCTCGTCTGGAGGATAAACTAGGCATATTAAAAATATTGCGTAGGAGTGAAGAAGATATATCATGCAAGTAAAATCCATTTTTTTGTAAAGTAAATATCTCAAGAAGTTGTTCTGTATTCGCTCAATAATTTCTATTTTGTTTCGGTAATTGGGATTCCAGATAATACTGCAGTATTCCATATTGGAACGAATATGAGCGCAATACAAGACCTTGAGGGTAAGTTCACTGGAAAATTCTCTGGTTCTACGCTTAAGAAATCCAAGCCTGCGATATGTCTTAGAGACCATGGTATAGGTATGTTGGGAAAAATCAAGTTTGGAGTCAAAGATGATACCAAGATCAGTGATTGTATTTGAGCGTGATAAAACAAGATTGTTAATTTTGTTGAATTTGAAATTCTAGAGCAAATAGCCAGTACTATTCTGGGAAATTATTCCAAAATTTTCCAATTATCTGATGCAATTCATACTCTCATTTCAATGCGTTCAGTTATGTAAGAGTCTGCGAAATACATGTACGATATTCCACGTTGACGGGGATCGGTATTACGTTGCGGCTTGTGGCCGGCGCACAGTTGGAAGATCTCGGTGCTTAGAGCTGAGAATTTCGACATAGTTCATACTACAAAAAATATAGATTTTACGGGTAAACAATTTTTTAAAATTCATTCATGAATAACGTAAATCCTTTAATGATATCTGCAGAGCTACTAAATATCCAACAAAATCCTATCTTTGACTCTTTATTTCGCTTTGGAGATTTTTATTATTTCTGTTTACTTCTTCGTAATTTTGCACAGAACATTCGCTTCAGTGCTTTATGTTACTGAAATTTCATTCAAAAATAAGAATAGAATTTTAAAAGTAACATTTACCCAGATGGAATATATATTAAAATCGATTTTCATTATAGTTTTATCTGAAAACAAACAACCCTGTTTATTCGTAAATTCTTGGGGTTTTTTAAACCAATTTGTACATGCATTTAATTTATTAGATACATATTATTATATACCCAATATTTCAGGATATGTGCGAAACTTTTGTTTGTGTGAAAACTAAATTTAAACGAGTCGATCAATAAAAGAAAAGAATATTCATATTTTAACATTTAGATCCAGATTGTGTTATTCTTCTCTACAACTCGTTATTAAGGTTTTTCAGCCTTCATCATCAGCCTTGAGTATTTAAGAGTTGATAATTACACAGAACTGATGACGTAAAAAAAATATGATTTTTTTTCACGTTTATTTTTTCTGTAAAAGAGGCGAGGGGGCATGAGAAGCTAAGTCGTCCGTTATTTGGTTCAGTGAAAGATATCGTTTTCAATCTCCGCATCTGCATCTGACAAATGCATAGTCTATGAACTTATAATCTCTTTTCGAATTGGTATGTTTTATATAAAACTAAAAATTAATAGTACAACTTCGAACTGTCATAGCAACCCACTATTTTCATTCAGCTTCTAGCAAATTTTGATGGAAAAATACCTAAAAATCCTAAAATGCGCCTTTTTTTCAGATAATGAAAGAAAGCGCATTTAAATCTACGACGCAGAGGACATCTTTCAACATCTCGTCCTTACTATCCACTTGCACATACAAACTTTAATAATAGACCGCCGAGGGCAATTTTACGCTTGGTTGAGCACAAACGAATGAATTTGTGGGTCAATTGCCTCTCCCATAGTTCAGATATGTTAGTTTACACGGAATACAAAAATATAGCAGCGAGCATTAATGATATCGAAATTAATAATATTTTTTAAATTTTATTTTTAAACAGTAGGGTCAACTATCTGATCTGAAAGTGATCGTTTAACTGTACCCAAGTATCAGAAAATCTCAACAGCAGGAGAATTTTGAATTTTTTGTAGTCTTATTCATGGGAAGGGGCAGGGAAGGAGAGAATTTACTTTGGTGTCACTTTCGCTTTAATGCGTATTAATAAATTTTAAAGTGTGAGAGTTTAAAATTGAAAAATTTGATATTCTGAATTGTTACTTATAGTTGAGACGTATAAGTAACAATTCGAAGTGACAACATTCGATCTGTATGTCGGTTATGTTGGAGATTTTTGAATTAGAGCCACCAATTAATGGTCTGAATTATTTAGAAGTACATATTAATTTAAAAATAAAAGTTAGAGTAATTTATATAGAAGCTCATAAAATATAAAATAGTTCACATTTGGTTTCTGCTCATCAACAATAATTGATTTTTTTGTTTGTTTACCTGAAAATAAAAGTTATGCACAAAATATTAAAGAAGTCAAATGTCTTGATATTTTGACCGAAATTAACTTCCGGTTGTTGAAAAGAGAATATTGAAATTGCATAGCTACAGTAAGATTTCGATACCAGTAGTAAAATTCTATGTGAATTTTCAAGTTTTGAGAATTTTCAAAGCATTTCCTAACATACATATATTGAACTTTTAATCCGGCGATTTTGTATTCATCAATAAAAAGGGAAAAGTTTTCAATACAAGAAAAATGTATTGTGTCGAAAAATTCTGCCTGACAAAATCTTGAGATATTTCTAATTAGGATCACTAACATATATTAGTATATTATTTAGGAGAAATCGTGACTGGTAATCACATGCCTGGTGGTTGATTTCTGCTGCATCAGCGAATTAGAACAATTATTACAACTATAAGTAGTAGTTGTTTTTTTAATAACTGGTTTTGTTTTTCCACAAAGCGCAGAAATGAACTCACTCTTTTGTGAACATTTTTAAATCTATGCAGACTATTATCTACTCTGAACAATTAAGGCTGGAATTCATTCTCTGTTCATATGAATCAAATCTAGTAAGCTTTAAAGTTGTAATAAACATACAAATTTTCACGTTTGTACACTGAATTTACTTACTAACAGCATTTAGTACTACCGGTAACAAAATATAATAAATTTTTTGGGCAAAACATTAACACAAAACGGTTTAACTCATTCGCGCCATCTTCGTATAAAGGTAAAGACGTATTTGTGAGCAAAATGTAATAATATGGAATCTGTTTTTAATTCCATTTTACATGAAATCAAATACCTATCCATTCAAATGAATAGAAATTATTGTATTAACGAGTAAGTTTAAGATAAAAGTTTTTATATGAAAAGCCGCTTAACACGGAAAGATCATTTTTTTTTTAAATCTTAGTCGAAATCATAGCTCTCCCTTTTACAGCAGAACAAGCAGAATTTCTATATTTTCCCACGAATGTTTTCTCTACACTTTTTTCACCCTGGAAGAAGCTATTGCTCCGAATTCATGATACTGTTTATCTGTTGAAGAGCATTAGTTTAGTCGCACAAAATTTTAAATATATAATTCTAATCCCCCTTTTCAGCTCAAAGCTACTATGTAAACTGATAGATTATTTTTAATCAAATAATAAGCAAAAATTTTAATACAAATGAATGGAATGTTAACCGAACTGAAGCAGTGAATAAATATGACGAAGATAAGCAAAATTTCAGCATTCTTAAAATTATAAACGACTTTTCATGCAACATTTTCTTACGAGATATGTTACTTCTGGATTTCTTTAAAAGAAGTAGGACTTTTACTTTACTTGGGAAAATATAAACTAATAACACAAAATTCTGCATTACCTCTGAGTTAATACTGTAAAGCGTTAAAAAAGCCTCAAGTATGAGTTAACGTGGCTCGATGGTGTAAAAATTATTAAAAGTTTGAATGATCGTGTTTCACACTAAAAATACTTAAACACGCAATTATATTAAATTACTTTTAATTGCTTTTAATTTTTAATTAAAATTTTTATTCAAATAACTTTTCAAAGATTCGAAGATAACTTTAAAAATACTCAATTCTATTTTTAAAACACTTAAATTGTGTTTATATATATATAGCACATATTTTACAAAGAGTTTTTTATGAAATATCCATAATAAACCAAAAGAGTACTAAATCATTTAAATATATTCTGAACCAAATACACGTTTCTACAGATAAAATTTATACGAAAATATTCGAGCATTTTTCAATTTCACATTTTGGAAACAGCGGCCATATTTCGGTTTCTTATTCATTTGATTTATTTGTTTTGCCCTAATTAAATTAAACGTAAGAAAATACCAGATTGGTAAGGCCTTTCATTGCAAATTAGAGGTAGTAGTAATAATAATGCAAACGGTTTCAAAATCTATTTCTATTTTCCATTACCGAACTTTGGCCATTACAAAATAAATATCACAGGATGTCTATCCCAAATCTGAGAAATAAGCAAATTATTTATAGTTGATTTAAACATTTAGAGTGTCACATTTTTTATTTAATGTATTTTAATATAGTAATTTAATTTATTACTTGTTTATGTAAAAAAAATTTCATAACTCAAGAAGAGAAAAAGATAAAAAAAAAAATACATTGAAATACTTCTAATTTCAAATTGATTGTTAAGTATTAGAAGTATCAACAAATAATAATTATTCATTCTTAGCGACATTTTCCTCCTAGTATATTAAGAATAAAACAAAATACGAAATTATCATTCAGCAGATTCTTATAAATGTATCATAGTCTAAACATAACTTCAGAGAGAATTACTCGATGTATTTTAAATTACTATTAATGTATAAATATAATTTCATACCAAAAATCCACATTCTGGTTAAAAATGTTTTTTTGTAAAAATGGTCGCATTTCTAACAATTGATAGATATTTTTTATATCCTAAAAATTGATCATAGTTTGAAAAAACTAGTTGAATTAATTGTTACCCCTGTCTACCTGTAGCACTATATTAGGATATCCGATGATCAAATATTTTTGACCATGAATCTAAAGACTGTACCCAAAATACTAAACACATATTCCCAAATTGATTGAACAGACGAATGAAATTGCTTGATTCCTTGATATTTCAAGAAGAAAAATATGAAAATTATAAACAGATTTAACAAAACTGTTAACTGAAAAAAAAGAATGTTTCTAATTGTCTCGATGTCATCAAGAAAAATGTTCTTTTGTAGTAATGATATGGTATGAAATTCAGTTTATCCAAATTTATGATAGTAGTATTTAGAGTTATTTAAGTTATTAGACACGTGTATTTGAAACTTTTCTGTCTTTCCTTAAGTTAATAAGATTTTCACTTCCTTGTTATTTCTTCCATCATTTTCTTAGCAAGAAAAATTACTATAAAATATCTTTAAATTTCTTAATTTTCTCGAAAAATGGGGGAAAGCTTAATGAAATCAATGCATTAGGAACACGATTTACAGTAAGTGTTTTGAAGTTCGCTACGAGGAGCAACACTTCTTGAAAAAACAATGATATGAAGAGTTGTAGTTTTAAAACATATTTGATATAGCAATCACTGTCGACAACAACTTCTAGCCCTATTAAATACAGAAATTTTTAAATGAAATATTTTATTTTATCATTCTTTGAATCGATCTGCGAAATCCCCTTACTTAATTAGAAAATAAAAGACAACTCAAGAAACACGATACAGAAAATCTCGATGATTTACACTTAAAACGTAATCGTACATTTCATCTTGGAACTATTAATTCTGGAATGTAATACCCATTAAAAGTTTGGGCTTACACACAGCCTCTCAGTGCTTACATTCGTATAGAGCAAATTCTTACTTTTCCAGTTTCATTACATTTGTTCCAAATTCCTATAATTTGAGGAGAAAAGTTATCTGACTATTCCATTCCTTAATATCCCTTGGCTGTCAAATTTTAACCTTTAAAATCACGGATGAAATGCCAATATCATTTTAAAATGTGAAATTTGGTGTAGAAAAAGGAAATGCTATACCCTCTTTACAATTCATTGGAAGATAAGACCTGTAGTCCCGTTCTACCTCCCTGTGGTTACTTCTTTTTGGGGGGGCCTTTCCTCGGTAACAATAAATCTATCTATATCACATGAGATTATACGATTGAACAGGGAATTAAAATTATTAACAGGGCGATTAAAGGATAGATTAGTTCCGCGGTGGGAGAGAAATGCTAACGATTTAATAATACAACATCTGTACCAACCCATATGCAGAGAAAAAAATACTACAGTGGTACAGTATCTGTACTACCTATAAGGAAAACAATTTTATTTCACCCTTGTAGATGAGAATAAACATATTCTCAAGAAAGGAATGTTTCAAAGTATAATGGTGAAGGGTTTATTTCTCTCTGTTTAGCAGATTTTGAAATCCTTATCTTGCATTTCCTTTTTCAAAATTTGATAGTTTTCATTTTCATTAAAATTAAAACGTTTATTTTAATTATAAAAGCACTGGAGCTGATACTATGATGATGGCGAAAAGTTTGCATATTGATATGAACCTTATAGTTTTCGATGAAAGAAAACCATTCCCTATTCTCTAGTATAATTTCAATCAAATAGCTGCAGGCTTTCTAGCATTAAACAAAATAACGTCCATTATTCCAGTTTAGTTTACTCATTTTATTTTAATAATTCTGACTTATGTTTTCATAAATGTATATAATTAAATAAATGCTATATTTTAAAAGGAGAAACACAAAATGGATTAAAAAAAATAAAAATGACTTTTTTAATACAAGATGTACAATTGAAATAGATCTGCATATTCACGAAGCAAGATATGATCTTAATAGTGGTAACACAAAATGAATAAATGTCTTCAGTTTTATATTTAAAAAAATCATACTAATAGAAACATCCTATTCCGGCAGTATGAAATTTAATCATATAAATGGAAAAGGGGGCACAAACGCCAAAGGTAATTTAATAAACGTTTTGGTAGTTTAATGTTAAATTGATTCCCCTTTTTAAGATTTTTTTCATATACAAATACTACATTTTGTATATTAAATTTAGTACAGAGTAAAAAGTTTAATTTTAAAGACTTAATCTAGAATCTTTTAATTTGACAGGTGGCTTATTCATATAAAACATTGAGATGGTATGTTACCATATACAAAGGGCTATCCCGATTAACAATAACATTATTCATTAAGTTTTGTAAAGGTAATTTAAAATTAAATTAATTTTGTAAAAAATCAAATTCAGGAAATAATTTGTGTTATTCAGTGTTATAAAATTTATAACTATATTAAAAATCTACTTCATTAAATTAAATCTGTAGTTTTTACACTTTAAGTTCTCTCTTTAATGTCTCTTAGTATTTTAAAGTATGCATATTAAATGAAAATAAAGTATCTGTGCATAGGAAATTGTATTATTTTTTATTCAAAATTTGCTGCATTTCTTATAAATTTTTTTAATAACCATTTCTTGATAACCGTTTAATTTAAGGTTTTTGGCCTCATCCCTGTCCTTACCCTAATTCTTCAAATTGTTTGAAATACTGGGTACAATCTGCTACGAAAGAACCAGTTTTTCAAAGGTATTTGAATTTTACTGGAAAAAAAGGAAGAAACTTTCTAAGGAAGGAGAAATAGCCCTTCGATTGCTGAGGTTAACTGAGAAGGGGCAGGGGAATTCGTAAACTGTACATTTTGTTCAGTTTTGATTTTTTTTTCCCTCCCAATTTGACATGCTCAACTGTCAGTTCAAATTTCACTGCTTTAAAGAAGAAAACTGATGCGGAATAGCCATTCATTGTATTTCGTACATAAATTAGAGTAATTTGAAATTTTAAGAAAATCTTTTTCAAGTAGTTCATTATATTCCGTAAAATACATGAATGGCCAAATATATAACAAAGATAGTAGCAAATAATATTTTTTAACTATCGCAATCACACACAGAAAAATAATCCACTGACTCACAGAAATATTTCAAAACTGAATTTGTGCCTTACCTCCTGAACAACGCATTTGTTAGCAGCAGAGTTGGATGGAGAAGATATCACACCAAGGGGTTGACGGTTCGATGAGCTACCGGTTCGAGCATTAATTCCACGATGAGACGCTGGATGCGACTCCAAAGCTATTTGCAAATCCACAATATAATCAATCACGTACTGGATTATTTCCAGTTTCGATAATTTTCGATTTCTTGGCATATTTGGTACAATTTCTTTTAGCTTGGTTAAAAGAGCTTGAATTTCATCATGGGTGATGTCCTTATGGGACCGAGGTCTTTTGGTCTTGGACATTTTTAGAAATCTACAAAAAGATTTAGATTTTGCCAAAATAGTGCGTAGTTGTGTCACTGCGACGACTATCAGAGCTCTTGTGATCGTTTCCCCCCTCAAATCCTACTACATACGAGTTCGGAATGGGGGCGGGCTATACGCATGCGCAGTGAAGGAGGCGGTGCTTGTAAACATACAGCTGATTTCTAGTTATCCAATAGGGGTCCGTCGGACCGCTGAGAAATGTCAGTCAGATATCCGATCTTCCGTCTTGATTTTAGGAGAATCTGTACATTGTTCGGATGCAGATGCCTCCCACCATCAGTTGCATCTGTAGAAATCAATGAGATAACTCCTGCTGCCATCTGTTGATAGAATACGGAAAGTTGAGCCAAAAAACCGGGGGAAAATATTGTGTATTTTCCATGTGCGTCAAAAATCACGTCAAAAAATTGCTTTTTTCTCATTAAATACTAAATCACAAAAATGAAAGTATTTTCAACGATTCTGAATGAGTTTATGTTAAGTATACTCAAACTCGCTGCAAGCGGACTACAATGAATATCTTAGCGTCCCATTCAATATAATATTATGTAAAAAATAAAAGATAAATTGTGCGGAGTAACTTGGCTAATTAGAAGCTGACGGGGACAACAATAAAAATTTGGTTCATCCATAAATTAGAATCAGTGGCGTAGCGAGGGGGGTCAAAGAGGGTATAGATGCCCCGGGCGGTCTTTGGGGTCGCCTCGAAAACAGTATTCAGTGGTTATTTTGCGTTTTTAAAGCCAAAAGACGAGAAATGAAACCGGTAGGGAAATCGAAAAACAATACTAAGCGCCTACCGCCATTTATCTTCGCTAAGCCAGTGATTCAAAATTTTAAAAATGAGTATAGCAAGAGTAAACGATTTTTAATATGTAACAATTTTAGTAATTAATTAATAAACAAAGAGTAATTTTAATAGATAAACTAAAAATAATTATAGTTATTGAAATTATTAAATAAGTAATTTTAATAAACAGTATACAGCATTTTGAATACAACAATTCTATATTAAAACTAAAGAAACAATTCAAAATAAAAAGTGGAAATCACATCCGACTAAAAACTGTTATTATTTCTGAATTGTTTTAAGTGAGAATTTTTGGATTGCTTTTTTGATTGACTAATTATATCGTACAGCATAAATTCCTCGAGTGATTTAAGAGCTTTAAAAATTATTCACTGATGATCAGAAATGGCACAATGTACTGGCGTATGTATCTAACAAAACAATTCAAAATAAAAATAATAATAATTTTTTTGTTTTGACTTCGAATTAACAAAAATAAGTTCCAATTATAGACGATGTTTTAGCATTAAGGTAATAAGAAATTCAAGGAACACAGAAAAAAAAAAATGAATTATCAACGAATTCGAATCAAGAGCTTTCGAATAACCCAACTCCCACTGTTTTAAAAATTTCGTTGTTGAAGCTTAATTTTTAAAATTTTATAAAATTATAAATAGCAGACCGCAAAACTCATCATTAAAAACTTGTTATTTAGAAAAACCAGCTAAAAGCTAAAGATGAAAACATAATTTATTGAAACTGGGTTTTTGTATTTTACCAATCTTAGCCCGTCAGATATGAAAACACTAGAAAGTTCGCATGCGAAATCATTTCCATGTTTCAAAATATTTATCGGAAATACTATCAGTTATTTACTTTATCTAACAGAAACCTGAAGTAAAATCCACAATTACTAATATTAAGTCAATAACAAAGGTTTCATTATTCACTACTTGACCTTTACAGTAGATATTCTTTATTTGGCCCGCGTTCGCTTTTGAATTTGACGTTCTTCTTAAAATAAGTTTGAATTTCTTACCCTCGGGAGTTTCAGCGTCGTGTATTTTACGTATTTATTCTTCGAATCTTTCTTTCTAATTTTATGACTCAGTTATGAAGACGGAAATTTCAATTTATATAGATGAGTAAATTCGTTCTCAAAGCATAAACCAGTCATTTTATTATTTAATTTCTGTTGAAATTCTATTTCAGTCATTTGAATGAATGTTTTATTTCTCGTGTACGAAGTACACAAAAGAAAGTTTTGAAATCTTCAAAAAATTCGACCTGGAGATTTTGATGAATCTCCACGTTTTATATCTCTCTAGGTCCCACAAAACCATTTTTGAATTACGTTTGCTTGTCGGTCTGTTTGTGAATGCTATAACTCAAAACCGCAAAGAGCTACACGGATGAAATTTGGTTTGTGGTTTTTTCATTAAAACATGATGAAATCTGTCTATTCACCCTCCTGCATGTGAACACGCAAACTCACAAACACAATGTCAACTGGAAGTCTGTCAGTCCGTTCGTGGACATATGAAGGGGGAAATTTAAAACCGCAAAAAGCTAGATGGATAGAAATTTAGCATTTGGTTTTATCATCAAAATCGTAAATCTGAATCAAATTTTGGTCCAAACCCCGGCAACGAGTTGACCGTCTGTATATCCGCGTGTACGTGATAACTCAAAAACGCAACGAACTACATAAATGAAATTTCATATGTGGTCTTGTCATCAAAATTGCAGAACTGTGCCAAATTTTGGATGCAATCGGTGAAAAGGAAGAGGTTCAAAATGCATAGTCGCTTTTCTTTACTATACTACGAAGCACTAAACACGCCATATTTTCACTGTTATATCAAAATGTCGAACGCCAGGTTTTCCAAAACATTTTATTGATACAAAAAATTTGTATAGGTTAGCTACATCTGCTCTCAAATTGTTGTATGTTGTCACAAAATGCTATATGCCGCTAGTGGCTCCATATCTTACAACAAAATTTAGTATGTTTCACTGTGTGTGGTTTTTGACCTACGACATTTTGTTATAATAACGATGATATTGTATTAGTGTACGAGAAATTCGAGGGGAGAGGAATTCAGCTGTTTAAAATATAGAATTGATTTGCCGTCTAAATTAATCTTCATTGCACTAAACCTTGGAAATGACCTGTTTCTCAATCGCACCTGTTTTTCCCTTTTAAAGAGCACAAACCTGAGCTTTGAGTCCCAGAGGGCACAAACTTTCAGCTTTGTTGTCGCATTCCTATAATAAATTAAAGCCGCGGTGACCATGTAATACAGTATCGGCTTCGAGGTTGAAGAGTCACAGTTCGAGACCCCAATTACACCAAAGATCGCAATATATATGGTCTTGGTGCTAGTTCAATACTTTAACACCCTCACGTACGATTGGCATGGAAGCTGGGAAGGAGGTTGCTGGCTCAAGTGTCGCCCTCGTCATCGGGGGAAATTTCTTAAATCAGCAAAATGCATGGTGGCTGGCTTCTGGCTAGTTTTGTAAAACGGAAACTAAATAGAAAAACTGATTAGATCATAATTCAAGCATGAAAAAACTTAAGTTCTACGAAAGATTTTTCGCGTAATAGATGAATAAAATGAAACAATTTTATGAAAGTTCCTACAAGATATTTCTGGAACTCCAGCTTCATTCAAATAACACATTTGCATTAAGCATATCTATGCGGTTTTTGTAATAAATTTCTGTTGAATGCTTGCCGACTTTAATATTTGCGGGAGGGTCGATAAATAACTAAAGAATGCTTTTATTCCACCAGTTAATTCTAGGATTCAAACGCTAACATTTTCGTTTTTCTTATCATTAAGACTATATTTCGCTGCTTAAAAGGGAAAAAATAAGCGTGCATAAAAATGTAAAGGGGTCTTGGAGCCGCGTGGAAAAACAGATGTAGCACTTCATTTGTAGTGGTTTCTTGGCAAATCATACTCTGATGTTCAAATTATTTTGAAAAACTTCTCTTTAACTCCAAAAGCGAGAACCATTAATTATAGGCAATTCCCACCCGAAAACTAGGAAAATATTGTATAAAATATAAAAATGTTCTCAGGCCTTCTGTCTTTCGCATTTTTTAGAAAAATATCCTCTTTCCTGAAGATATTTTTAAATTTTTTAGTGGATAAAGCACGTCCAACTGTTGATAATAAACAATTTCTTAACGAAAGAACCGTTATGTACAGAAGGCAAAAAATAAACATATAACGATTGTTTACTGTTGCAAAGAAATGTTTTTAAAATTTATTTTTTACAGATGTGTGTTAATGGTATGCTTAACGAATCCTTCTGTCTCGGTGCTTGGTGATTTTTTACCAACACTTGTGGCCAAACCAAGAAATATAGGAGAATTAACTACAGCTCTTTGGTCTTTGCGGTCACTTTGAGATGTTCCTTTTAATAAATGGCTGAGTTGAACAAGATCGTACCTTTGAACTGAGACGGTCGTAACGTTTCTACACATAAAATTTAGCCTATTGAAGATACAGATTTTCGTGTGTGTAAATCTAATTTTATTCTATCTACAGTTATCTTTGGAGGATCAAAAACAACTTTAATAATCAAGTGTAGTGCTTGGGGTTTTCAAATCGCTACATTCATGCACAAGGTCAGAGCTGATATATTAATATATATCAGCTCTAGTTATATTAACATGCGTTATATGATGAGAAACACCTGCGAAAACGACCCGAGATAGAATAGACCACAAAGACCTATAGGCGTACATTGTGTTGCTAGAGAACTCGTGCTTTTCTCTGAGAATTGATAAGGAACAAAGGAACTGACAGAAATAGCAATCTGCCCAGAAACTTACTGATAGACAGCGCCAAAGTCACAAGAAATCAAACTGTTTTTCGTTCCTGGTTTTAGGGTTACTTTTGCCTCTCCGATTCTGGGACATTGTCGAGTTTCAGTAAGGGATGTTACTTTAGTCAGTCAAATAATAATGTGTATTAAATGTTATAACCAAGATTAAATGTACAATCAGGAATTGGGTTGCAGTCAAGTTAAAAACCTCATTATTGTGGAAGTGAACATATTGATTTGTTACAAAATATATTCGTGTCGCCTTTCTCCTTCGAATTTTCATTGCAAAGAGCTCATCAAGTATATGATACGAAGTCTTCATAATTTAGGCGACTGTTTCAATATTTGGTTAATGTATATAAACGTCATATTACTGCTAAATATACAACTTTCAAAACAAAGTTTCCTTTAGAAGGGACCTCAAAAGCAATTTCATATGCACAAAGTTATGAGAACTCAGATATGGGGAAGTGTACAATATTTTAGGATTAAAAGAAAGATTAGAAAGTTTTGGTGGTGGTCCTCATAATCGTAGAGAAATAAACATTAATTTCAATTTTAAAAAATTAATTATTAACATTCAGAGAGAGAGAGAGAGGAGAAAAAGTAGATTCTTTTCCAACAAGAACATGCAGTAAATGTTCAACCACAAGGGGTTCAAAGTGTTTATCACTAACTGAAAAAAAAAAAGAATTCTAATGAATATCGCCTCCCCGGGACAATGTCTCACGAAAAAACTGTTCTTAGCATTTACAAAAATACTTTTCAATCGTTGAAAATTTTCAAAAAAAAAATATTGCTTTGGAACATAGTTTGTAATATTTTAGGGTAGGAAGAGATTTCATTAGATTAATAAGCTAAGTATACTGATTTCCGTCGTACTGACACTTTACTTACACAAATTTCTAGCATTGAAAAACGGTCATTGGTCCATCTGTGGTAGGTTTAATGGCTAATTTATCTTGTAAATAATGCAGTGATTGGTAACAGAATTCATGCAGATGTTAATACGTTGCTAAAGAAGATTAGCACTAATCAAGTAGCAGCGGAAATGTCATCTGGATCACACAGATGGAAGTACCATGAGCTTCGCTCTACATACATTGCGGACAATGGATAAATATCTGTAATTATGGTTCACAGCTGCAAAAAAGCAATTAACAAGACCATGGTATCCCATTAGCGAGCTTCAACATCTCAGGTTCAATCATGGACTAAGGATTAGAGTTAGACCGCTCACGCTGTAGAAAAACCCGCATTCGGAGTGAAGCAAGCACCTCGGCAGAAAATCCACTCGCCACGTGACTAAAGAGGAACTTCTTGGCTTCTTATCGCCACATTTGGCGAAGCGAAAACGATGAGTGTTGGAAACGAGTAGTAATTCTAGTACGTGTCTGCAGTGGCGGACTGGCGAGGTTGCCAGCTTGCCCGATGGCAAGTGGGCCCCTTAAACAGAAGACAATTTGGGCCCCCAGAAAGTGTGGGAGAGAAAAAAATATCTCTTTCTCTATAGTAAGCCTTTCTAAAGCAATGAAATAAAATAACCCTGTACCCAAGGCCAGTGTTTTGGAAATTTATTGCCGTCGCAATTCGACCAGCCGAACAGCGGGTGGTCGAATACCGACCCAAGACGCATACGCAATTACATCTGCACGTAGGAACTGGACTGAGATCTCTGTACTTCCGATCATTTACAGATGTTTCTCCAGAATGTTGCAGCCATCGCACAAACCCTCGGGCTATCGGTAGCTCTTCGGTGCAAAGTCAAGCCGCTATACTCTTTAAGATTTTTTGTTAGTTTCGGAAGCCCCCGGAAAGACAGAAGGAATTGCATCCCTTTGTGTAGAAAGGGTACGGATCTTGTGAGAGGTGGCTATAAGAGGCGCTTTTTCTTTCTTTTTACTGTCATAAATCTTACAAACAAGGGAACTCGCCTGTAAGAAAAGGTTTTATTGGCTAAAACTGTGACTAGGACACTAAATGACATCTATGAGAAGACGGCGCTCACGAATTTCTTTATGAGTTTGGGGGGAGTTTGCGTTTAGAAGAGTAAAAGGGTTTCATTTAAAGAGGGTCTCAGTCTTATTGGTATGTCTTTCATGGAAAATAATTGGTGAGAAAAGTGTTATTTCTGTTTTTAGTCGTAAGAGAATAAAGACATATTTAGCGTATCTTGCAAAAGGAAAGAAAAAAAAGAGGTAAGCTGAAACTATCATTTCTCTATTTTTACATTGCTTTTGTAGTATTAAACACTAGCCGCATTCGGCTACCAACCGACTCGTCCATCTTATTAATTGTCTTAATTTGATTATATTAACAAACTTTAAATTCGCCAACTTATTTAATTTTTGTTAACTTAAAAGTATTAATTGCTACAAAAGACTGAGAAAGAAATTAGTTGTGCAAAGAAAAAAAACGGTAGATAGGAAATGTATTAGCAATTGAGATAAATTTTGATGCAGTATGTTTTTGTGCCTCATGAAACCAATGACATAAGTCTTTACATTCCACTGTTTAAAAAAGTCTAAAAAACACGAGATTCAATGAAGATTACTTTTTGAAATTTTGCATAATTATAATCTACAATTATTGCGCATTATTAAGTTTATTATAAAGTGAAGATTTAACCTCATCATATCAAATAAATGAATTGCATAATCTACGGGAAGACTATCTTGGAAGACTAAGTGGAAAGATGAGCTTAATGTCATCGCTAAAAAGTAAATTTATTAAAATATCATAGAAAATCTATCAAAAACTAAATTTATTTGAAGTAACGAAGAAAGAAGGAAAAAGACTGGATTAAAAAAAAAAAACTGGCGAAACAATGAAAATGGACTGCATTTTAATACAACAAAAGAAGTTTTTTATATTATAAGGATGTATTTTGTACAAATCTATAGTTTTCCTCGATATTTATGAAATTTGACCCACATGCTCTTCAAAAAAGATGAAAATAATTGTCACCTTTTTAAAGACCAAAAGTAAATTAAAATTTCAGTTACTTAAAAATTAAGCAAGATTTTAGCGTTTTTTCGCAATATTTTCAAAAAATGCTATCTATCAAAATGATTTTTGAAAATGTATTTTTAATGATACCCGTTTAGTTACAAATTACTGAAACATTACCAGTACAATTTACTAAACTCATCCAAAGAAGTTTGTTTTAAAGGTTCCTGGCTCTTTCAACAGATGCCCTACTAATGGACAGCATTTCTCCTTCATACTTTGTCGCTGAAACCGTATACGAAATATTTAACTTCCGGAATTTAAAATAAAATAACTTTAAATCATAATTTCGGTATTTTAAACGTAGAAAATTAAGGGGTGTTAAAAGGGATTTATTTTAAAGACGCGGAAAAATTAAATATATAATAAAAAAATTAAATTTAATACATAATTATTAAATATTATAGATTTAAATTAATATAATTAAATATAAAAAAATAAGAATTAAATAAAAATTTATATATATATATATATAATGATTGTAGATATATGTGGGCCCTCACTGACTCCCGGCAACGACTATTTTCAGACCCAGTCCGCCACTGCGTGTCTGTGAACACGATAACTCGAAAACTATTAGAGATACAGGGATGAAATTTGGTATGTGAACTTGACACATAATTTGTAGGTTTCTATCAAATTTTGGACAAAATCCGTCCACGGGAAGTCTGTCTGTCTATCCGCGGTCATGTGAACACTATAACTCAAAAACTTGAATAGCTAGATGAATAAAATTTGGTACACAGTTTTATCATCATGAATGTAGGTCCGTACAAACTTTTGGGCCAAATCCGTCAAAGGGTTGACTGTCTGTCGGTCTTTATAATCGCATACATGTAAAAATTATATCTCCTAAACCCTTTGGTTAGATAAATAAAAATTGGTATGACGTTTGCTAATATTAATTATAGATCTGCGCTCAAATTTCGTTTCAATCCATTGAAAAAAAGATGTTCCAATTGCATATTTGGTTCAAAATGCACATTGCGACTGTGTGTTGGCGAGCGTTTCGCTTATTTTACTCAAGTTAGTATAGTTGGCTTTTGACCTTGGCGGTCTACCAAGTATTGTAGCTTCGGATGCGCTTCGGAAATTATGGCAACCCCCTGAACCCGAAACTTCGTTCTGACATTCTCCAGATGAAATGTATGGTGAAATCTTGCATGATATTTGTAGTAAGATTTCGATCTCAAAAACTTTAAATAAAGTTGTGGTACCTCAGCGCGCGTAAAAATTGAGAACTTACTCAATTTTTTAAATTGTTATCATTTTCCTTTTACACATAATCATAAAAATGGGCGCAGGTCATTTTAAAACGGGACAAATAGTATACGGGACGTATGGCAACCCTAGTTATAGGGAAAATGACACTTTTTTGGGAAGTATACGAGAAAGTTTAAGGGAGACCACTCCCGCTGGTTCGGACTCAGGGAGGTCTAAAACGTGGAGATTCGTCAAAATCTCGAGTACGAATTTTTTGACGATTACAATACTTTCTCTTTGTATACTTCGTATACGAGAAAGTAAAAACAAATCAAAGATGCAGACACTGAAGTTTATTTATAATTAAAAATAACACAACACTAGATGTAAATAATGACAGCCATTTCAGATATGATCATAGTTTAACAAGGGCACAAATTTAGTTTCATACACAGTAATAAATAGATAAAAAAGAAAGAATATATATGTAAAATTTCTTTTATCAATAAAATAAAACTATCAACTTTATAAACACAATCTCATTTTAAATACATGTTGTTTAACACTTAGATTGCTACTAATGTTCTCACAAAGTACAGTCAACTGCTAATTTCTTTTGTTGCCACATCACATCTATGAGCAATAATTTATACAGATCTAGTTTCCAAGTTATATTACCAAGTAAATTATACAATTATTTAAGCCATAGTTAGTTGTGTTGAATATTAATGGACTTTGAATAGAACTAGTTTTGTACTTTCACTTCTGTTTTTTTTTTTTAATTTTTACAAGTTTGAAGTGATTGATTTAGCTATATTGTTTAACCGTTTGAGTGCGGCGAAGCGCTATCGCTCTTCGCTTTCTATGTGCCGAAAATGCCGCCGCACTCAAACGGTTAACCTTATTCGAAAAAAATCATGCAAAATGGATTTCATTAACAAGGTTGTATGGTCATGCAGCATTTCTTGTTCTAAAATATGGTCACTCAAAGAGTGAAACAGACTGCTTTCGACATCTGTTAGAGTGCGGACAATTGAATTTTGAATTATATTTTTTCTTTTCAACCAATTCTGATACTTAAAATACCTTAATTTCCTCTCACCTTCTTTGCATAATTTTTCAGTCTCGAAACTAGGATATACTAAACCTCCCCTATATTTTTGTTCAATAAGCTCAGAGAAAGTAGGATTGCTGACACACAAACATCACATTTCAAACTTTTGGCCAATTTGTGACAAATATTGGTAGGCATAATATTGACAACAGGCATATCTTCAATAGCACTACATGAATCTCCATTTGATTCAGCAAAAGGTTCAACCATTTCGTTTATTTTAAAAAGAAATTTGTTTTTATATTGTGTAATATCTAAAATAAAAGTACCATCTAATGGTAGACAGTTTCCAGAGGTAATGAATGAATGAGAGGTCCTTAATGTGATTTCGTAACAAACATCCTTTTATAGGCTGCTTGAAACTGTGTAGCAGTAGGGTTATTGTTAAACCCCTCTTTGCTACAAATCATACTAAATAGCATTTCCAGGTGGTTCTGTGATAATTTATAAGTCATATAAATTTTGAAGTTGAGCTTCCTATGAGATTAATGTATAACAGTTTTAGGCTTTTAATACATACAAGAAATCCTAAAAAACCTGTACGTCGATTGCTGTTGAGTATTGAAGGACCATTTCTAGAAATTTTCAGACCTCTGATGTAACTCTCAGCATCACATAAAAATTTAAAGATGTTTTCATTATTATTTTTGGACGATTTTTGGAAATCTGAAAAATAATCAGATAAATCTTTAAGACATGACACTAATACTTTTGCTTTGGAAAATAATACTTGTAATAAAAAAAGAGAACAAGAAATAAATAAAGAGTAAATAAAAAACACTAAATAAATTTTCAAACATCATATACACATAAATTAATGAAAATTAAACAAAAAGAAGTTATTAAGTTCTAAATTTTATTAACAATATAGTTTCTTAATTATATGCATAAAAGAAAATGTTTTAAAAAATACTAAGGATGAATTTGTACTGAAAATGAATTATACTTATCTTTTTTTTACACACTGAAAAACATTCTACGTTTATTTCATGACCATGACATTTTATTTTCTTTTAAGTAATAACGCGAAAACACGAAAATTTCAGAATGTAAACAACTTCGCCAACATATCGCCAAATATCTCAATCTAGATTTACAACACGTGTCTGATAAAATTCCATATTTTAAACACTAATAGGCACTTAAAATCTATAGATACTTCTAAAAGAGGATAATAAACAATTAACTTAAGAAAAGGATTAATTTCATACACAACAAATTAAATAATATCGTTTTCAATTGCAGCAAACGTCACAGCTAAGAGCTAAGACTTATTTTTGTATAGCTATTTTGCATTAATAAAGCAAAAAATCATACAAATTTTGCTTACCGATGAAATGAAACAGATCCTCCTTTGATAAGATTTTCTTTACATTCGTAAGCACAACAGGATTTCACCACTTTCGATGAGTTTTCATGAGAACCAAGCAGACATTTCTTACTCACGCATTGATATAACACTGGATTTCCGTACGACGTGCCTCGCTCGCGTCCACTAGTCACGTGATTAGGTGCTTGCTTCACATTGCAACCCTCCACGAGCAGTCTATTCGCATCATAAGTCTATGGGTTCAATACATCGCTTCGGGCGCAGGAAGCTTCGCTGCAGCGTCCACTTCGGACAAAGGACAAAATCAGTATCATCTTTCAGTCTGGTTCCCATGCTGTTAAACATACCATTCCCATTGTCACTAAAAATTGGCCAAGGACACAGGAACAAAACCTTCATCGAGATGACAGGGTTCATCCGGTCAATGTTGACCACTCAAGAATCAACATTTACAAAAAGTTAGTCTTTACCATTAGTCTCAAGTTACCAACGTTCTTTTTCATTGCTTAGTCTAAAACCCCAAATGGAAAAAATTCATTAACACAATTGTAAGTGATTAACCCTTTTAGTGCCGATCGAAAGTATCGTACTTATGCGAAGAATGCTGACCACTTTGACGAATTTCCAAGGTTTGGGAAAAAGCTCATAAAAAACAAAATAAGAATGAGATTTTAAAAAGGAGCATATAACGAAATAAAAGAATAAATTAATGCCAATTGTATTTCAATATTTGTTGAAAATCATAGAAATAACATAAATATAAAACATTATGGAAAACAGAAAAATCGAATATTAACTTATAATATTAATCGAATATTATTAATATTAATCATTAATATTAATCGAATATTATTAATATTAATCATTAATATTAATCGAATATTATTAATATTAATCATTAATAATAATCGAATATTATTAATATTAATCATTAATATTAATCGAATATTATTAATATTAATCGAATATTATTAATAAATCGAATACATTAATAAAACCATTTATAACGTTTTATAAATTTATTTTGAGATAGAATTCTCTCGCGATACGGATAGTAAAGCGCCATCGCATACACAACAATATATCGTCGCTGGCACTTTTCGAAAGTGTTGCGAACGACGATATATCGTCGTTTGACACTAAAAGGATTAATCCTGGCCCCTCATGTGTTCATTTTAGTTTTTAGAAAATAATTCAATATCTTGAAAACTTGAAACACACAACGAAAAAATTTTTATTTCCAGATTCAGTGTCTTTTTATTCTGCATGTAGAACAATGTAAAAATCTTCAATCTTTTAAAACCTTCTAAAATTTTGTAGCGCTCAGGTTTTCATGTATGATATATTAAAAAATTAATTATTCAATCTTGATTGCTTCATAAGTAAAACAAATAGTTTGCAAGACTTAGGAAAAGAGTAATACCGAGTAATAAAATAGTTCGTTAGCAAGTGTCATAAAATTGAGCATGAAATGTTTAATTAGTTAATAAAGTAAAAGTGCTACTCATAATATATTATTAATTAAAAACTTAGCTTTAATTAATCCTAACATATGATAAATTAATTCCGAACATTTAATTCAAATTACATCACTAATTCTCCGTTTAATTAATTAGTCAGTTAATAAGAATTCTCAGTATTAAATGAACAGGAGTAATGATGCATCATTTTTGGCCCTGGATGCTAATTAATCTTAGGAATGTCTCTGAATTCAAAAACTATCCAAAACTATAAATTTTATGGAAATGTCTCTAGTAGGGTTTTCCCTCCCCAACGAGAATTTTCGCAGTTTTTTTTTTATCTTATATTAAGGATTTCTGCTTTCGCAATTTTTCTACCTAATCAGATGTCCAGTTTCGAAACCCGAGCATTATAAAGTTCAGAATATACCCGTTCTAATAAGAGTAATTTGAAGCTTCTGCGTAACTTTTTTGATTTTTAGCAATTTTAAAAAATTTTCGCCTTTAAGTTAAAGCCTTTCTTTTGCAAACGATTCCACGTAGCGCTTGGCGAAATATTATGCTTCCGGTGTTTTAATTAATAAAACATCGGGAAAAAATCGTTTTCTTGCATTCCACTCTCTCTCTCTTTGTTTCTTGATGTTTAATTTATGCAACGTATATTTTTATTAGCATTTTCTTCGCTTTTAACATCTTTTAAAGTTTATTATTTTTAATCAGCAATGCCGGGAAAATTCTGTATAGTATAATTATTCATTGTAAAATTGTATTAGTTATTATATTGGGTTGTATTAGTTATTATAGGGTATATTGTTTAAAATAAATGTTCTTTTTTCAAACTTCTCGCGTTTTCATTCACACCCTACTATTATAAGGTAATAAAAAGGCTAGATTTGAAAGTTTTAATTCAACCAGGAAGAAGATTTACGTTTTTTGAGGGAAAGTTAGTGACAATATTTTAGGAAAAAAAACGGAGGCTGGCATATGAGAATTCTAAGCAAATCCGGGTTATCAGCTATATTTAGCTTTCCTTTTTCTTTTAATATATTCTCTCCTTCTTTAACTTTTCTAAAGCAAAAACGTGAATTAGTGTAGGTGTCATAAATTACCGTAATTCCATTAGGCAGATCCAGAAAATTGTTAGTTTTCACCAATTTTTCTTGTACAAGTTTTGAACAAACTATTGATTATCAAATGAATTGTGATTTACCGTGCTAAAGCATGGAATAGTCACAAATTCTCGTATATTCTGGACTCGGGTCAAATTTTGTGGCCAAAGTTGCAAGTGACAGCTATTTCAAGCAAAACTGACACTTTGGAGACTTACTTCAAGATAAATGTCAAGCTAAATTTGATGCATTTTTACGTTCTCGTATATGAAATTTCGACCTCAAGATTTTGATAAATATCTGTTTTAACTCCCCCCCCCCGGGGTCCGAAAAAAAATCAGTTTTGGAATGATGTCTGCCAGTGAACACAATTACTGAAAAACCGAAAAGAGCTAAACGAATGAAATTTGGCATGGGGTCTTTACACCCAAATTGTAGATCTGCATCAAAATTTGGACGAAATCCGTATGCGGGAAGTCTATCTGTCTGCCTATCCATGTGCATGTGAACACGATAACTCAAAAACACAGCAAACGAGATGGTTGAAATTAGGGATTGCAATCCGGAAAATAGGATCTGGTAATCCGGCGGATCCGGCATCATTAGCCGTCTACCGGATCTGGTTAATTAAAAAAAATACATGAAACCGATTTCTTGAAAAAATACTCGCGTTGTTGCAAGAGTAGGTACTTAAATGCGTGGTGCGTACGAGTCGTTCGACGCTGACTCACCCGCTACACATATAGACATTGTTATTGTTCAATTGACCGATGAATTATGTTTATGTTGCATTTACGAGTACGAGAATGATTTAAGTAGATAATTAGACTTAGAAATGAATTGAGTAACGATCCATATTTCTGATTTTTCTTTATAATATGACTTTCTTCTTACATAGTGACCGAAATAACGTATTAAATTGTAAGTATGTCCCTATTTCTATTGCATTGCAGGTACTAGTCTAAAAGTTTTAAAACAAACATATCACTTTTGAAACCAATTCAAAGTTAAAACAGGAATATTAATATACTTACAGAATAAAAAAAATATTATGATGATACAAGACGAACTGATGATACATTTACTATTATGCCGAAAAAAAGGAGTTGTAAGACTAGATATGAAAAATATCTTAGAAAGAGTTGTTCAAGATGATAAGCTTTAAAGAAAACGTAGATAATATAGTAGAAAATAACTTAACTGAACGTTATAACGTAATTGAAAAATGATTTGACATTACAGAAAGAATTACAAATGCAATCCAGCAAGATATGAAAACCTAGAGCATAAATACCAAAAAAAGAGAAAGATTATGAGAAAACATTAAAAAAGGAAATGACTGTGCACGTGAAAGTGAAGGAGTTCGAGGAGAATACTTGTCTTCTATTCATGAGTATTTGTTGACAATAAAACCAACAAGTGTAGAAGCAGAGAGGGCTTTCTAGGCCGCTGGTTATATTTGTAGCTCTATAAGAAGTCGATTGACAGATGACACAATTAACACTATTTGTTTCCTACGATAATTTTTTCAAAACCAAAGTTAGTTTTTTTTATTGTTTTACTTAAAATAATAATTTAAAGTAAATTTATTAAAAAATACGAAGAAGTTTTAAACTCGTTATTGTGATAATTGTGCCATTGATTAAACAGATTCATGATGACTGTAATAATTATAAGAATGAGACTGCTTGGTGTGTTTAAAATACCTAATTATTGTGATCTCAGTTGATAAGCTTGATTTAATTAGATTTAATATAAGTTACTTACATAATATAAATTAAGTTACATTACAAATTATCATTGATGTCATTTGTGAAATCCAGTACGTGAGACTGAACTTAACCGCCCGTCATTATCTAATTATTACTAAACTAATATAACAATTACAATTTAACTAGTTGCACTATACTAAATTTTTATTGTTGATTCATACGTAAATGTTGATTAATTATAACAGTGTAAATAAAGTTGATTTTATAACAAATTAACGCTTTTTTTATAAACTTTGTAATACACTCACTTTAACATGTTTTATACAGTTGATTTTAGAATGAAAAGGCAAAATAGTTTTGATGTGACCAATCCGGCCGGATCCGGTCGGATCGATGGGAATCCGACCGGATTGAAATTGGTGCCGGATTGCAATCCCTAGTTGAAATAAAGCATAATATGTTTCAGTTTTATATGCTCACGTCGTCGTTCAAGCAAAAGTCACTAAGTCCACAAAAAACTTTTTTGACGAATTAAATACCAGTTTTCTAAATATCAGGAAACCAACCATAGGAGTTAGAAAGCCGTTAAATGATTTTTACTATTTTGCATAACGACTCTAAATTAATTGTGCTTAAATAGACAACAATATAGTTTTGGATTTGGTGACTTTTGCTTGAATGACGAAGACCATCAGAATTGTAAAGCCTCTAGTTTATATTGGTTTTTTTCTGAGTGCGGTTGAAGATTCAAATATCCTTATGTAGGTTTGTAACAGATTGTTTCAGAAATTCTTTCCAGGTAAATTTTTAAAAAAACGACATTTTTTTCCCTCTAAAGATCTCGGGCCAAATTTGCTGAAAGACCACATGTCAAATTTCACCCATATACTTTGTTGTGTTTCTGAGTTACCGAGATTACTTACAGAAATAATATCTTTGTTTCCTGATTAGATCCCAAACAGATGGTTCGAAAGAAATGTAGCAAGAAAGTCGGAGCACCTATTATCGGGATTTCTTTAGTCAGTTATTGAACGTATGCATATTAACATAGAATTAGTTATAAAACATATTTATAATTCAACCCAGAATGATCACCTAGTTTTAATCACTAAGCAAAATGCGAGACGCAAATAAAAAATTTAAGAGAGTTCATCAATTGTTAATGTTGTCAAATGAAATACCAAAAATAACTAGCCTATAAATGATTTTTAAGATTTACGAAAACTGTTTTGGCCATGATCATAATGAAGATTTTTCTCTTAAATGGTTTGTTGCTAAACAAAATTCAATCAATCATTATTAAAATCGATAAAAACGTATTTTAAAAAAGAACATTTGTTTCATTCGCTAATTAGTAGTATACGCGCGAGAATTAATATTTAAGATAAGAAGCATCTAATTACATCAGTCCTGCTTCTTAACCCTTTCTAAGGCCATGGGAATATACACAACACCACAGCATACTCCCGAATTTGGAACCTAGACGGCTCCCTGTCAGTTGCATGGGTTGTGTGAAACTTTATTGAAAAGTATAAGCAAACAAAAAAAAAATTACATCAAGAAATATAAAAACACATAAAAGGGAACTTAACTATAAATAAACAGAGAAGAATATAATGATAAAATGGATATAAATGAAAATTAATATATTTCTGTAATTATATTATGAATTGTTTTATAATCAGATACTTGTTATTTAATTATGACACATATAAACAGGGACAAACACGTAACGATGAAAGGCTAAGTTTCAATAAGATTAATAAGTTATTGATTGATACCGATATGCTCGATACTGGAACAACTATATACAATCAAACTTTTAATAATATAATATTTTTTTTATATTTTTTAAAATATTATATTTAAAATTGTTTCATAATCAATTACTCGTTGAAAATATTGGTTTGCTCGATACTGAGACAATAATATACAAACCAACTTTTAATATTATTATATTATTTAATTTTAATAATATTATATCTAGGATTGTTTTAAAATCAAAAACTTGTTATTTTACTATAACACACATAAACAGTCATAAATACAAAACATTAATAGGCTAGTTTTCAATATGATTAATTACTTGTTGATGAGTACTAATATGCTAAAAACATGGACTTTTATTTACAGCAAACATTTAATTATTGCAAAATTATTTAATTTTAAACAAAAAGGGATTCTTAAAAAAGCCTCGTTAGAAAAAGTGTATATTTAATTTGTAATCGATGATTTATTAAATAAATGCTATTAAAATGCAGTTATGTATAAAAATAATTTTTTGGAAGAGTTTTTTTTAATTAAAATCATACGTAGGTCAAATGACTAACCATTAAGAACAAAAAGTGCGAATATGAAATAGAAGCTGCTATTAACTGTTTCTTGAATTGAAAAACTCGTGTAAGTTTATCAGGGTGTCCGAGAATTGTTGGAAACTTTCAAAAATTAAATAATAATGTTTCAACTACGATTTTTTTTAAATGAGAGCGCATTTTAAAAAGTTTTTTTTCAGATATGTAACAAGCCGTTTCGGTGGTCCAAGAGATCGTAACTTACTAAAAATCAAAAATTTGTTTAGAGCCATTATCTGCGAAAATATTAAAACTGGAAGAAAAATAAAAGCATGTATTTGTAGGGAATTTTACACTCTTTAATTTGTTAATTCACATGTAAAGTTAGTGTGAGTTATACTATAGTTAAGAGAAAGCAGAGAAGGGGTCATCTAATTAGATAGTTCAGTGTCAGTCACCGGTGACACATTTCCATTCGCAATGGCTACCGATCAGCAGAAGCCGATGAGCGTTTTCTGGTTTCTTTTTTAGTATTTCTTGAATATCTCGAAAACTCTTCAGTTTTCACACTACATGTGAATTAACAAATTAAAGAGTGAAAAATTCCCTACAAATATATGCTTATATTTTTCGTCCAGTTTTAATATCTTCGCAGATAATGGCTCTAAACAAATTTTCGATTTTTAGTAATTTACGACCCCCTGGACCACCGAAACATTGTGTTACCTATCTGAAAAGAAAAAAAAAACTTTTTAAAATGCATCTCATTTTTTTAAAAATTCGTAGTTGAAACATTATTAGTTTTTTTTATTAATTTTTGAAAAATGTTCAACAATTCCCGGACACCCTGTATATTGGATGGGGTAGCTAGGATTATAATAAAATGTTAAAGCAAGGTAGATGCACAATGATAAAATTTAAATTAATATATATATCAATTATTTAATCAATCTTGGTACTGAAATACATAACACAATGATAAGCAGTTCAAGCTATATTCATATAAATCACCTACCTTTGCAGACCTGAAAAACCTAGCTACTAAATTAAATCATTTTGCATACAGTGGTAGTACATTGCTAGTAGTAAATCAAATTAGAGATATTAAAACAGAATCAAAATATATGAATTTAAATCTTTTTATTATAGAATAGTTTAAATTAAATTATTCTAATCACTGCCATGATTTATATATATACAAGATTGATGCACATGATTAAAAAATGTAATAACCAAAATAAAAAATATGTAGCTACACATATTACAAAGCGCTGCAGGCTTAGAAAAAAATATAGTAATGAGGATACTAGGTAAAAACAACAAATTCAAGGAATACTTTTTTGATTCTGCAGAAAAACAATTGTGTTACGTTGACAAAGCACATTGCAGCCTATGTTTGCTTGTGAAAAACTTATTACAACACACGATGTATGAAAACATTCGAAGAAATTGGTAATTTCACAAAATTATGTATACACAACTCGGTGATTTAAACGCATTATTGGTGCACTACACGCTTCCTTGCAAAATTCCATCTTAAACACTGTTAACGTGAAGAAATTTTTGCAGGGCAGGCTGTTCAAATTGTAACCTGATCATTTCTAGTGCAAGGCTTGAGGTTGAGTATTCAGTTCACTCAAACTGCTGATTTGTATAGCGCAAATTTTAGCACCAAAAGCTGTCACAATTGCCTCCATTTCATACATGAATAAAGATGAAGATTTTGGATAACACCATTCACATCTTGAAGATTTCAAATTCGCAGAATCAGACATCACATCACCACACCAAAAAAATTGTTGGAGAATCGAACTCTTTCATTTAAACTTCCAACGGGAAAGAGAAAAATATAAAAATGACAAGCTTCCTGAAGGCCCAAAGGCCCTGGGCCCGCAGCTGCAACAACTCCAACTACACGTTCAGCCCATCACAAAGGAAATTCAAATCATAACGGAAAACGATTCCAGTGACAGACGCCAAAACCTGATTACGCCAAATTCTTGCGCGAAAACAAGATGGCGAAGAAATAATCCCGTTAAAAAATTTTGATTTAAAAATTAATAAAGTTGAAACCTTAATGGGAACAACAACAAAAGTTAAGACAAATAATAATTAAGACGAATACAAAGTAAATGATTAAGAAAAATTTAGATATTTAAAGAAACGGCTAAAAATTATCGTTTGAATTTCAAAAATTGTCAAAGATGCCACAAGAGATGAAAGAAACTTTGGTGGCGAAGAATTAAATAATTAAAAATATTGACAAAGCCGAAAAAAGATGTAGATGCAATTTTTGCAATCTAACACTGTACTTCCCACAAATTCATTTTAATTAATTCACAAAATTAATTTTTTAATGCATTTTTGGCGTAAGTTCTCGCCAAATTTTTCGGCGAAACAAAAACCTGGATGTTCCAATTTCTTATCTCAAACCATAACGAAGTGTCTTGACTTCGTAATTAATTATTTATTAATAAAATTAATTAACAAAAAATTATGTCCTCCAATAAGCTAAATGAATTTATTTTCTTAAATTAATCTCAATACCAAAGTTATTTTATTATAACACTACTAGAAAAAAATGGCCTTATAAAGGGTTAAAAGGATATTTCCATGAATATCAGTGGAAGGCTGGCGAAAAAAAAGCGTTAACTATTCATAATGTTTCTGTTATTTGTATCAGCATTTAGTTACGCATTCTATAACTGTTATTTTGGGTATTTAGGTAGTATAGATAATTTTTTAAAATTTCTTCGAAAGCAGTTCTTTTCGGTATAAACAAGGTAAAATAATATTCATTATAATATTCATTTCAAGAGCAGATGATTAATTCTGCTTAACTTTATTCTTGGATTGCCTACATCTAGCATTTTTCATTTCAGATTTTATAAATCGTCGCTTAACAAGTAACAATTTCTACAACCAATAACGAATATTTCTGAATTTTTTTAAGATCTACTATGAATATGAGAGCACATGTTCCAACCAGACGTGAAAAAAAATTTAGAAATATTCATTATTGGTTGTGAAAAATTCATTTGAATCTTCCTCTTTGAAATTTTATAAAATTGAGATAGGTGGTGTGGCTTGTTCAGCAAAAAAATATACATTTTAAATAATGAGGCTATTTAAAAAAATATAACTTCTCCATACATCCACACACTAAATTTTGATCCCTATGATAAATTGTAGATAAAGGTAAATAATTCGGTTGAATCCATCTTCTTAACAAAAAAAAAATCAGGAATTCTGCATTTTCAAAGTTGCAAACAATAAAGGATTAAGGGGAGATTGAGATTATTACATAGTTGCTGAAATAGGCTAAACAAGAGTGGGAAATTTGCATGTTTCCTCATTCGAGACAGATAGATCCTTGAAGTGAAACTTCTATGGCGAAGGTTGCGAGTCAAGGGGGGAGGGGGAATAGAAAAATTATTTTTAAGAACTCACTTTTAGTAGCGTGCTAAGAAAACCTATTTTTTAAAATTTTAATTATTTTCTACTTTTAGTCTTTGTAATTCATTATTATACCTATAAATCAATATTATTCATATTCATTATTTCTCATGCCATGTATATCATTATTATTCATTTATAATTCAATATATTATGAAATCTTGTTAAAAAAATTTTCGCAAATTCACTACCAGTCGGCGCCACCAGTGTAGAAGCAAAATCAAATTAAATTAAAGGATTATCTGACGATAAAGTTCTAAAAATATTAAAATAGTGCATTGTCATCAAGAATTCATAAGTGTACAAAATTTCAAAACTCTAGCGCATTAGGAAATGAGTGAAAAATCGAATACAAAATTTCATATTCGCAAACATTAGACAATTCAACTTGAATAAAAATGTATCATACCCCTGTAAATTTGAAATCAGAGTGAAACGCTAAAGAGAGGGAAAAAATTATTCTGGCAAATACGCTCAGTCGACTTTCTATTCCCCCCTAAACTATTTTCTTTATTTTAAATATTATTATTAGTTGTTTTACTTTAAAATTCATAAAACGAAACAGTCCGGATGGTGATACATTTTAAATCCGTCTTTTGATGTGGTAAAATTAAATCGTTAAATATTATAAAATGGTTTAACATTTGGTACACAATGTAAGAATTTTGAGACTAAACAAAAGGTTAAGGCCCTTTGCGTACTTCTTACATAGTTAATCTTATAAGTAATTTTTCAGCACTGCTGGTTTCTGAACCGCTTTACTATTTTTGGTAGACAGTCACTTTTTATGGATCGAATTTTGGTAAAGAGTATTTTTCTGGTCGAGAAGAATTTAAAAAAACGTCAATGTATAAATTTAACAGGATAACGATTTTAGAAAATTAATCAAAATCATTCCAGTAATATAGGTATCATGCTGTTTGAAAAGTTTTAATTGATACAAAAAAGGCACCTTCATAATTGAATTATAGAAATAAATATAACATTACTGTATTATAACAGTATAGCTTTCGAAATAAATTTTTTCATTTTCTATTCTTCAATCTCTTTTTATAGATGACCATAAAACAGATTACTGAGTAAAAGTTTTGTAAAATATCTTTAAATATCAAAATTATTATTTTTAAATTTTTTTGCATGCATTCTAGCTACATTATTTTTAATACGCGTGCGAAAATAATTTGTACGGTACTTTTCAGAGGTTGTTTGAAATCTTATAAAGATTTTTATATTAATTTGTATCTGAATCATCAATTCAAATTTTTGAAAGAAAATTGAACTTTTTGTATCTGATCATCTGTATCCATCAACAGTCAGACTTGGAACAACTACTCAGTGACCCAGGAGAAATGATGCCAGCACAAGGTTTTTATTTCCTTTCGACACGTTTGGCCTTTAAAATGCGAAATAAACTAACTGATTTTGTGTACTGTGGCTCTCAAACTGGCGCCTGATGCATTCGTTCCCTAGCCACCCACACTACGCCAGGCTATATCGATGCAGGCTTTTATGAAATATCTAAAACTTGTTGATTAATTTTTTTATATCACCCGTACCACAAACAACTTATGTCAAACGTAAATAAGAATTAAGAAAAAGAAATCAATGCATTATTTTCAATGCACGCTGAATTCATTTCCCCAATCAGATCTAACCGGACCAACGTCGATGCCGGAAAAGAGACAACTGAAATATGTTTCTAGAATTTCCCTTTTATATGTTTGTTTGTGATAGAAATGCAGCCAAAGCCTTTGGCATGTTTTCGATCTATCAGTCTTAATAAATAAATAATAGTAAGAATTCAAGGTTTAAAACCCATACAGTAAATTTTATATTTCAGAAAAACAAAACAACATTATAGGTAAAATTACCATACATCTATCACATGAAAAATCGCATTTCTTAGTGTGATGACATATTCTATAACTTGAACGCTCTGCTGTTTATAAGATAGTGGCAGGTTTTAAAAATTCAGTATGTACAATAGAGCTTCATAGCATCAATTGCCGGCATAAATGACCGTTGCTCAGCAAATTTTATGAAGGTCTGCTTCCTTTCACGTAACTTTCTTGTCGTGTCGTCTTCATCTTAGTCCTTAGTCTTCTCCCTCCTCATCATCTGTCTCCTTTCCCAGTACATATCCTATTATTTCGTCAGCAAGATACAGTGTGCCAGGTAGCATGGTTACATTCATCGAAGCCTGCACCTCCTCTTCACTAACCCACCGCCGGTTAAATGGGTGTCGATTTCAAGAGATTTTAGTGTATTTAACTTCAAGTATCCTAAATGTATTTCTTTCCTAATAAAAGTATTAAAAAATAAAATATAAGTAAATAAATGGATAAAAAAATTAAATGAGAAATCTTTCATGAAACAATACCTATCATAGAGTTTCACATTAATCGTGTGTTTTATAGTTTTAAGCCAGTTTTTTTTAAAATCAGGTCGCAGTCTTGGATAGTTAAAATTTTTGATTTTTTTGAAATTTTCAAGTGTATTCTTCATGTAAAACTATTAGACACGTGTTTTTTATTTTTCAAAAAAAAAATCCTATAAGTTTGGGAGCCAAAATTGAAGTCATCCATTATTTTAACATCCATTTTACATAGGAAAACTTTTGTGCCAAGAATGAACAATGGTATTCAATTTGTGTTCTACTACTTCCACACTGACTTTAGGACATAAGACTTATGGTTGACTCTTGGCACAAAGGCCAAAAGGTCATTCAAAATTCTACGTAAAAGGCTTTTTTCTGAACTTTGACCAGTCAAAATCTTCTTTTGCCAACAGTGAACCACAAAGTATATATTTCAGTGAATACATACTAATGAAAATACCGAAAAAGAAGATATATGTGGTTGACTTTTGACCTACAAAATATTTGACGTTGAAATTGCGAACAAAAATTGATGATTTTCAAAGTCATTCCTGCTTGCGCCAAGAGTGACCAGGTATGAAATTAGTGGAAAAAGCCTTAAGTATAGCAGAAACAAAATCAAATTCACAGATCTATGTAACTTATTCAAGTTTTATATAATGCGGCTCTATACTTTGTGTTGAACATGTGTTTGTGGCCTTGTTAAAAATATCGATTGCTTTTATTTCAATATTTATTACTATTTATGTAAAAATATTACATTACAATTTCTTTAACTAACTGAATTGCTCTCTGAAAAATATACATTAGAACAAATTGAAAATTAATTACAAATACTCATTGTATGGCAATGCCTCCTTTTAAACTCCTAAATACTATACTATACAATGCTATCTGTATGTAACAGACGGAATGGAGC